>JAAVTH010000487.1:0-409454 GCA_011947325.1 Phytophthora macrochlamydospora | reverse complement strand
CGTAGTAGCGGTGGCAGCAGTGGGCAGCGGCCACCGCGACGGATTCGACAGGTGGGTGGTCAACGGAGCCGCACGCGGCGTCGCAGTAGCAGTGGCAGCAGTGGCAGCGGCCACGACGGATCTGACAGGTGGGTGGTCAACGGAGCGCTGTACGCGGCGTCGTAGTAGCAGTGGCAGCAGTGGCAGCGGCCACCGCGACGGATTCGACAGGTGGGTGGTCAACGGAGCCGTACGCGCGCGTCGTAGTAGCGGTGGCAGCAGTGGCAGCGGCCACCGCGACGGATTCGACAGGTGGGGTGGTCAACGGAGCCGTACGCGGCGTCGTAGTAGCAGTGGCAGCAGTGGCAGCGGCCACCGCGACGGATTCGACAGGTGGGGTGGTCAACGGAGCCGTACGCGGCGTCGTAGTAGGGTGGCAGCAGTGGCAGCGGCCACCGCGACGGATTCGACAGGTGGGGTGGTCAACGGAGCCGTACGCGGCGTCGTAGTAGCAGGCAGCAGTGGCAGCGGCCACCGCGACGGATTCGACAGGTGGGTGGTCAACGGAGCCGTACGCGGCGTCGTAGTAGCGGTGGCAGCAGTGGCAGCGGCCACCGCGACGGATCTGACAGGTGGGGTGGTCAACGGAGCCGTACGCGGCGTCGTAGTAGCAGTGGCAGCAGTGGCAGCGGCCACCGCGACGGATCTCGACAGGTGGGTGGTCAACGGAGCCGCGCGGCGTCGTAGTAGCGGTGGCAGCAGTGGCAGCGGCCACCGCGACGGATCTGACAGGTGGGTGGTCAACGGAGCCGTACGCGGCGTCGTAGTAGCAGTGGCAGCAGTGGCAGCGGCCACCGCGACGGATCTCGACAGGTGGGTGGTCAACGGAGCCGTACGCGGCGTCGTAGTAGCAGTGGCAGCAGTGGCAGCGGCCACCGCGACGGATTCGACAGGTGGGTGGTCAACGGAGCCGTACGCGGCGTCGTAGTAGCGGTGGCAGCAGTGGCAGCGGCCACCGCGACGGATCTGACAGGTGGGGTGGTCAACGGAGCCGTACGCGGCGTCGTAGTAGCAGTGGCAGCAGTGGCAGCGGCCACCGCGACGGATCTCGACAGGTGGGGTGGTCAACGGAGCCGTACGCGGCGTCGTAGTAGCAGTGGCAGCAGGCAGCGGCCACCGCGACGGATTCGACAGGTGGGGTGGTCAACGGAGCCGTACGCGGCGTCGTAGTAGCGGTGGCAGCAGGCAGCGGCCACCGCGACGGATTCGACAGGTGGGTGGTCAACGGAGCCGTACGCGGCGTCGTAGTAGCAGTGGCAGCAGTGGCAGCGGCCACCGCGACGGATTCGACAGGTGGGGTGGTCAACGGAGCCGTACGCGGCGTCGTAGTAGTAGCGGCAGCAGTGGCAGCGGCCACCGCGACGGATTCGACAGGTGGGGTGGTCAACGGAGCCGTACGCGGCGTCGTAGTAGCGGTGGCAGCAGTGGCAGCGGCCACCGCGACGGATCTGACAGGTGGTCAACGGAGCCGTACGCGGCGTCAGCAGTGGCAGCAGTGCGGCCACCGCGACGGATTCGACAGGTGGGGTGGTCAACGGAGCCGTACGCGGCGTCGTAGTAGCAGTGGCAGCAGTGGCAGCGCCACCGCGACGGATCTGACAGGTGGGTGGTCAACGGACGTACGCGGCGTCGTAGTAGCGGTGGCAGCAGTGGCAGCGGCCACCGCGACGGATCGACAGGTGGGGTGGTCAACGGAGCCGTACGCGGCGTCGTAGTAGCAGTGGCAGCAGTGGCAGCGGCCACCGCGACGGATTCGACAGGTGGGGTGGTCAACGGAGCCGTACGCGGCGTCGTAGTAGCGGTGGCAGCAGTGGCAGCGCCACCGCGACGGATTCGACAGGTGGGTGGTCAACGGAGCCGTACGCGGCGTCGTAGTAGCAGTGGCAGCAGTGGCAGCGGCCACGCGACGGATCTGACAGGTGGGGTGGTCAACGGAGCCGCACGCGGCGTCGTAGCAGTGGCAGCGGCCACCGCGACGGATCGACAGGTGGTGGTCAACGGAGCCGTACGCGGCGTCGTAGCAGCAGGCAGCAGTGGCAGCGGCCACCGCGACGGATTCGACAGGTGGTCAACAGCCGTACGCGGCGTCGTAGTAGCGTGGTGGCAGCAGGCAGCGGCCACCGCGACGGATCTGACAGGTGGGGTGGTCAACGGAGCCGTACGCGGCGTCGTAGTAGCGGTGGCAGCAGTGGCAGCGGCCACCGCGACGGATCTGACAGGTGGGTGGTCAACGGAGCCGTACGCGGCGTCGTAGTAGCAGTGGCAGCAGTGGCAGCGGCCACCGCGACGGATCTGACAGGTGGGGTGGTCAACGGAGCCGTACGCGGCGTCGTAGTAGCAGTGGCAGCAGTGGCAGCGGCCACCGCGACGGATTCGACAGGTGGGTGGTCAACGGTACGCGGCGTCGTAGTAGCAGTGGCAGCAGTGGCAGCGGCCACCGCGACGGATCTGACAGGTGGGTGGTCAACGGAGCCGTACGCGGCGTCGTAGTAGCAGTGGCAGCAGTGGCAGCGGCCACCGCGACGGATTCGACAGGTGGGGTGGTCAACGGAGCCGTACGCGGCGTCGTAGTAGCAGTGGCAGCAGTGGCAGCGGCCACCGCGACGGATTCGACAGGTGGGGTGGTCAACGGAGCCGTACGCGGCGTCGTAGTAGCGGTGGCAGCAGTGGCAGCGGCCACCGCGACGGATTCGACAGGTGGGTGGTCAACGGAGCCGTACGCGGCGTCGTAGTAGCAGTGGCAGTGGCAGCGGCCACCGCGACGGATTCGACAGGTGGGGTGGTCAACGGAGCCGTACGCGGCGTCGTAGTAGCAGTGGCAGCAGTGGCAGCGGCCACCGCGACGGATCGACAGGTGGGTGGTCAACGGAGCCGTACGCGGCGTCGTAGTAGCGTGGCAGCAGTGGCAGCGGCCACCGCGACGGATTCGACAGGTGGGTGGTCAACGGAGCCGTACGCGGCGTCGTAGTAGCAGTGGCAGCAGTGGCAGCGGCCACCGCGACGGATCTGACAGGGGTGGTCAACGGAGCCGTACGCGGCGTCGTAGTAGCGGTGGCAGCAGTGGCAGCGGCCACCGCGACGGATCTCGACAGGTGGGTGGTCAACGGAGCCGTACGCGGCGTCGTAGTAGCAGTGGCAGCAGTGGCAGCGGCCACCGCGACGGATTCGACAGGTGGTCAACGGAGCCGTACGCGGCGTCGTAGTAGCGGTGGCAGCAGTGGCAGCGGCCACCGCGACGGATTCGACAGGTGGGGTGGTCAACGGAGCCGTACGCGGCGTCGTAGTAGCAGTGGCAGCAGTGGCAGCGGCCACCGCGACGGATTCGACAGGTGGGGTGGTCAACGGAGCCGTACGCGGCGTCGTAGTAGCAGTGGCAGCAGTGGCAGCGGCCACCGCGACGGATCTGACAGGTGGGGTGGTCAACGGAGCCGTACGCGGCGTCGTAGTAGCGGTGGCAGCAGTGGCAGCGGCCACCGCGACGGATCTGACAGGTGGTCAACGGAGCCGTACGCGGCGTCGTAGTAGCGGTGGCAGCAGTGGCACACCGCGACGGATTCGACAGGTGGGTGGTCAACGGAGCCGTACGCGGCGTCGTAGTAGCAGTGGCAGCAGTGGCAGCGGCCACCGCGACGGATTCGACAGGTGGGGTGGTCAACGGAGCCGTACGCGGCGTCGTAGTAGCAGTGGCAGCAGTGGCAGCGGCCACCGCGACGGATTCGACAGGTGGGTGGTCAACGGAGCCGTACGCGGCGTCGTAGTAGCAGTGGCAGCAGTGGCAGCGGCCACCGCGACGGATCTGACAGGTGGGGTGGTCAACGGAGCCGTACGCGGCGTCGTAGTAGCAGTGGCAGCAGTGGCAGCGGCCACCGCGACGGATCTGACAGGTGGGGTGGTCAACGGAGCCGTACGCGGCGTCGTAGTAGCAGTGGCAGCAGTGGCAGCGGCCACCGCGACGGATTCGACAGGTGGGTGGTCAACGGAGCCGTACGTAGTAGCGGTGGCAGCAGTGGCAGCGGCCACCGCGACGGATCTCGACAGGTGGGGTGGTCAACGGAGCCGTACGCGGCGTCGTAGTAGGTGGCAGCAGTGGCAGCGGCCACCGCGACGGATTCGACAGGTGGGGTGGTCAACGGAGCCGTACGCGGCGTCGTAGTAGCAGTGGCAGCAGTGGCAGCGGCCACCGCGACGGATTCGACAGGTGGGGTGGTCAACGGAGCCGTACGCGGCGTCGTAGTAGCGGTGGCAGCAGTGGCAGCGGCCACCGCGACGGATTCGACAGGTGGGGTGGTCAACGGAGCCGTACGCGGCGTCGTAGTAGCGGTGGCAGCAGTGGCAGCGGCCACCGCGACGGATTCGACAGGTGGGTGGTCAACGGAGCCGTACGCGGCGTCGTAGTAGCGTGGCAGCAGTGGCAGCGGCCACCGCGACGGATTCGACAGGTGGGGTGGTCAACGGAGCCGTACGCGGCGTCGTAGTAGCGGTGGCAGCAGTGGCAGCGGCCACCGCGACGGATCTGACAGGTGGGTGGTCAACGGAGCCGTACGCGGCGTCGTAGTAGCGGTGGCAGCAGTGGCAGCGGCCACCGCGACGGATCTGACAGGTGGGGTGGTCAACGGAGCCGTACGCGGCGTCGTAGTAGCGGTGGCAGCAGTGGCAGCGGCCACCGCGACGGATTCGACAGGTGGGGTGGTCAACGGAGCCGTACGCGGCGTCGTAGTAGCGGTGGCAGCAGTGGCAGCGGCCACCGCGACGGATTCGACAGGTGGGGTGGTCAACGGAGCCGTACGCGGCGTCGTAGTAGCGGTGGCAGCAGTGGCAGCGGCCACCGCGACGGATTCGACAGGTGGGGTGGTCAACGGAGCCGTACGCGGCGTCGTAGTAGCGGTGGCAGCAGTGGCAGCGGCCACCGCGACGGATTCGACAGGTGGGGTGGTCAACGGAGCCGTACGCGGCGTCGTAGTAGCGGTGGCAGCAGTGGCAGCGGCCACCGCGACGGATTCGACAGGTGGGGTGGTCAACGGAGCCGTACGCGGCGTCGTCGTAGCGGTGGCAGCAGTGGCAGCGGCCACCGCGACGGATTCGACAGGTGGGGTGGTCAACGGAGCCGTACGCGGCGTCGTCGTAGCGGTGGCAGCAGTGGCAGCGGCCACCGCGACGGATTCGACAGGTGGGGTGGTCAACGGAGCCGTACGCGGCGTCGTAGTAGCGGTGGCAGCAGTGGCAGCGGCCACCGCGACGGATTCGACAGGTGGGTGGTCAACGGAGCCGTACGCGGCGTCGTAGTAGCGGTGGCAGCAGTGGCAGCGGCCACCGCGACGGATTCGACAGGTGGGGTGGTCAACGGAGCCGTACGCGGCGTCGTAGTAGCAGTGGCAGCAGTGGCAGCGGCCACCGCGACGGATTCGACAGGTGGGGTGGTCAACGGAGCCGTACGCGGCGTCGTAGTAGCGGTGGCAGCAGTGGCAGCGGCCACCGCGACGGATTCGACAGGTGGGTGGTCAACGGAGCCGTACGCGGCGTCGTAGTAGCAGTGGCAGCAGTGGCAGCGGCCACCGCGACGGATCTGACAGGTGGGGTGGTCAACGGAGCCGTACGCGGCGTCGTAGTAGCAGTGGCAGCAGTGGCAGCGGCCACCGCGACGGATTCGACAGGTGGGGTGGTCAACGGAGCCGTACGCGGCGTCGTAGTAGCGGTGGCAGCAGTGGCAGCGGCCACCGCGACGGATTCGACAGGTGGGGTGGTCAACGGAGCCGTACGCGGCGTCGTAGTAGCGGTGGCAGCAGTGGCAGCGGCCACCGCGACGGATTCGACAGGTGGGGTGGTCAACGGAGCCGTACGCGGCGTCGTCGTAGCGGTGGCAGCAGTGGCAGCGGCCACCGCGACGGATTCGACAGGTGGGGTGGTCAACGGAGCCGTACGCGGCGTCGTAGTAGCGGTGGCAGCAGTGGCAGCGGCCACCGCGACGGATTCGACAGGTGGGGTGGTCAACGGAGCCGTACGCGGCGTCGTAGTAGCGGTGGCAGCAGTGGCAGCGGCCACCGCGACGGATTCGACAGGTGGGTGGTCAACGGAGCCGTACGCGGCGTCGTCGTAGCGGTGGCAGCAGTGGCAGCGGCCACCGCGACGGATTCGACAGGTGGGGTGGTCAACGGAGCCGTACGCGGCGTCGTCGTAGCGGTGGCAGCAGTGGCAGCGGCCACCGCGACGGATTCGACAGGTGGGGTGGTCAACGGAGCCGTACGCGGCGTCGTAGTAGCGGTGGCAGCAGTGGCAGCGGCCACCGCGACGGATTCGACAGGTGGGGTGGTCAACGGAGCCGTACGCGGCGTCGTCGTAGCGGTGGCAGCAGTGGCAGCGGCCACCGCGACGGATTCGACAGGTGGGGTGGTCAACGGAGCCGTACGCGGCGTCGTAGTAGCGGTGGCAGCAGTGGCAGCGGCCACCGCGACGGATTCGACAGGTGGGGTGGTCAACGGAGCCGTACGCGGCGTCGTCGTAGCGGTGGCAGCAGTGGCAGCGGCCACCGCGACGGATTCGACAGGTGGGTGGTCAACGGAGCCGTACGCGGCGTCGTCGTAGCGGTGGCAGCAGTGGCAGCGGCCACCGCGACGGATTCGACAGGTGGGGTGGTCAACGGAGCCGTACGCGGCGTCGTCGTAGCGGTGGCAGCAGTGGCAGCGGCCACCGCGACGGATTCGACAGGTGGGGTGGTCAACGGAGCCGTACGCGGCGTCGTCGTAGCGGTGGCAGCAGTGGCAGCGGCCACCGCGACGGATTCGACAGGTGGGGTGGTCAACGGAGCCGTACGCGGCGTCGTAGTAGCGGTGGCAGCAGTGGCAGCGGCCACCGCGACGGATTCGACAGGTGGGGTGGTCAACGGAGCCGTACGCGGCGTCGTCGTAGCGGTGGCAGCAGTGGCAGCGGCCACCGCGACGGATTCGACAGGTGGGGTGGTCAACGGAGCCGTACGCGGCGTCGTAGTAGCGGTGGCAGCAGTGGCAGCGGCCACCGCGACGGATTCGACAGGTGGGGTGGTCAACGGAGCCGTACGCGGCGTCGTCGTAGCGGTGGCAGCAGTGGCAGCGGCCACCGCGACGGATTCGACAGGTGGGGTGGTCAACGGAGCCGTACGCGGCGTCGTCGTAGCAGTGGCAGCAGTGGCAGCGGCCACCGCGACGGATTCGACAGGTGGGGTGGTCAACGGAGCCGTACGCGGCGTCGTCGTAGCGGTGGCAGCAGTGGCAGCGGCCACCGCGACGGATTCGACAGGTGGGGTGGTCAACGGAGCCGTACGCGGCGTCGTCGTAGCGGTGGCAGCAGTGGCAGCGGCCACCGCGACGGATTCGACAGGTGGGGTGGTCAACGGAGCCGTACGCGGCGTCGTAGTAGCGGTGGCAGCAGTGGCAGCGGCCACCGCGACGGATTCGACAGGTGGGGTGGTCAACGGAGCCGTACGCGGCGTCGTCGTAGCAGTGGCAGCGGCCACCGCGACGGATTCGACAGGTGGGGTGGTCAACGGAGCCGTACGCGGCGTCGTCGTAGCGGTGGCAGCAGTGGCAGCGGCCACCGCGACGGATTCGACAGGTGGGGTGGTCAACGGAGCCGTACGCGGCGTCGTAGTAGCGGTGGCAGCAGTGGCAGCGGCCACCGCGACGGATTCGACAGGTGGGGTGGTCAACGGAGCCGTACGCGGCGTCGTAGTAGCGGTGGCAGCAGTGGCAGCGGCCACCGCGACGGATTCGACAGGTGGGGTGGTCAACGGAGCCGTACGCGGCGTCGTCGTAGCGGTGGCAGCAGTGGCAGCGGCCACCGCGACGGATTCGACAGGTGGGGTGGTCAACGGAGCCGTACGCGGCGTCGTAGTAGCGGTGGCAGCAGTGGCAGCGGCCACCGCGACGGATTCGACAGGTGGGGTGGTCAACGGAGCCGTACGCGGCGTCGTCGTAGCGGTGGCAGCAGTGGCAGCGGCCACCGCGACGGATTCGACAGGTGGGGTGGTCAACGGAGCCGTACGCGGCGTCGTAGCGGTGGCAGCAGTGGCAGCGGCCACCGCGACGGATTCGACAGGTGGGGTGGTCAACGGAGCCGTACGCGGCGTCGTAGTAGCGGTGGCAGCAGTGGCAGCGGCCACCGCGACGGATTCGACAGGTGGGGTGGTCAACGGAGCCGTACGCGGCGTCGTAGTAGCGGTGGCAGCAGTGGCAGCGGCCACCGCGACGGATTCGACAGGTGGGGTGGTCAACGGAGCCGTACGCGGCGTCGTCGTAGCAGTGGCAGCAGTGGCAGCGGCCACCGCGACGGATTCGACAGGTGGGGTGGTCAACGGAGCCGTACGCGGCGTCGTCGTAGCGGTGGCAGCAGTGGCAGCGGCCACCGCGACGGATTCGACAGGTGGGGTGGTCAACGGAGCCGTACGCGGCGTCGTAGTAGCAGTGGCAGCAGTGGCAGCGGCCACCGCGACGGATTCGACAGGTGGGGTGGTCAACGGAGCCGTACGCGGCGTCGTAGTAGCAGTGGCAGCAGTGGCAGCGGCCACCGCGACGGATTCGACAGGTGGGGTGGTCAACGGAGCCGTACGCGGCGTCGTAGTAGCAGTGGCAGCAGTGGCAGCGGCCACCGCGACGGATTCGACAGGTGGGGTGGTCAACGGAGCCGTACGCGGCGTCGTAGTAGCAGTGGCAGCAGTGGCAGCGGCCACCGCGACGGATTCGACAGGTGGGGTGGTCAACGGAGCCGTACGCGGCGTCGTAGTAGCAGTGGCAGCAGTGGCAGCGGCCACCGCGACGGATTCGACAGGTGGGGTGGTCAACGGAGCCGTACGCGGCGTCGTAGTAGCAGTGGCAGCAGTGGCAGCGGCCACCGCGACGGATTCGACAGGTGGGGTGGTCAACGGAGCCGTACGCGGCGTCGTAGTAGCAGTGGCAGCAGTGGCAGCGGCCACCGCGACGGATTCGACAGGTGGGTGGTCAACGGAGCCGTACGCGGCGTCGTAGTAGCGGTGGCAGCAGTGGCAGCGGCCACCGCGACGGATTCGACAGGTGGGGTGGTCAACGGAGCCGTACGCGGCGTCGTAGTAGCAGTGGCAGCAGTGGCAGCGGCCACCGCGACGGATTCGACAGGTGGGGTGGTCAACGGAGCCGTACGCGGCGTCGTAGTAGCAGTGGCAGCAGTGGCAGCGGCCACCGCGACGGATTCGACAGGTGGGGTGGTCAACGGAGCCGTACGCGGCGTCGTAGTAGCAGTGGCAGCAGTGGCAGCGGCCACCGCGACGGATTCGACAGGTGGGGTGGTCAACGGAGCCGTACGCGGCGTCGTAGTAGCGGTGGCAGCAGTGGCAGCGGCCACCGCGACGGATTCGACAGGTGGGGTGGTCAACGGAGCCGTACGCGGCGTCGTAGTAGCGGTGGCAGCAGTGGCAGCGGCCACCGCGACGGATTCGACAGGTGGGGTGGTCAACGGAGCCGTACGCGGCGTCGTAGTAGCAGTGGCAGCAGTGGCAGCGGCCACCGCGACGGATTCGACAGGTGGGGTGGTCAACGGAGCCGTACGCGGCGTCGTAGTAGCGGTGGCAGCAGTGGCAGCGGCCACCGCGACGGATTCGACAGGTGGGGTGGTCAACGGAGCCGTACGCGGCGTCGTAGTAGCGGTGGCAGCAGTGGCAGCGGCCACCGCGACGGATTCGACAGGTGGGGTGGTCAACGGAGCCGTACGCGGCGTCGTAGTAGCAGTGGCAGCAGTGGCAGCGGCCACCGCGACGGATTCGACAGGTGCGGAGGTCGACCGGGCTGTAAATCGCTTCGTAACAGCTGTGGTGGCTGCATAACGCTCTTGTAAAACGTTTCTAAAACACTGGTTGAAGTCGAATTTACGGGTTGATCTTGTGGTTGAAGACCGTCTTGCGGGTGAGTTCTACTGTGATGACCACTTGCGTGGCCTCTCCTTACTTATCTTGGTAGTAGGACTACTGGCACTGGTGCATGCCTGACTTCAACCACGCAGCTCAGCGGTTTGCGCGCCGGCACGTGCTCGATAGCTTTTGAATTTTGGCGCGAAGATGTTGTGTGATGGCGCCAATGCGGCACCAAACGACGCTGATGCGGCGCCAAACGCTGCTAGCTGCTCATTATTCGATTTACTTCCTATCCACCAAGCTACCAAGCGATCAAGCCGCCACCTTGCCGCCGACACCACGCTGTGCACTGCTCGTGACTGTGGAACTCTGCAAGACAAGATTCCTGTTGCCGTCGGTGCTGCACCGTGTGCACACTGCCACCGTGCCTGCTGCCAACAAGATCTCGCTGACCACCACGGTGTAAGCGGCAATTGGCGGTCGATGTGGAGAGCATCGGGTTGTGTCGGTGAGAAGGCGTGGCTTCGGATCTCTGTCCTCGAGGTTCGAAGTGACGGCCATGTCCACTTTGACCACGAGCCTGCACAAGTTCTCGCCGCTCCCAGACGCAAGAAGAACACTTTCGTCATCAAGAATGCGAGGGTATGACTGATTACCTGGCCACGACCGTCGCCATCTCCTCCGGCCTGGCCGGCATCCAGCAGAACAGCCTCGAAACGGACAGTACGGCGACACAATGACGACGTGCGTCACCTGGGGCGTGGCCCTGATGGTCGGCACGTTCATCGGCGACAACGTCAGCGGCGCACACCGCATCTCGGGCATCACCATCACCGGCGCAATGTGTGACCGCCTGTCGTGGTGGAAAGTACCCGGCTACTTGGTTCGCAGCAGGTGCTGGGGGTCTTTGTGGCTGCAGCGTTGATTTACGTGCTCGACTACCAGAGGATTCTGTGTGAGGACCCATGCACAAGCACTTCACCAAGGACGCACGCGATTGTTGGCCAGGGAAGAAGGGGGCCCCGTTCGCTCTGACGCTGCTGGTCAGCGACATATTGCGCTGCTTCATGTCCATATCGGCGCTGGGCACGACTCCAAACCATGACTTTGGCCTCGCTTGTTCATGTACATTGTCGGTTACCACCAGGTCTTCTCAATGGACTCGTACTACTACATTTGGATCCCAATGGTGGCGACACTGATTGGTGGAGTTATTAGCGGTGGGCTCTACATCGTTCGTCGAGATGCAGCACCCGGAGGTCTCGAAAGGAATTCCAATTCCGGCTCGTTGGAGCTGACGAAAAGGCGAGTTGCAAAGCGAAGATCTCCAACAGCATCGGTAGCAGCAACTGTCGGTGTTGACAGCAGCCGTCATATTCTCACGCCGAACTCAACTGAGCACTCCAGCGGTCAGTTGTACTGCATGCTGTGCAGTATGCGGGGAATGCGCCTTCGGTCACGGTGGGGATGCACTGAGTGTCAGCGCGGTTACCATGTTGAGTGCTTTGCCGCGCTGCACTTCCGCGATGCCTTCAGTATAGCAACACCCAGCGTTCGCCATGCGCTGGAGCTGGTAGCAGCAGCTTCAGTCGGCGAGGCCCCTTCAATATTCGTCGTCGCAAAAACAATTCAATTACGCCCATCGCCGAACTCCAGCTTCCCGAGTGAATACAACTTTGATTTTTTGTCGCTGTCAATTGTCTTCTCATTGTAGTTATATATAACCACGCATCAGTTCACCACTTGGTGTTGGCCAAGCGGTAAAGCTTCTCCACTTTCAGATGGCAGCTTGGCGTCCTCTTGCAAGGTTTGAGAGTACACATCCAATGCCACATTGGAGAAAAGCGCTGACGATGGCGCAGCAACTGTACACACCAGGCGTCCTCGCCCTTCACCACCGCGCTGTCAGTGGTGTCATTCTCTACGTCGAAGTACGAACGCATAGTACGCCGACACCAGGGACGCAAAACTCAGCTGCAGGATTATCTGCAAGTGCTCCACGACGATCTTGCTCTTCACGTTCATCTTACACCAGGTAGCCGCCGAAAGGCAGGACCACGACTTCGAAAGGCAGTTCACCGTCAGTGTGGGCAGCGCCCCGAAGCTCTGATGCACGGCATTTGGCTCGCCCTTGCCTTGGTACGCCAGCTGATCACAGGCATAATTCAAAACAGAACTAAGACTTGCACGGTGCTGCAGCAAACTTCTTCGGAGAGGACAGCTCCAGCAAGATTGTTCGGGCTGCACAGCAACAGCACTTTCATGCGCCACCAAAGCCTCAGTCTCGCGGTGCGAGTGCGTACGCATCACGCAATTAGCGATCATTGTGTCTCGCGAATTGCAGCATTTTGCCGCGCTGGCAGCCTCAAACAACATTGACGCGCGCAGAAAGTCTCGAACTAGTTTCTGGTAACCGCATCGACAGCCAAGCCGAACAATCCGCTCTCGCACGCGTCCTCGTCGTCCCACAGAATCCGCTACAGCTCTCGCAGGTATTTTGACGACACCCGTTTCAGCGCCGCCCGACGTCTGGCTGTACAGCAAACTCTGCGTTGCGGTCTAGAACAACACGTGCGTCATACTCTTCAACAGTTTTTCCAACGCATTCGGCGCGTCGTGCGTGACTTCATTGCCGCCCCAGCCAAATCTCAGTGAATGTCATCACTCTTCCGTACTTCTCCGACATAAGCCGCATGCCAGATGCCATCACCAGCACAGAGCACAGCACGAGACTGTCGCTCACCCTGTGACCTTCTTCGCTTTTCAGCGGCACGTCCTTCAGGCAATCGTCCTCGTCCTGTTCGTTCTGCTTTTGACACTCTCGGGTGACGTGAAGTCAGATCCTCCGATACATTCTGAGGCAGCAGCTTGTCCTCCAGGCTCCAGCTTCGGATTGTGTCACCACATCTTGCTTTGTCTAACAGTACACAAATGAAGGTGAGTAAGTGGCTCACCTACGAGCCCTCGCTGTGTGAACACACCGCAGCGCAGCGCTGTCCACGGCGCTGTCCGCAGCTCTGCCAGTGAGGTCCGTAAACTAATGGCATGTCATTATCATGAGATGTACCCAGGGTAGACCATCCAGCGACGACCAGCTGGATCTCGTGGCAGCACCATTTCCCGGCTCCGACCAAGACGCCTCCATGTCTGCTGAGGCGTCTGTTACCGCTCCCGCAGTCCAACAAGCTCTCTGCTGAAGTGATGATCAAGAGCGATGATAACGGATCCACCCCCACCAAGAGTTTGACCAAGAATCACCACGCTTCAAGCCGTGTGGGAGATGACGACGAAGTATGGCGTGCCCCGCGCTCCATGTACTGTCGACTACGTCTTGACCCGAAAGGTGTCTGCTTGTTCTGGCGCTAACCCACTCACCACCAGCCACGCCCTGCATACCTGGCGATACGTACGAAATTTGTCTTGAAGTTGTTCGGTTTCGTCAAGGAGACCGGCGGTGGCAAATAGACCAAGCGCCAAATGATCAAGGCCAACACGAATCTCTACCCGTACACGCAGCTCTGTCTCAAGAGCGACTTCCAGCGTGCCAAGAGCGATGGAACAACCACTCCCCCACGACCAGTGTCATCTGCATGAACGAGGCCTGCAGCACCCTGCTGGGTCGTGGGATTTACCACAACAAGGCCTTTGCCGGCAGTGTCTTGCAGTCCATCAAGGACCAACTCCACGAAATCATCCAGCTCCAGACCAAGCACTTGTACAACTTGGAGGCTACACCATCCGAGTCCATCTGCTACAAGCTGGCCAAGATCGACAGCGAGCTATTCCCGAGGCCAAGATCCCGAGCTCTACAACTCGACCGTACTACCAGTGGACTCGGCCGACGACTTTTCGAGGCGTTGAACTACCAAGAATCGCTGCAGACAGAGTACACCAGCGGCACTGTCTTCCTGCCTTCCTGGGTGAACATTTGTCGAGCTGGACGCAAGCGCGTATCGGATCCCGTACGTGGCACTGGCCCCAACCTTCAGTGTCTGCAGAACACACGGTTACCTCGCTGGTGAGAACTTTGAGTGCCCACACTGCGTGAGAAATCACTGGGAAGTATCGTCGGTTACTTCCGGCCGGTGTTGGATTGGGAGACTGGCAAGAAGGCTGCATTCATCATGCACAAGATCTACACCACCATTGAGCACTACCCGATCGACTTTCAAATTGGCCGCTCCACCAAGCCCACGCCCACGAACTTCCCGGGAAATCAAGTAGCATCGATTGTGTTCACGATGGGCTGCTGTTTGAAATGCGGTTGGTGCCACACCAGCTACCTCGTCAACGAAGAGCCCGAAGATCTCGCGATTCTGGACTAAGTCGCGTCCACCGAGCACAGGAGCCTCGCGGTCTGTGGAGGTGAGCCAACGATTCAGACTGCTTTGCTACCGTTCCTGCGCCTTGCTAAGGATAAAGGAATCACGGCCAAGCTGAACGCGAACGGAAGCAACCCGAACGTGCTGAAGAGGTCTTCAACGAGCAGCTCGTCGATTTTGTCGCTATGAACGTCAAGGCTGGCGCTGTACTGTATGCTGAGGTTGCTAGCAAAGAGTTTCACCCCAAGAAGTCTTGATAAAGTTGTCAGACTGCAGTGTGAAAACGCGGAACAGGAAGTGGAGGATAATCAGACAGCACATGGAGTTTTTCTTGTATTTCAGTAGCAGTAGAAACGTCTCGAGCATTGACTGCTGCTTCATCTTGGCGGAACTTCCATCACAGCGACAATAGCTCACTCGATTCCGTTTTGCTGCTCCTGTCTCCCGAACGGCCTGGATGCAAACGAGGTGGCCCTCATCTGCGCAAGTCGACTCTTGGTTCAAGCGATTCTGCAACAGCCTTGTCCGCAAGATCACAGACATTTTGCCCGTCAGCTATACCAGCTCCCAGTGATCAGCACCTGCTCACCCAGCATCACTGCCGTTCAAAATACGGCAACAGATTCAAGATCACGTACAATGCCGACATCGGGTAAGCTGCTGGATAGTGTGCGATGTTGCCACCTGAGTTGGGGCCCTGCCTGCTCCTTTGGCGGACTTGGCCGAGCCTTCTGCTCACTGCGATGTGGTTCGTCCCTTGGCGATGTTGAGGTCATCTGCCTTGACTCCGTTGGGCGACGTGTCGCTCTTGCTGAAACTGCTGGAGTTACTCGGTGTCAACGTCTTGTGATCAACCCTTCACTGCACCTGCACGGCTGATGCCAGTCAGCAGCGACAGCATCTCACCCTTCCTCGGTGTCTTCCCGCGTCTAGTGAGGGCAGCCGGAGCTGAAGACGACGCGTTGTTGATCCCGTGTCGTCAATCACCACATCCTGCTCCGACGGCAACGCCACTTGTGCAGTGAGCCCAGCTCCATCAGTTCGTGGATGCCGTCTTTCTCATACGTCTCATACGTCTCCAAGAAATCTGCTCCTCGCTGGCCTACAGACACGCCTACCTTGAGTTCGTCAACTTGCTCGTTGAGCAGTCGGCTGTTCTATTGAGCTTCAGTTTGCCTTTGGTCGAACGAATTGGTTAGCCAGACGATCGAGTTTAGAGCTCATCAAGGACTCTTGGTGTTTTGCACTGAGCCTGCAACTCTTCTGTCCCTGCCTTAAAGTCGCTCATCAGAGCAGTGATAGCCTCTCTCGCAAGGCCTACCGCAGTGTGGTTGCGTACATTGCTGTAAGCGCGAGAACGAGTGCTCAAAACTGCTCCTTCTTGACAGACTTCAGCTCTCTCTGAGCCGACATATTCTCCTTCTTCAAGGCCGACGCTATTTCCTCCATCCCAATCGCCCGTCGACGTTCAGTCTCGAGCTGCTTCAACATATTATTCTTTTCTGTGGTAATCTGATTCTGCCACTCCATTTGCTACTGTCGCGCTGCGCTGGTACTCGACGAGTTGGCAGCAATCACTTCCGCTAACTTCGGCTCCACCTCTTGCACATTAGCGCCTCTGCGATCCTACTCGTCTTAGGCAGCAAGCTGGCTTCGGTACTTCTGAGCGTTCGTCGCCATCTCCTCCAGCTCGTGGAGACGAATATCTTGGTGAGCCAATTCATTTTCGCAAGCCGTAAGCTGGTTCTGATACGTCTGCGCTCCTGCATACGAAAACGTTGGCGGGTTAGTTCACCTTCACAAGCCGCAAGCTGATTTTGGTACTTCTGTGCCTTTGCCGCCACGTCCTTTCTTCAGTAGCTTAGCGATCCTTCTCCAGCATTAGATACTCGTTGGACGTTTGCTGACAACGAGACTCAGCTAGGTAACACTGCTCCTTCATGCACTGGGCTTCCGCTTCAGCGTACTGCAATTTGCTCTCGAGCGTCTTTATCGACACTTTCGTCTTGGACTGAGTCTCGTTCTTCTGCGTCTCCTGCTTCAAGTTCTCCATTTGCAGCTGCAAGGCCGTGAGCTGCTCTCTGCTTCACCACCACTTTCCAGTGCTCGGCCTCAGTCGACAACTTGACGTTGGTCATCTCCAGTTGCTGCAAGTTCTGCTGATCTCTCTGCACTGTCATCTTCATCTCCTATCGCTCGCGGTCTCTCTGCATCTCCTTCGTCTGCACCTTGAGTTGCTCCGCATTGAGTCTCAGACTCTCCATCTGCTGCTCCAGCTCCTGCACTCTCAGGCGCACGATGTCTTCGTAGACCAGCGCGAAGTACTTCGCGCCGCCATAGCTGACACACAGCCAGTGCGCGCGTGCGCTTGAGCTTTCCCCGTAGCAACTCGAAGGTCTGGTGCACGTGCGTGGGAGTACCCTCGTAGATATGACGGAACTGAGGCTGGCTTCGTCCTCCTCTGGAGGCAAGATACAAGCTTGCTAAAACAGCGCATTCCCTGCGCACATTTCGCCGAGGATTTTTTTATAATCCGCACATATTCGTGTCGATCAGATCATACAGACTACATTTTGCACATAAAAATTGAAACCCATCTCTAACACAGTTACGTCAGCTTTTTGACCAATCATAGTAACGGATTTGCAGCGGTATGAACATAATGCTGCACGTAAGAATATATTCTCTGGGGTCAAAGGGTTAAGTGTAAGATGCTAAAACTGAGCGTCGTCATTCTTCTCATGGACGAACTGCACGTAGCCTCGTCCGCCGCGTCGAAGGCGCCGTAGCTCTGCCTTCTGGATGCGAAGCCCTTCATTTTATTGCTGCATGTGTGTGTGGGGTCACATAGCAGATATACAAATGCCTCGCCCTGTGCTGAGCAAGCGATCTATGGGCTGAGTAAATGTTGCTATGGATGATTTTTTGTGTACTTATTTTTATTTAAAGGGATCAAATTTCTAAAAAAATCTAGGGATTTTAGAAATGCGTTATACTGAGGACTGGTTGCTGCTAGCACCGACCACTTCGTTACTGAGTCAATACATGGGCTTTTCGTTTCACAATATTATCGCCCGTTTGCCAGAATAAAATTTAGCAACAGGTTTTCGTTAATTTCAATGGTGCAGGCGCATCCAACAAGCTCTGCATGCCACTCATGATTTCTTTGATCTTAGCATTCATAAATTGAAGATGACATGGATCAGGAATCGTCTTCAGTTAGCTGCAGCGCAGCATATCGTAAGAAAAATATGGCCTCAGAAAATACAGCGCATTTTTCAAAGAGACCACGCCTGACTCATTTTCCGTAAAAGAGGCCTCGAGGAAGTGCAGTATCTGTGTGCTGAGCTATGACATGCATGAAAACACTGTATTTATAAATGACGGCACGAAGCTCGGGATCCTTCAACGCATCGTGATAATTTATCGCTCAACGACAAGCGACGAAAGCACGCAGCAAAGACTGGAGCTGTAGTGCATACCTTGCACTGCATCCGTCCAGCTTCCGCGAAGTCAAATCGTCCTGAATATTTACCATCCAGCCCGAATCCCAGACTTTGACACCAAACCTTCTGTCTGCCATGCTCGATACAAACTCGCTGTTCGAGCTCGTCCATACAAACGCTGCATGGACCGAACAGCAAGAAAGTTCTTGCGATGGGATGTGGTGGTGGCGTCGCCCTTCCAAGCCTTCATTGCTGACACCCAAAACACTCTTCGTTCCTCCCTGTCGCGGCGAATCGAGCAGAATGAACATCGCTATTGCCTTGGTGCTCTGTGCCAGCTCGTTGGGCGCGGCCCTAGCTGATCCTCGCGTGATGGTTACGTCCACCTACACGGACCCCAAGGGGCTGCACGACCTGGCCCAGGCTGCCGGTGGCAAGTACATGGGTACGGGCACGGACGTCAAGCAACTGGGTGACAAGTACTACCTTGAGCAGCTCAAAAACAAAAAGGACTTTGGGATGATCACCCCAATCAGGGCCATGACGGTGCGTCTTATAGACTAACGACTAAGCTGCTTTTCCTCGTCGCTGACGCTGGTTTTGCTCAATAGTGGAATGCTACCGAGCCGGAGCAGGGACGTATTTACGTTCGAAGAGGCCGATAAAATTGTCGCGGTGGCCAACGAGACAGGAGTCCAACTGCGCTGCCAGCCTTTGGTGTGGGTAAGTAGTGTCATCTGAAATGGAAGGAGTATAGCGCGTGGTCTAACTCGCCGACCTCTTTCACAGCACGACCACGTCCCGGCATGGCTGGAGAAGCTGGAGAAGGCCGAACTACAAAAGGCAATGACCAACCACATCACCAAACTGATGACGCACTTTGGCGATGTGTGCTACTCGTGGGATATCGTGAAAGACGCTATCGAGGAGGACGGCTCGTACCGCAAGTCTTTCTGGTACGAGAAGCTCGGCGAGGACTACATTAACATTGCCTTCAAGGCTGCGATTGCTGCCAAGGTAAAGCTCGGCACCAAGTCGAAGCTGTACTACGATGACTACGACATCAACGTGGAGAACCCCAAGTCGGACGCGATCCATAAGATGATCGGGACTATGAGAAACAACACCGTTTGGGTCGACGGCGTTGGGTTCCAGTCTCACTACAGCAACAACGACACCGTGCAAGGAGCAAAGATCTTTTGGAACCTCCGGCGCTTCACGCTCCTTCGCATCGACGTCGCTCTGACCGAAATCAACGTCAAGACGAGCACGGCCGAGCCGACGGTTGGCGAGCAGCAGCAGCAGGTGGGTATCTACACGAACGCCGTGTCGGCGTGCAAGAAGACCAAGCGATGCGCAGGCGTCACGGTCTGGGACTTCGACGACACTTACTCGCCGATTGAGTCATCGGCTCCGCTGCCATGGTACCAGCCGGGTGGCCCCAACACGCCGCTCACGCGGAAAGCCACGTACGACGCCATCACGGCTGGTTGGATTTTGTAAGTCAGTTTGCGTGCAGCCTGTAGCTGCCAGGTACTACGTAAGTAGTTGATAAAGTGTGTTTTGTCGATCCAGCAGTGTTGGGCGCCAATGTTGTGTCTGCGTTAGCTTTCCTTTGGCGCAGGAGTTGCCGTATGTATATTTTGTACAATCGTGCGGTGGTAGTAGCATATGTACCTACTGGCAGCCAGAAGTTCGCAATGGTGCCGAAGATGCAGCGGCGCGTGGTGCAATCTCCCGATGGGATCGACCTGTCGGTGCAGGACGAGCGCAGTTTCCAGTACCTGGAGCTGCCTAACGCCCTGCATGCACTGGTGGTGAGCGACCCTTCCACCGAGACGGCGTCGGCCGCTATGGACGTGCGCGTGGGCTTCCACTCGGACCCGGAGGAACTGCCAGGGCTTGCGCACTTTTGCGAGCACATGCTGTTCCTGGGCACGCGCAAGTACCCGGACGAGAACAGCTACAGCGAATTCCTGAGTGCCAACGGCGGCAGCAGCAACGCCTTCACGTCGGGGAGAGACACCAACTTTTACTTTGACGTGGGGCGACCCACCTGCACGAGGCGCTGGACCGCTTCGCTCAGTTCTTCATCGCCCCGCTTTTCACCCCCAGCGCCACAGAGAGGGAGATGAACGCAGTGGACTCGGAGAGCACCAACTACCTGCAGGACGACTCGTGGCGCATCAATCAGCTGGAGAGAGGGCTGGGCAACCACAAGCACCCGTACCACAAGTTCGGAGTCGGCAACAAGAAGACATTAAGCGACATCCCGTTGGAAAAGGGCATCGACGTGCGAGATGCACTACTCAAGTTCTACCACGAATACTACTCGGCTAGCATCATGAAGCTCGTCGTGTACGGCAAGGAGGACGTGGACACGCTCAGCGCGTGGGTGCGCGAGTTCTTTTCAGAGATCCCGAATTCAGGGCGGAAAAGCCCCCAGTTTGAACGCGAGCAGCCTTACACTGTGGATCAGGTGGGCTGTCGACTCGAGGTTGTTCCTGTCATGGATTGGAAAGTCGTCCAGTGCTCGTGGGTGCTCCCGCCGCTTCGTGGGAAGAAGTACTCACCGCAGCAAGCTTCTGTGCTGAGTCATCTCATCGGCCACGAAGGGCAGGGGTCGTTACTCTCGTATCTCAAGAAAAGAAGTGGGCCAATGGTGTGTACGCTGGCATTGTTGAAGATTTTGACGAGTTTTCACTGTTCGTGGTGAGCTTCGACGCGACAGAGGAAGGCGTCGAACGGGCTGACGATATTTTGCAGGCGATGTTCCAGTACATACACTTGATGCTCTCATCTCCGTGGGAGAAATGGATGTTCGATGAGCTCGAGAACTTGTCGATTACGCACTACACATTTCAGAGCAAAACCCTCCGGCTGATTTCACGAGCGTCGTTGCAGCGAATATGCACATCTTCCCGAAGCGAGATATCGTGTCCGAGGGGGTTCTTTACTTTCCATACGAATGGGAACAAGCCCTCGCTCTTCTCCACCTGATGACTCCCGAACAAATGAGGGTACTCGTCGCGTGCCAAACATTTGAGGAACATGCAACAAGCGAGGAGAAATGGTATGGCACCAAATACCGCGAAGTGCCGCTGTCCTCAGAATTTTTGGAGGATATGCGAAACGCAGGAACGAACTTCGGTCTCCATCTGCCTCGTCCAAATGCTTTTGTGCTGTCGGAATTGAATCTCGTTAGCAAACGGAGATTGGGCACGCTGCACAAGTTCCCGCAAGTCATTCGCAACGACGAGTTGTGCCGTGTGTGGTTCAAACCCGACGCTGAGTTTCAAAAGCCCCGGACGTTCGCTGTTGCCACGTTTCATTCCCCCGAAGTGAACCCAACCCCATACAACTACGCTCTGTCAGCGCTGTTTGTTGCTTGTTTAAAGGATGAGCTAAACGAGTATTCCTACGATGCGCTTCTTGCGGGAATGAGCTACAAGTTGCGCTTAAACGGCAGTAACATCTACTTGAGCCTCGGAGGTTACAGCCCAAAGCTACCTACACTTGTTCAGCGGATACTGGAAGTCATGGGTAGCTTTGAAGGCCACATTGAAATGAAACGTTCGAGCGGGTTAAGCACGCCAAGTGCCGCTCGTTCGAAAATATGCGTCTTGAAGAAGCCCATAGGCACGCAGTTCAGCAGGAGTCAAACCTGCTACATGAGCGGAGCTGGAGCGTGGATGAAATTGTTACTGCAATCCGACGCTGTTCATTTTCAGCTGTAATAGCCCACTCGAAGCGCCTCTTTCGACAGGTCTACACGGACATTCTCATTTATGGCAATCTGGACAAGGCTGCGGCGTTGTCACTCGCTGGGCTAATTCTTGATCAAGTTCACGGACCACACGGGCCGACCACGTTACCATCACAGAAGCACTGGCTTGGTCGTCACGTAAAGTTATCCTGTGGGGTGGATTACGTGTACAGGTGCTTGCATCCTAACCCCGACAACGCTAATTGCGCGGTGAATTGTGTATACCAGATTGGCGCGGAAGATTATGTTGAGCGCGCGAAGCTGGCTTTGTTTTCCCAAATGGTCGATGAACCGCTTTTCGATCAACTTCGGACAAAGGAGCAGCTGGGCTACACTGTGTACTCAACCCCGTCACGTGGAAATGGCGTACAGTCTTTCAAGGTCGTCGTGCAGTCCAATGTTGCGTCGCCGGAGTTAATTGAGCAACGGATTGACAAGTTTTTGAGCGAGTACCGCGATACAATGGCACGCATGACCTCTGATCAACTTCAAAAGCACATCGAGTCTGTCGTAAAGGGGTACATCGAAAAGTACAAAAACCAAGAGGAAGAAATGCAAGCGTTGCTGGTGGAGATTGCAAACCATCAGTACGAGTTTGATCGGAAGGATAAACTTGCGGCGCTGGTGCGCACGCTGCACCTCTCCGATGTCTTACAATTTTACGACGATTACATTCGCCCTGGAGGACAATTGCGGAAGAAGTTGAGTGTCCACGTGTATGGGAACGAAACCCACATGGAAGAACTTGCGGGTGACTGCAAATCTAGTTGGTCTACGTTCAACAAGGAGAGTCAAACAAGTATTCTGGCTTCTATGGCGTTGGCTGCTCAGCCCGACAAGAGGACGGAATACATCAAAAATGCCCAAGAATTCAAACGCCGCGCATCGCAGTATGAAGCCCCAGTACCTGCAAGTGCTCTTTAGAATCATTTACAAAAAGAACTTCCACAGCCATCGGCAACAGCAACTTCAATTCTCTTGCTTGCCCGACATTTATTTCAGCAGTTTATCCAAGCACCCTCCCTCTCTCGCGAGCTCGTAGAACACACCGCGCCGGTCCTTCACCAGGTTCCGAGGCGTGTCGAACTCCACCACGCGGCCGTCGCTCAGCACCATGATGCGGTCCGAGTCCAGCACCGTGCCCAGCCGATGCGCGATCGTCAGCACCGTCGCGTCGCGGAAGTCGTGGTTGATCATCTGCTGCAGCTTCTTCTCGGTGGCGTGGTCGATGGACGCCGTGGCCTCGTCCATCACGACGACGCGGCTGCGGGTCAGCAGCGCGCGAGCCATGCACAGCATCTGCCGCTCGCCCACGCTGAAGTTCTCTCCGTTCTCGCTCAGCTCGTACAAGAGTTGGTTCTCCAGCGCCGACACTTGCTGCTTCATGTCCACCTTCTCCAGCACCGACCAGATCTCGGCGTCCGAGTACTCGTCGAACGGGTCCATGTAGGCTCGCAGCGCTCCCTTGAACAGCACGGGCGACTGCGGGATGATGGACAGGTTGGAGCGCAGTGTGCGCAGCGGCATGGACGCGATGTCGACGCCGTCGATGAGGATCCTGCCGGACAGCAGCTCGTTGATGCGGAAGAGCGCCATGGTGAGGCTGGACTTGCCTGCTCCAGTGCGTCCGACGATGCCGATCTTCTCGTTGTTGTGGATGTCGAAGGAGAG
Source organism: Phytophthora macrochlamydospora (assembly GCA_011947325.1). NCBI lineage: Eukaryota > Oomycota > Peronosporomycetes > Peronosporales > Peronosporaceae > Phytophthora > Phytophthora macrochlamydospora. Next base: position 386,360 of record JAAVTH010000487.1, on the reverse strand, counting down.
TCCCTTGAGGACGGGTGCTCCGCCTTCCTTGTAGTTGAAGACGACATCCTGGAATTGGACGGTGGAGGTTCGGGGCCATGCGGCATCAGGTTCGATGACAAGCGGTCGTTGAGTTCCTTCCGCGGGGATGGCTCCGTATTCGAGAACGCGTTCGGGGCTGACCATTTGAATTTCTAACCATGACCAAGACATGACCAGGCTAGCAAGACTACCGTCCACACTGAGTGCATATGTGAACGCCAATCCAATGATACCGGGTGAAAGAAGTTGGTGCAAGTAAACCAAGCTTGAAACGACCAGCGTCACAACACTAAAGCCTACGAGCTGCATTCGTAGCATGAACCAGTACTTCAGAATCATCTGAGCGAGCCATGCTTTACTGTTCACGTCATTGAGGAGGAAGTTCTCGCTAATCGTGCGGTCCACATAATTCGTGCCAAACGCGCGAATAACAACAACGCCGTCTTCCGACTGACTGACATAACTTAAAATGGGTGACGCTGAAATCTTCCACAGCCGTGCAACTTCACGCGATGGTGCGAGATACAAGTTCCCAATCTTCACGTAAATCCAAACCAGCGGGATGACCAGCAAGCCCAAAATCTTTATCGAATACACTGCCGTTGTCAGTTGGCAAGCAGTGAAGAAAAGCAAACCAATTAGTTCTTGGAACGCGAACGAAATCATGAAATCCACAGCAGTCATATCATCACCGTACCGATTCACGATACGACCGATTGGATTCGCGTCGAAAAACCGCAGCGGAGCCCTCAGCAAAGAATTCGTCATGTTGTCGAACAAGTGCCGAGACGCACGAAGGCCAACCACTGCCACCGTCGTGGAGCGCACCAGTACCATCACGGCGGTGCCGGCTCCCAACCACGCGTACACCTTCACGTTGTACACGGTCTCGTCTTCATTGTACGAGCCGTCCTTCTGGCCTGTCCAGTGACTGAGCCACAGGTCGCTGCCGATCTGGAACACTTGCCACAGCGTCTGCACCACGAACAGGAACACGCACACTTTCATGCCGCCAAGCGAGTTGAAGTAGCTCGAGAATACCTCCTTCGACACCCGCCCCTCCTCGCGCTCTTCATCGTCCACGAGTCGGCCAGCGTCCTTGTTGCCATTGTCACTGGTCTCGTTTTCCTCGTTCGGCATGTCCTCGGCGGACACCTTCAACGTATACGAGGAGCGAGGGAGAGCGACGTCGTGCCGAGTCGCCGTTAGCTCGCCGTCTTTCACCAGAACCTTCATGTTTGCCGCTCCGCTCGCAATGATGTCTGCACTGTGAGTCACGAGCACCACGGTCTTGTCCGCCAACAGGTTGCAGATGCAGTCGCCGAAAATCTGACTCTGCACGATCGCGTCGACAGCAGCGAGAGGAGAATCCAAGAGCAGGATGTCGGCGTCCGAGTAGCACGCGCGGGCCAGGCACACACGTGCCTTCTGTCCGCCCGACAGGTTCACACCCTTCTGGCCGATCTCCGTCGAATCTCCTCCAGGAAATTGCTCCAGGTCTGGCAGAAGCCCGCACGCAGCGATCACACGCTGGTACCGATCTTTCTCAAACGGGAGGCCGAACAGGACGTTGTCCCGGATCGTCATGTTCTGGATCCACGTTTCCTGTGAGTAGTAGGCGACGCGGCCTCGGACGAACACGTGACCGGATAGTTTGTCCATCTCGCCGAGCAGCGCCGAGCAGAGCGACGATTTGCCGCTGCCGACGGAGCCATGGACGACCACGAGGTCACCCTTCTTGACAGTGAGGTTGACATCGCTGAGCAATGCGGCGTCTTTGGTCCAGCCGAAGTTTCCCTTCTCGATAGACATCATGACGTCGTCTGGCTGCGCTGGGTCATCGCGGGTGACGTTGGTGGGGGTAAATTCGTCGAGGGCGAGGTAATCCGAGAATCGATTCAGGGAGATCCTGGCTTGGATGAACATTTGAATGACCGTTGGCAAGTCTCGCAGCGGATCCCGAAGAGCGTTAAAGAGAGCAATGGCCGTGAACACTTTGGCTGCTGTTAAGGTTTTCTCCATGACAATCGCGTACACAGCGAAAGACACGGCTGACACCACCAACGGGGAGGACCAGAGAATAGTGATGTTGACAGCCCCCACGTACAGGAATCGTTTCACTGCAGACAGTTCGGTGGTTCTGAACTTGTGGATCTTGTCTGCAAACTTGTCTTCCCAGGCGTTAAACTTGACAATTTGAATCGCGTTGAAAACCTCTTTGATCACGCCAAGCCGTTCATCTTTTCGCTTCATGAGATCTACAAAAGCCTTACCAGAGCACTTTGCCAGGAAATAGCTCGCCAGCATTGTCACGCCAATCACAGCCAAGCCAGCGAAGGCGGCTAAACCGATGACCACGTAAAGCATCCACACTGCCACAACGATCTGGAGGGGATTATCCAGAGCTTGTTGACCTGGAAAGCTGCCCACAACACGTTGTTGACATCCGAGGTCAGCAGGTTTGAAATGTCCACCACGTCAGAGTCGCTCTTTGTCTGGATACTACGCCGCATTGCCTTCTGGAAGAGCAGCGTCTTCAGCGTCACCGTTAGCCGCAGCGCGATCATCTCAAGCGCGTAATTCATTTGCGTTGATAGAATCGCGTCCACAAACCGCGATGCGAAGAAAACTCCGAGCCAGACACTGAGACTGCGCATGTCAATCTGATACACCGACAACGCGTCAATGACGTGGTGCAGCACAACCGGTGCGAAGAGGCTGGCTGCAGTGGAGTAGAGCATCGCAAGACCCCACCGTAGGAACTCTCCACCGTAAGCACTGGTCATCGCCCTGGTGATGGACTTGTTGTGTCGCTCGTAGTGATCATTGAACTCGTCGTACGCCACCGTCGAGCGGAGTTCTCCTTCGAGATCCCATAGATGCTCATTATGCAGCTGGCAACAGTTGCCGAGGTCCACCAACGGGTTCGCGTACGAAAAGAAGAGCTTGGACCAGAAGGATGCAGTGCCCGGGGTGACCGTCTTCTCATGTAGTTGCTTCTTGACTCGGTTCACGTCATCGTCGACACTGGGGAACGTGTCGTAGCGCTGCTTTGTCTTGGTCGGGGACTGGACGGGCTGCAAAAGCGACACCATCGCGGAGGTGAAGCTCGCGGTGTGCACTCGGCCGAGGGACTTGACGACTGGTTAAGCGGCATGGTCCTCCTCCACGCGCGCGATCTCAGCTATACTGCGTCAGCGAAGTGAAGAGCGTGGCGCTAGTCATGTTGATTGGCTGCACTCGAGTTGACTAAAGTGGTGGGCGGATAACCGGACCATTTCACAGACCACCTCACTTAAAGCGATGGCGAGTGAATGAACTTGTTGCTGTTGTTTATGACTTCTTTACGGACAACGTGCACAAATACTCCGTGAATTAATTACCCTACTCCGAAAGAAGTTTGTCAAGATACTCCCTCTCTCGCGAGCTCGTAGAACACACCGCGCCGGTCCTTCACCAGGTTCCGAGGCGTGTCGAACTCCACCACGCGGCCGTCGCTCAGCACCATGATGCGGTCCGAGTCCAGCACCGTGCCCAGCCGATGCGCGATCGTCAGCACCGTCGCGTCGCGGAAGTCGTGGTTGATCATCTGCTGCAGCTTCTTCTCGGTGGCGTGGTCGATGGACGCCGTGGCCTCGTCCATCACGACGACGCGGCTGCGGGTCAGCAGCGCGCGAGCCATGCACAGCATCTGCCGCTCGCCCACGCTGAAGTTCTCTCCGTTCTCGCTCAGCTCGTACAAGAGTTGGTTCTCCAGCGCCGACACTTGCTGCTTCATGTCCACCTTCTCCAGCACCGACCAGATCTCGGCGTCCGAGTACTCGTCGAACGGGTCCATGTAGGCTCGCAGCGCTCCCTTGAACAGCACGGGCGACTGCGGGATGATGGACAGGTTGGAGCGCAGTGCGCAGCGGCATGGACGCGATGTCGACGCCGTCGATGAGGATCCTGCCGGACAGCAGCTCGTTGATGCGGAAGAGCGCCATGGTGAGGCTGGACTTGCCTGCTCCAGTGCGTCCGACGATGCCGATCTTCTCGTTGTTGTGGATGTCGAAGGAGAGTCCCTTGAGGACGGGTGCTCCGCCTTCCTTGTAGTTGAAGACGACATCCTGGAATTGGACGGTGGAGGTTCGGGGCCATGCGGCATCAGGTTCGATGACAAGTGGTCGTTGAGTTCCTTCCGCGCGGATGGCTCCGTATTCGAGAATGCGTTCGGGGCTGACCATTTGTATCTCGACCCATGACCAAGACATGACAAGACTGGAGAGACCACTGTCCACACTGAGTGCGTAGGTGAACGCCAATCCGACAAGCCCCGGAGACAGGAAGTCGCGGAGATAAACAAGTCCCGAGACGACGAGGAAAATGACCCCGCAACCGATGAGCTGCATGCGGAGTTGGAACCACTGCTGGGTGACGGTCTCCGCAAACCAGCATCTGCTGTTCACATCATTGCGAATGAAGTTTTCGTTGATCATACGACCCACTGTTTCGTCACCAAACGCGCGGATAACAACAACACCTTCCTCTGACTGGGTGACATGACTGAGCACCGGGGATGAAGAAATCTTCCACAACCGCGAAATTTCTCTCGACGGGGCCAGGAAGAAGTTTGCGATTTTAACATAAATCCACACCAGAGGGACAATGAGAACGCCAAGGAAGTTCATCGTATACACCGCCGTTGCCAACTGGCACACCGTAAAGAAGAACATGGCTAGAACACTGCCAAACGCAAAGGGAATCATGAAATCCACAGCAGACATATCATCACCGTACCGATTCACGATACGACCGATTGGATTCGCGTCGAAAAACCGCAGCGGAGCCCTCAGCAAAGAATTCGTCATGTTGTCGAACAAGTGCCGAGACGCACGAAGGCCAACCACTGCCACCGTCGTGGAGCGCACCAGTACCATCACGGCAGTGCCGGCTCCCAACCACGCGTACACCTTCACGTTGTACACGGTCTCGTCTTCATTGTACGAGCCGTCCTTCTGGCCTGTCCAGTGACTGAGCCACAGGTCGCTGCCGATCTGGAACACTTGCCACAGCGTCTGCACCACGAACAGGAACACGCACACTTTCATGCCGCCAAGCGAGTTGAAGTAGCTCGAGAATACCTCCTTCGACACCCGCCCCTCCTCGCGCTCTTCATCGTCCACGAGTCGGCCAGCGTCCTTGTTGCCATTGTCACTGGTCTCGTTTTCCTCGTTCGGCATGTCCTCGGCGGACACCTTCAACGTATACGAGGAGCGAGGGAGAGCGACGTCGTGCCGAGTCGCCGTTAGCTCGCCGTCTTTCACCAGAACCTTCATGTTTGCCGCTCCGCTCGCAATGATGTCTGCACTGTGAGTCACGAGCACCACGGTCTTGTCCGCCAACAGGTTGCAGATGCAGTCGCCGAAAATCTGACTCTGCACGATCGCGTCGACAGCAGCGAGAGGAGAATCCAAGAGCAGGATGTCAGCGTCCGAGTAGCACGCGCGGGCCAGGCACACACGTGCCTTCTGTCCGCCCGACAGGTTCACACCCTTCTGGCCGATCTCCGTCGAATCTCCTCCAGGAAATTGCTCCAGGTCTGGCAGAAGCCCGCACGCAGCGATCACACGCTGGTACCGATCTTTCTCAAACGGGAGGCCGAACAGGACGTTGTCCCGGATCGTCATGTTCTGGATCCACGTTTCCTGTGAGTAGTAGGCGACGCGGCCTCGGACGAACACGTGACCGGATAGTTTGTCCATCTCGCCGAGCAGCGCCGAGCAGAGCGACGATTTGCCGCTGCCGACGGAGCCATGGACGACCACGAGGTCACCCTTCTTGACGGTGAGGTTGACGTCGCTGAGCAATGCGGCGTCTTTGGTCCAGCCGAAGTTTCCCTTCTCGATAGACATCATGACGTCGTCTGGCTGCGCTGGGTCATCGCGGGTGACGTTGGTGGGGGTAAATTCGTCGAGGGCGAGGTAATCCGAGAATCGATTCAGGGAGATCTTGGCCTGGATGCAAGTCTGGATAACCGTTGGCAAGTCTCGCAGCGGATCCCGAAGAGCGTTAAAGAGAGCAATGGCCGTGAACACTTTGGCTGCTGTTAAGGTTTTCTCCATGACAATCGCGTACACAGCGAAAGACACGGCTGACACCACCAACGGGGAGGACCAAAGAACGAAAATGTTGACTGCTCCGAGATACATGAAGCGCTTAACTGCCGATAGCTCGACGGCGCGAAGTTTGTGGATCTTGTCTGCAAATTTGTCTTCCCAAGCGTTTAGCTTCACAATCTGGATTGCATTGAAGACCTCCTTAATCGTCTTCATGCGGTCGTCCTTGTACTGCATAATGTCTTCAAATGCGTTGCCTGAAAGCTTCGCAATAACAAAACTCGCCAGCATAGAAGCAGCGATAACTGCCAGGCCGGCAAAGCTGCGAGGTCGATGACAGCATACAGCATGTATACGACGACGACAATCTGGATGGGGATGATCCACAGACTGTTGATCTGGAAAGCTGCAAACAACACATTGTTCACATCCGCCGAGTAGAGGTTGGAGATGTCCACGGCCTTGGCCTCGCCCTTGCTCTGGATGCTTCGTCGCATAGCCTTTTGGAATAGCAGCGCTTTCAATGTCACTGTCAAGCGAAGTGCAATCAACTCGAGGTAGAATCTCATTTGGGTCATCACCACTGCGTTCACAAGTCGGGAAGCAAAGAAAACACCGAGCCACACGCTGAGGCTGTACATGTCGATGTTGGGCGAAGCGAACACGGTGATCACGTGATTGAGCACGGCTGGGGCGAACACGTTGGCAGCAGTTGTGTAGAGCATGCCGAGTCCACACAACAGGAACCGTCCTCCGTAGGCCATGGCCATAGCTTTTACGATGGATTTACCGCGTCGTTCGTAGTGCTGGACGAACTCGTGGAAAGCGGCGGCCGTACGATTCTCGCCCTCGAGCTCCCACAGGTCGTCGTTGTCGAGCTGGCGCAGGTTGCCGGCGCTCATCATGGGGTTGGCGTACGAGAAGAAGAGCTTGGACCAGAAGGACGCTGTGCCAGGGGTGGATCCCGCGCCATGCAGTCGCTGCTTGGTCTCGTCCACAGAGTCGGCTACATTAGGGAACGTCGAGTACTTGGGAGCGGGAGTTGCGTCAGACTGCAGCAGCCCCACCATGACCAACGTCGTCGAAGCAGGAAGAGAGACCTGCGCGCTTCACGGCCAATCGGCGACTGGCCGCTTGGCGTTTGGCATGACGCACTTGACAATCCCGACGGATCACGTTCTACCGCCGCGAAGACAGTGCGACGATTGCCAATCCCGGCCAGTGCATGGGGCTCCGTACGGAACGTTGCAGGCGAAAACGGTGTGGACGAATAGACCGCCGTGGGGGAACAGAACGCAGCCCACCGGTTGAGTGTACCGGCGAACGACTGGCTGCAGTGGCGCCTGCCGAGGTCTCGTCACACGTAGCGAGCAGAGGGCAACCGGGAGCGGGAACTTCGGAGAGGATCCTCACGATTATTCTCTCTGTACACTAGCTAATCAATCTTGCTCATGACAATCGGTCTAAGCAGCCTCTCTCTCGCGAGCTCGTAGAACACACCGCGCCGGTCCTTCACCAGGTTCCGAGGCGAGTCGAACTCCACCACGCGGCCGTCGCTCAGCACCATGATGCGGTCCGAGTCCAGCACCGTGCCCAGCCGATGCGCGATCGTCAACACCGTCGCGTCGCGGAAGTCGTGGTTGATCATCTGCTGCAGCTTCTTCTCGGTGGCGTGGTCGATGGACGCCGTGGCCTCGTCCATCACGACGACGCGGCTGCGGGTCAGCAGCGCGCGAGCCATGCACAGCATCTGCCGCTCGCCCACGCTGAAGTTCTCTCCGTTCTCGCTCAGCTCGTACAAGAGTTGGTTCTCCAGCGCCGACACTTGCTGCTTCATGTCCACCTTCTCCAGCACCGACCAGATCTCGGCGTCCGAGTACTCGTCGAACGGGTCCATGTAGGCTCGCAGCGCTCCCTTGAACAGCACGGGCGACTGCGGGATGATGGACAGGTTGGAGCGCAGTGTGCGCAGCGGCATGGACGCGATGTCGACGCCGTCGATGAGGATCCTGCCGGACAGCAGCTCGTTGATGCGGAAGAGCGCCATGGTGAGGCTGGACTTGCCTGCTCCAGTGCGTCCGACGATGCCGATCTTCTCGTTGTTGTGGATGTCGAAGGAGAGTCCCTTGAGGACGGGTGCTCCGCCTTCCTTGTAGTTGAAGACGACGCCTTCAAAGGTTATGGTTCCGGTGGTTGGCCATGATGAACTTGGTTCAATGGCAAGGATACAGACAACGACACAAAAAGCCGGGGTACACAAAACCCGGGGCTTAAACAGAAAACCAATACAAAATTTTAGCCAATCAAAATTGCATTATATATTTTCTTTTTGCCAATAAAAACGTAAAATTTGGTTGGTGCTGCTATAAAACAAAGGCTGACCCCTGCATTCCGAGACGCACCATTTCAAGACGCGCAATGAAGCGCAAGCAGCAAGGGTACACAGTGAAGGAGAAACTGGAGGCGCTCGACCTCATCGAGGCGGTGGGGTTGTCGGAGGCCGTCGCCGAGCTGGGCTACCCACACGGCACAGTGGACGGCTGGTGGCGGTCTCGCGACAGGCTTCGTTCCTTCACCGGGAACAAGCTATCCAAGACGACGAAAGGGCAGGGGCGCAAGGAGAGCTTTCCCTTCACCCCTGCTCTGGTGACTTTTATGAAAGACACGCGTCGAGATGAAGAGGTAAGCACAGCACATTTATTGAGTATTGATATTTATACTAACTAACTTCCTATTAGTGGCTCACCACCTCTATCATGATAGGTTTTATAGAAGCCAACTACTGCCTCTGGCTAGAAAGCTACGCAGAGGGCAAGACATCGCCCGCGAGTTGTCGCCGTGCGCTTGAAAGACTCCTCCAACGAACCGCAGACAGGTATTTTTGTATTTCAGTACATCTTAGAATATTAATGCTAATTTGTTGCGTGAAATATTAATTTGTATTGATTTTAGATATGGGTTCTCAACTCAAAAGCCCAGGAAACAAAATTGCCTAGTGCTGATCTTTTGGAGATCAAGGCTAACTTTGCAATAGAGTTTTGGTCTACCTACAGCTCCTATTCCCCTGCCGAAATCTACAACGTCGACGAAACGGCGATAAACTTCGACATGCCGCCCGCGCGAATCTGGGGCGTGAAGGGAAGGAATGGGTCCGCCAAAGTCAAAGACTTGACGAAGCACTCAGGCCGCATGACAGCTGTGCTTACGATTAGAGCAGACGGTACGTTTTTATTTCTTATTTATTTATGTTACAGTTTACTTATTTTCTCTCTTCATTGTTTTAGGAAAAAATTTCCAATTCTTTTCATTTTACGCGGCAAGTTGGGCGGAAGCATCGAGGCTAAAGAACTGAAGACCCTTCCAAAAGGCCATTTTTACACGGTTCAAGAAGCAGGCTGGATGGACGCTGTGGGTTGGCAGTTTTATGTTAAAAATTTGCTAAAATATGAAATCGACAGCCCAGCGCTGCTCCTTGTCGACAACTTCGACAGTCATGTGTCGGAGCAAGGAGTGCGCGTTGTGGCCGAGGAAGCCTGTGCCACCGTGGTCCCTTTGCCCCCAAAATCACCTCAGTGTGCCAGCCATTAGACGTGGGGGTCATGGGACCACTTAAATCACGAATTCGTGGCTGCTACACACCTAAAAGGGCCTTCCAGCGCCTAAAAACGTCTAAAAGCTATAAAAGCTACGATTAAGGCGTGGGAAGAGTTTTCACCAGATCTAGTTATTCGTAGCTTCGAAACAGCAATTCCTAGGTATGAGTCATTTATAGTTTAACTCGCCTTATAAAATTCCGGTTTTTGCACAATTTAGGGTAAATATTATCCAATCAAACACCAGCTCTGTTAGCTTCCGAGTTTTTGTGTCCATAATTTTTGTATGAGAACCTAGACTGATTTACCCGGCTTTTGTGTCGTTGTCTGTATTTTTCCTCCCTTCAGGAGGAACTGTTGCGTATGCCATGATGCGCTCCGGACTGACCATTTGGATTTCCAACCACGACCACACGTGCACCAGTCGAGCGAGGCGGTTATCGATGCTCAACGCGTAGGTAAACGCAACACCAACGAGTCCGGGCGACAGGAATTCGCGCAAATACACCAGGGATGATACGACCGCGATCACGACGCCACAGCCGACCAATTCCATGCGAATTTGAAACCACATGATCACGACGAAATCGGAAAACCAAGCGCGTGCGTTCACATCGTTTCGAGCAAAGTTTTCGGCGATCATTTTATCAACGCATTCCGAACCAAAAGCTCGAATCGTAGTCACTCCCTCTTCGGACTGGGAAATGTGGCTAAGCACGGGGGACGACGCCACTTTCACCAACCGTGAAATCTCACGAGACGGCAGCAGATAAAATTTGGCGAACTTCACGTAGAAATACGCTAAGGGAACAATGAAAATGCCGAGGATCCGGACGATGTAAATCGCAGTGGCCAACTGACAGCCTGTGAAAAATACCGCCACAAGTAAACTCCCTGTCGCGAACGGGATGTCGGTCTCGACTGATGCGATGTCGCCTCCAAACCTGTTGACAATTCTGCCGATCGGGTTAGCATCGAAGAACCGCAAAGGTGCTAACAGCAGTGCGTGGGTTAACTCGCAGAAGAGATCGCGAGAAGCTCGGAGGCCCGCGGTTGCTGTTGTTACTGCTCGAGCTAGAACCATCAGCGCGCTTCCCCCACCTAAGAGCGCATACACGGTCATGTTGTACTGCGTTCGCGTGGCATCATACGTTTCCCTTTTCACCTGTCCAGTGGCTCAGCCATAGATCACTCCCAACTTGACACGCCTGCCAAAGCGACTGGATCACAATCAGCAATGCCATCACTTTCAGCCCTCCCATCGCGCTGAAATACTGCAAAAATACTTGAGCCGACACTCTGCCTTCTTCACGTTCTTCATCTTCCACAAGTCGACCCGCAGCACCTTTCAAGTTTTCGCCATTAATATCCTTTGTTCGCTTCTCTTCGACGGATGTCGGAGCTTGGACGAAGAAACTTCGCGGATGTCGAACAATCTGCCTCGTGCACGATATTGTGCCGTCCGAGACCAAAACTATGGAGTTGACGGTGCCAGATTCAATGATGTCCGGATTGTGAGTGACAAGCACTACAGTTTTCTCTGCTAGCAGCCCACAGATGCATTTGCTGAAAATCTCGCTTTGGACAACTGCATCTACAGCAGCGAGAGGTGAGTCCAGAATAAGTACGTCTGCATCCGAGTAGCATGCACGTGCCAAGCTCACGCGGGCTTTTTGGCCGCCCGACAGGTTGATCCCCTTGTGTCCAATTTCAGTTTGATCTCCGCCAGGAAATTGCTTCAGATCAGGAAGAAGGCCGCAGACGTCCAAGACTCGCTGATACTTACAATAATCGAACGGCTGACCAAAGAGAATATTTTCTCGGATGGACATGTTTTGAATCCACGGTTGCTGGGAGTAATATGCCACTTTACCATTCACAAACACTTGGCCGTCAATTTTCTCCATCTCACCAAGTAATGCTGAGCATAACGAGGATTTCCCGGCACCAACAGAGCCGCGAACAACAACGAGGTCCCCGTTCAAAATCTCCAGGTTCGCATTAACAAGCTGAGGCGGAGAATTTCTTTTCCAGGCGAATGTGCCGTTTTCAACCTTGACTGCAATGTCTTCCGAAAGTGATGGATCATTGCGAGTGACGCTGGACGGATCGATTTCATGATGAGCTAGGTAGTCGGCCATACGATCGAGGGAAATCTTGGTTTGCAGACATTGCTGGATTACGCCTGGGAAATCGCGGAGAGGGTCTCGAAGCGAATTGAATAGCGCGATTGCGGTGAATACCCTGGCAGCCGTTAACACTTGATCCATCACCAGGGTGTAGATAGCGAACGAGACCGCGGACACGAAGAGCGGCGACGCCCACATCACAAAAATGGAGCCACACATTGCGTACACAAAGCGCGCAAGCGCCTCCATCTCTAGGGAACGCAACGAGAGCAGCTTCCCCTCGAATTTGTCTTCCCACGCATTGAATTTTACGATCTGGATGGCGCCAAACACTTCCTTGACGAGTTTCATTCGCTCGTCCTTGCGCTTCATCAGCTCCCGGTACGACAGACTCGTCTTCTTGGTGAAGAAATAAGCTACTAGCATTGATAGTGCAATCACCACGAGCCCTGCGAAAGCTGCGAGATCCAGCACGTCATACAGCATGTAGACGACGACGCTGATCTGGATGGGCAAGATCCAGACGGTGTTGATTTCGTTGGCGCACTGAATGACACGCTGCACGTCCGCGGTGTAAATGTTCGCAATATCGACACCCTTATCATCATTGCGACTCAGGACACTACAGCGCATAGTCTTTTCAAACAACAACGCCTTCAGCGACACGGCCATGCGGAACACCGTCAATTGCATTTGAAAATCTGCATGTGGGGCAACCAGCGCATTTGCAAGACGCGAAGCAAAGAATGCAGCCAGCCACACACCTAGGCTCTGCATATCGATGTCAGAAGCAGCGAAGGCGTCGATCACATGGTGCAGCACGACGGGGGCGAACAAGTTGCATCCAGTTGAGAAAGCGGCCGCGACGCCACAAAGCAGGAACTTCGAGCCGTACGCGTGCACCGCCGCGCGGACGATGGATTGGCCATGGCGATCGTAATGGCGCTTGAAATTTGCGAATGCGGTCTGGGTCTGGTTTTCTTCGTCCAGCTCCAGCAGGTCGTCTTGGTCCAGCTGCCGTTGATTGCCAAGCTTCATCATGTCGTCTGCGTACGAGAGAAACACTCGCGAGCAGAACGACGCCGCTTGACGTTGCGTCTTTCGCGGCGTCTGCGAGAGCTTGTGGAACGTAGCATACTCCTGTGCGGACGGCGCATTCTGCAGCAACATTCTTGGTGCAGAGTCTCAGCTGGGGCAAATGAAAAGTGGCTGCCAGGTTCATAACGCTGAGAACACACACATCAAGATGGCACATCATGCCACGAACAGTACCGCTGGAGTGACCTGTGCGTCGATGATTGGTCCCTCGGGAGTTGCGGCCACCTTGCTTCGCTGTCCAAGCACGTTGTCCGTCACATGTTAGAGGCTCTGCTGGAGCTGGACCCGAAGTTTACTCCTTCCAGCCCCACCGTGGCTACTGACTGCACTAACAACACCGGCGCCGGGCTCGGCATTCCATCTCTCAGATCGCCATTTGCTCGCCCAAGCTCCAAGCTCCAACGCAATGCACGACGTGTGCATCCGGCGACGAAGACCGCCGGAGGGCATGCTGCCAGGTCCCCTCGGGCCCGTGCTGAGGCGGGACCTTTTGTGTCGAAGCCCCGTGGCTTCCCCAGTGTTGTATCCAGCTCTGCGATCAAGTGACCCTTCTCAACTTCCAAGACAAGGTGAAAAGCGTTTACGCGACGAAGTAGAAACAGTTAAACCTTGGTACAGTCGTCATGACGAAGGCTTTTCCTCCGGCGTGGCGCCTTGAAAACCCACAAGTGTCCTGTGTGCGCCTGCGAATGGCATCGGGATAGCCCGGTGGTCTCGGGCATTAACCTGCTGATGCTGTAGGAAGGGAGTAGCTACTAGCACGTCCCGGAGCGGGGTTAACAACCCCCGCATCTTCAACCGCGATTGCCATGAAGACTTGATGACGTTGCAGCGCACTCGCTCGTCTAGCAAACCATTTCGGCTTTTGCAGTCTTCGTCGCCAAGATGTCTGTCCCCAGGAACCGCACGGTCAACGCCTACGCTGCTTTCGACTCCTCTGGCAAATGCAAGCCCTGGCAGTACGAGACGCGACCGCTGGGAGCTGAAGACATCGAAATCAAGATCTCGCACTGCGGCATTTGCGGATCGGACGTCCACACCCTCGACAGCGGCTGGGGTCCGGCCAAATACCCCGTGGTCACCGGCCACGAGATCGTCGGGGAGATTACTGCTGCTGGCGAAGATGTGCAGCATCTTGTCGTTGGGGATCGCGTTGGGGTGGGAGCCATGGTCTGGGCCTGTCTCAACAAAGACCCAAGCTCGCCGTGCGAGGAGTGCGCGGATGGCTTTGACCCTTACTGCCGAGACGTCGTGATGACCTACAACTCCAAGCACAAGGACGGAAGCAAGACCTACGGCGGGTATGCCGACTTCGTTCGGGTGTCAAGCAACTACGCATTCAAAATCCCCGAGAACATCCCGTCCGACGCCGCGGCTCCGCTACTGTGCGCAGGTGTGACGGTCTACGCACCACTAAAGCGCGAGGGCGTGAAGCCGGGCGACCGCGTGGGGTTATCGGTATTGGGGGCTTGGGCCACCTCGCCATTCAGTTTATTCGCGCGCTAGGCGGAGTTCCAGTCGCGTTTTCTCGCTCCGCCGACAAGGAGGAGGAAGTGCGTGCTCTCGGTGCACAGGACTTTTTCAACCTTAGCGACCCGAAAGACGAAAAGCGCGCCATTCGATCCGTCAAGATGGTTCTGCTTACGGCCGACGCCGATAGCATGCCCTACAACACGTATTTGCGTTTGCTTCGACCGCGAGGAACCCTTATCATGGTGGGCCTGCCCAACGACGACCTCATTTGCAAGCCGGGCAATTTCGTGCGAGACGGTAAACGCCTTGTTGGGAGCAAGATTGGTAGCAAGGAAGAGGTCAAGGAGATGTTGGAGCTGGCGGCAAAGGAGAATGTCCGACCGATCATCCAAAAGCTACCGATGGAGAGGGTCAACGACGGGCTTGCAATGGTTCGCTCGGGAAATGTTCGCTACCGAGTCGTCCTCGAAAACCCTGGATCACACTCCAACCTGTAAACACCCCTCGTGTGGATTAAAAGTCGAGCAGTGTTGTTGAATTCCACCGTGTCTGCTAGCGTATCCTACGGCCACAATACTACCGGCAGCAAACTAATTCTCTAGTACCACCCGGTAGCGCACGCGGCCATCGCGCACCATGTCGAGACCTTCGTTCACTTTCTCCATTGGCAGCTTCTGGATGATCGGACGGATGTTGGCCTTGGCTGCCAGGTCCAGCATGTCCTTGATGTCGGCGATACTACCGATTGCACTACCGCGCACGCGAATAGCACGCGGCACCAGGAACCACGGGGTGATCTTGACTTTGTCGTTTGGCATCCCCACCATGATGAACGTGCCGCGTTTGCGTACGAGGCTCAAGTACAGATCGTACGGCAGGTTGTTCGCGTCGGCAGTCAGCAGTAAAAGTCGACACTGCCCGCAGCCTTCTTCTGGTGCTCGGGGTTGCTGAGGTCGTAGAACTCCTCGGCACCCAGTGATCGGATCTCCTGCTCCTTTTTGGCGGACCGGGAGAACGCGACGGGGATGGCGCCCAATGCCTTGATGAACTGGATGGCGATGTGACCCAGGCCGCCGATACCGATCACACCAACACGGTCTCCAGCCTTCACACCTTCTTGCTTCAGTGGAGTGTACACCGTAGCGCCGGCACACATGAGCGGAGCCGCAGCATCCGACGGGATTGCATCCGGGATCTTGAAGGCGTAGTTGCTGTCCACGCGGATGTAGTCGGCGTAGCCGCCTTGAGACTTGGCACCGTCCTTGTAGGTGCTGCTGTATGTCCAGACACCTTGGTCGCATACGGCGTCTTCACCGTCGGCGCAGTCGGGGCACTTGTCGTTCGGGTTGCGGTTCAGGCAAGCCCACACCTGCGCACCGACGCCAACGCGGTCGCCAACAGCCAGATTCTTCACACTAGGACCAGCCAGTGTCACCTCGCCGACGATTTCGTGCCCGGCGACGCACGGATACGGAGCTGGGCCCCAGCCGCCGTCGATGGTATGGAGGTCGGTGCCGCAGATACCGCAGTGCGAAATCTTGATCTCAACGTCTTCGTCGCCCAGAGGACGCGACTGGAATTCCCAGGGCTTGCAGAAACCAGTCTTGTCAAAGGCAGCGTAGGCGTGCACGGTTCTTGGAGTAGTCGACATGATGGCGCTTGTTACTTGGATGAACGAAAATTCAGAACTGGACTTCGAGCATGGCATGAGGCAAAGCCGTTTACGGGGACTCGTGTTTACTTGGCCAACTACTAACTGTGAACTGCACACCCACTCACGCTTATGCTGTTTTGTCCGGCCATACTTTTCTGCACAAATTCTACCATCGGATTTACTATCTCCAGTACTACTGGGCGTTGTCGTGGGCGTTCGCGATCGAATGGACTTTGGTGTGGCATTCTTTCTTACTCAGGGTCGAGATAGCTTCTTCACATCGAGCTTGGGTCTCTCGTGGAGTCGCTGGGACAACTGACAGCTGAACTACACACAATCACGCTTACGCTGCACAGGGTGCTCGGATTATCATTTTTGCGTACTGCATCAACATTAGTTTTCTCCAGTTGGCG
Source organism: Phytophthora macrochlamydospora (assembly GCA_011947325.1). NCBI lineage: Eukaryota > Oomycota > Peronosporomycetes > Peronosporales > Peronosporaceae > Phytophthora > Phytophthora macrochlamydospora. Next base: position 369,881 of record JAAVTH010000487.1, on the reverse strand, counting down.
TCAAACTCTGAGTATTTCCAATCTTGCCTTCCAACAACTCAAGCATCCAAGTCTTTACGATGTCAACTTCTCCCCGGACCGTGAACGCGTACGCCGCCTTCGAACCATCGGGCAAGATCGTGCCGTTCCAATACCAGTCTCGCCCGCTCGGTGCCGACGACGTCGAGATCAAGATCTCGCACTGCGGGATCTGCGGGTCGGATATCCACCACCTCGACAGCGGCTGGAAGCCGACCATGTATCCATGTGTATTCGGCCACGAGATCATTGGCGAAGTAACGGTGGTCGGCGACGACGTCAAGCACCTAGCTGTTGGCGACCGCGTTGGCGTTGGCGCTCAGGTGTGGGCCTGTCTGAACAAGGACCCCAAGAGGCCGTGTGAGGATTGTGCTGACGGTGAGAACGCGTTCTGCAACCGCTCGGTGATCACGTACGACGCAAAATACGAGGACGGCTCGATGGCCTACGGAGGCTACGCCGACTACATGCGTGTCGACAGCAATTTCACCTTCAAGATCCCCGAGAACATTCCGTCAGCTGCTGCTGCGCCATTGCTGTGTGCTGGAGTTACCGTGTACACGCCGCTGAAGAAGAACGTCAAGCCCGGCGACCGTGTGGGTGTGATCGGCATTGGTGGTCTGGGCCACCTCGCCATCCAGTTCATCCGAGCGCTTGGAGCCACGCCCGTCGCATTCTCTCGCTCCGCCAACAAGGAACAAGAGATTCGCGGTCTTGGAGCTGAGGAGTTCTACAACCTCAGCGACCCGGAGGATGCCGAGAAAGCCGTCAACTCTGTCAATGTGTTGCTGCTGACAGCTGACGCCACCAACATGCCCTACAACATGTACCTGACTCTGGTCAAGAAGCGTGGCACGTTCATCATGGTCGGCGTCCCCAACGATGAACTGAAGGTCAAGCCCATGTTTATCGTGGCCAAGGGCATCAAATGGGTGGGCAGTCTCATCGGCAGCATCCAAGACATCAAGGACATGCTGGAGCTGGCTTCCAAGAAGAACGTGCGCGCCATTGTGCAGCAGATGCCCATGAGCAAGGTGAACGACGGCATCGCGATGATGCGTGAGGTCGCGCGCGCTACCGCGTTGTTCTGGAGAACTAGGCATGTAGCAAGTGCCCCCAGCAATTTGTAGGAGAACGTTCAGCTTTTCAACCGCAATACACAATTTGCTGCCCCGATCCCCGAGCTACTTTCTTTTTCCGTCCTTGACGCTGCTAGGATAGACTAAGTGTTGAGCAGTTGGGCTAGGAAAGAACGGCTGCGCTGCGTTCGAAGGAAGCTACTTTGTACGCACCAGTGGGGAAAAACTATAATCCACCGAGCGTGATTTCGTGCAGCGTGAGTGACCTTGAGAAGCCACGCCGAATTCCAGTTGATTATGCTGTGGTGAAACTGGATAATCTTTTGATTGTACAGAGGCGTTGATTGTGTGCTCTCCTTGCGACAACGGCTATTGAACCAGGTGCGCTGGTTGCGTGGACATCGCGTCCATGGCATGATGCTTTCCAACATAGTGCGTAATAATCGGCCCAAATCGCTGCTTCTGAGAGCGCAGCAAGTCTAGCTCATTCGCAAACGCGCACTCGACCAAGCACATCGGCCCAAAACCAGCAACCATGTCGACAAAGACCTTCAACGGCTATGCCGCATTCGACAAGACCGGCGAGTGCAAGCCCTGGCAGTTCCAGCCACGTCCACTCGGCCCCGAGGACGTCGAGATCAAGGTCACGCACTGCGGCATCTGCGGCTCGGACGTGCACACTCTCGACAGCGGATGGGGACCCACGCCGTACCCGTGCGTCGCCGGGCACGAGATTATCGGAGAGGTGGTAGCCGCAGGCCCCGATGTCAAGAACTTGGCCGTAGGCGACCGCGTAGGCGTCGGGGCGATGGCCTGGGCGTGCCTCAATCGCGACCCGAACGACAAGTGCCGCGACTGCGCCGACGGCGAGGACGCCGTATGCGACCAGGGCGTCTTCACCATCAACGCCGCCTACAAGGATGGTTCTCGCCAGCAGGGCGGCTTCGCGGACTACATCCGCGTGGACAGCAACTACGCCTTCAAGATCCCGGATGCTCTACCGTCGGATGCTGCGGCTCCGCTCATGTGTGCCGGCGCTACGGTGTACACTCCACTGAAGCAAGAAGGTGTGAAGGCTGGAGACCGTGTTGGTGTGATCGGTATCGGCGGCCTGGGTCACATCGCCATCCAGTTCATCAAGGCGTTGGGCGCCATCCCCGTCGCGTTCTCCCGGTCCGCCAAAAGGAGCAGGAGATCCGATCACTGGGTGCCGAGGAGTTCTACGACCTCAGCAACCCCGAGCATCAGAAGAAGGCTGCGGGCAGTGTCGACTTTTTACTGCTGACTGCTGATGCGGCCGACATGCCGTACGACCTGTACCTGGGTCTGGTGCGCAAACGCGGCACATTCATCATGGTGGGGCTACCTCCTGACCAGGTGAAGATCACCCCGTGGTTCCTGGTGCCCCGCGCCGTTCGCGTGCGTGGCAGTGCTATTGGCAGCATCGCCGACATCAAGGACATGCTCGAGGTCGCCGCGGAAAAGGGCGTGCGTCCGATCATCCAGAAGCTGCCAATGGAGAAGGTGAACGAGGGTCTCGACATGGTGCGCGATGGCCGTGTGCGCTACCGCGTGGTGCTCGAGAATTAGGCCGCTGTTGCCGTGTAGAAAGCAGACTACACCCAGTCAATCCACTTCAACTTGCTTTTCATTTGATAGGTTTTATGCTTTACCATAGATTCCGAACGCGGCGACAGGTGGTCGCTGGCACTTTCCGACTGGAAGCCAACCACTCAAGTCGTTTCATTTCGTATAGTGAAGGCCAGTGATTGCCGCAGCCATGGCTCCTCCCAACGTCGACAACATGTTCACGCTCAAGGTGGACAACGTGCCCTTCCAGATCGGGTATGGCGCTCTCCTTCTTCTCCTACTTCCCCGCTCTCCCTCTAACCATCCCCCTCCACAGGAGCGACGAGCTCCGCGATCTCTTCGCCAAGTACGGCGAGATCGGAGACGTCTACATCCCGCGCGCCCGCGGCTCCAATGAGTCGCGCGGCTTTGCCTTCGTGCGGTTCCTAAACAAGCGCGACGCCGAGGACGCCATCGACGGCATGGAAGGCCAGGACTTCCAAGGCCGCGACTTACGCGTGCAGTTCGCCAAGCAGCGCCGACCGGACAACCCGCGTGAGTTCTACTCGCGTAACGGCGGTGGAGACCGCTACGGTGGTGGTGGCGGTGGCGGCGGCGACCGCTACGGCGGTGGAGACCGCTATGGAGACGACCGGCGCGGCCGCTACGACGACCGAGACCGACGCTACGATGACCGCGGAGGCCGCTACGACGACCGTCGCCGCTCGCGTTCGCGCTCGCCGGACCGTCGCGACCGTGGCAGTGGTGGTCGCAGCCGCAGCCGCTCCCCGCGTCAGCGCAGCCGCTCGCCGCAGCGCCGTAGCGCGTCTCCCCACCTCGTCGCGACTAAGTACGCGGAAGGATCGAGGACAAGCTATTGACCCAGAGAGGAGGCGCGTCCCCCAGTGCAGCAAGGAAGCAGAAAGGAGAGAAACCTGACCAGGAGACCAGTTTTGCTTGTTTATCCTTCGTCGGCCGATACGTTGAGCAGTGCTGCATTGTTGCTGGTATTCGAGAGTATAACACCTGAACGAACCGGAAAAAGAGACGAGAAAGAGACTTGTTGGAGACCTGGAACCAGACGAGAGTTGGCGGTAGTCGTGTGATGGTGTTCGGGGATGCATTGGTGTTGCTGTTGGTGTTGTTCGAGTGGAGGGCGAGAAAGCAGTTGTATTCTGAACAGACGTGATCGCCGAAGCTATTTTCCATTGTGGTGCTCAACCTTCAAGGACAGGCTCGCGTGAAGAAGGCGTCCAAACATGATGAAAGTGACCGCACTTTGATGGGACAGGACAAGCAACGACTTGACTTGACCTGGCGCAAAATGCCAAAAGTAAGCAACAGTGTGGGGAAACAGAGGCTTTCGATTGCTTTCTTCTCAAAATGGTTTAGATGGAAAGGGGGGATAACATTGCAGAACAAAATGTCACCTCGGAAAGAAACTGCGCTGGGCAACGGCGTCTGATCACGCTGAGGAGGTGACGATGAGGAAGATGAAGAAGACGATAACACCAACCATCAGACCTGCGCAGTAGAGCGCCCGCATATCGCCGTCGATGCTGGCGTAACCGCGGCGGCGGTAGCACAGACCCACCGCATACACCAGAGCGATCAGCAAAACTGCTCCACCGAGTCCAATAAAGATGCGTGTGGCCGTGTCACCTCTATTGCTGCCATCGTCAGAGCCCTCGTCTTCTTGACCACTTCTAATGGGAACGGCCTCATCGAGACAGCAGTCCAACTTGGCACCCGTAACAGGATCAGGCTTGCAACAGCCGCCATCCCACGTGCAGCACTCCAAGCCGGCAGCACCGCACTGCGGCTGTCCTTGGCAAGTGTCGCCACCGTCGCTGACGTTGCTCTCGGGCTTCTCAGTCTCTTCAGCCTGGCAACAGTCAAGCTTGACGCCTGTGACAGGGTCAGGTTTGCAACATCCACCGTCCCACGTGCAGCATTCCAATCCAGCTGCACCACACTGAGGTTCACCCTGGCAGGTGTCCTCCTCGTTCGAGAATGATGTGGTGGAGAGAGCAGCAGACGAGCAGCAGTCTAGCTTATTTCCTGGGCCAGCGCAGCGACCACCGGGGCGCCACAGCAGTCTAGTTTAGCTGCTGCACATTGAGGTTCGCCATAGCAGACAGCTGAGTCAGCAGCCTTGTGAGCATCTTTATGCGTGGTGTTGCGCAGCACGGGGTGTTGATCCTTGCAACAACCCAGCACAACACCCGTAATAGGGTCAGGCACGCAGCAACCGTCGATCGAATTACAGCAGCCAAGTCCCAACACAGCGCACTCGTGCTCACCAAAGCAAGCATTACTTGGCAGAAGTTTGGGATCTTCCTGAGGACAGCACCCCAAAGAGCTGGGACAGCACCCTGGCAACGTACCGCAGCACATCAGAGCTGTCCCGTTCTCTCCTGCCGTGGCACACGTGGGGAAACCGAAGCATTTGTCATCGGCGTTAAGATCCGGGCTGCTTAACGCAGGGCGATTCTTCTGGCCAAACCAGGACGGACGCGTGGCGATCCAGTGCATCGAATTCGTACGCGAATTCCACGTATCGAAGTTCTCAACAGTGTTCTCGAGCTCATCCCATGCCTCGTCAGCGTTCAAAATGGCATGGTCCAGCACCACAATGGAGCGCCAGATATCGTACGGACTTAGGTCCTGAAGATCTTGACTCAACAGGGCGTATTCGCGCACCACGTACGCTTCATCTAGCAGCTGCGGCGTGAATGGCGTGAATGGGAGCATGTTAATGCCATGGATATATACGGCACGACTCCCAAACCACGTGTTGTACACGACGCTCATCTCGCCAACGACACCAACCATCGCGTTCTTTGAGAAAACGGGCTCGTAGATCTGTGAGTTCTCCGCCATGTGCCAGTACTTCTTGACAGAGCGCAGTTCAGTCGCGAGTAGAAGACGAGCGTATTGGTGGTAAGAACTGTCCCCTGGCGCTTCTCGAGCGTTCTCATCGAGTGAAGAAAACAGTGCCAGAGCATAGTAAGCGTTTAGGTCCTCGCTGCTGCTCTCCTGGGATTTCCCAACTTCCATGGGGAACATTCCACTCGCGTACGAGTGCCCAACAAACCAATCCTTGTGTCGGGCCGTAGGAAACAAAGACCGCACCGGCAAATTGTTGAAAAACGACGTCTTGCTGTTCAACAGCGGCGTACCGATATCGCCCATAATCAAGGCGCATGCTTGGGCACGGGCCTTGATGAAGCCCGGGTCGAACTTCCGGACAGCAGCCAACGCATACATGAAATAGCCGTAGTGGAAATGGTGGTCGTTGTAGTAGCCATTGCCGTAGTCAGCGTCCTTGTCGTGCCAGCCATCGTTCGTGATGACACCACCGAAGGTCTGATCGTACACGAAGTGATTGCCATTCTGCGCCTCTAACCAGAGAGCCAACTCCATCTCCACTTTGGCGAGCAATTCCTGCTTCACATCCGTTTGGTTGAACTTGTCCGCAGTCAGCAGCAGTCGAACTTCGCGACTCAGCTGCTTGCCAAAGTTGTAGACGTCAGGGCTAAACTCTGGATACTTTTGGCGTCCAGAGGCAGTTGCTCCACAATCTTCTTTGTTACCATTTCACGCATATCGAGTCGCAGTTGTTTGTCATCTTCACTTCCGTCTTCTAAGCTGAAATCGTCGCTGAACAGTCCGTCATCGGCGAAATTCCACTCCACAGCAGGCAAAGTCTCCTCCATGTACCACACTGAGCCAAATACACCTTCCATGAGACCACGGATACTTGTGTAGCGTAAGTCAGACAGCACGCTGTTCTTGCCCTTCTCAGGCTTTGCACCCTCTTCCTTCTGAACGTTCATCACATCCATGTGATGCGGAAGCGCGAGCATCAAAAGTTTAGCGTTCTCGGCCTCTGTTACATCAGTAGCCTTGTCGTGGAACGCCGAGAAGGTGCGGGTTTTCCATTGGAACTCGAGCAACGCGGTGTTTTTATCTTGCGGGTTCACCGCGTGGCTCACATCGCCACCGATAGCATAGATCGGAGCTGACTCGAGTAGATATGGCATCACCTTGGCATCAAGACACAACGCCACTCGCAAGACGCCGGTGAAAGCGTCGTCACTCGAGACGCTTCCGTCCGATTTCAACTGCAACTTCAACGTCGGGTCGGAAGCATACAAGTACCAGGTCTGCCCGTTGCTGAGCATGGCGGCGAACGTGGCAAAAGGAGCCTCCGATCCGTCCATGAGTGTAAGGCCTTTCAGTTTCTTGAACCTGGTGATCGAAAGGCCGTCCATGGCCTCCACCAGCGGTCGGCTGTGCGTGAACTCCATGGAGATGTAGGGCGATCCTCGCACGAGAAACACTCGGAACTCGTCCTTCTCGGCTCTCGAGAACCGCAGCGTGGTGCTGAACGGGTCGAAGTTGACCACGTGGTGGGCCAGCGGCGTCTTCTCGTTGCCCGTGGGCAGCGAGCTCAGCACCATCTGCGAGATGAATCCTTCCTCGATGTCTCTGGGCGCCACGACGCGGAACGGGAAGCTCACGTGGAGCTTCTCGTCGATGACGCGGTGTACGTAGGGGAACGTCACGACGTGCGACTGGCCCTCGGCCAACACCAGATTGGTCCACCAGGCGCCCGTCGGGAACGGCACGTCCGCCAGTAGCCTGGGGTGCGTCTCGTTGGCCACGTGCGCGTCCAGGGGCAGTCGCTCCGAGGCGGCGAAGAGCTGCGACGAGAGCTGCAGCGGGTGCGAGGCCACGGGGAACGGCAGGTCCAGGCCCAGCGGAGACACCGCCGCGGAGCAGTCCCAGGCCAGGGCGCCCGCCAGCAGTAAAGCAGCTCCACGCATGGTCGAGCAGCCAGGAGTGTCGTCCAGAGATCCGATTCGGAAGTGATCCTGACTCAGGTTTTGGAAAATAGAACCAGCTTTCTGAATTAGATTACTGGACGCGCATTTGCATGCAATCTCGCTACCATCGAAATGGAGGCCGGAACAAAGGTACGTCGGCGTCTAGCGCCTGCTGCAGGGAGAATACCGCGGCGCTGTCGTGATGTCCTGCATCTCGCGAGTCCTGCATCTCTAACGATATGCTACTTGCTTTGATCCGACGTGTGCAGTACGCACTACACGATGACGAAGAGAGACCGCTGTGGGCGGCGCGAGTGCGTCTGACGCCAGAGTTGCTGGACAAGCTGCGCAGCGACCCGGAACATGTCATGCTCAAGCTGAATGTGTCAGCGAGCGACGGCGCAAGCAAGACGCGCAGTGCGACCAAGAAAACGAGTCTGATGACAGTCAAGCTGGCCGGTGATGAAGAGACGCTGGAGCAGTATGAGCTGCTGTCATTCGCTGAGGACCCAAGCATCAACCACCTATGCACGTTCCGTCGGGAAGATAACGGCTACCACATCTACAGGACAGGGGCGATTCATCAGAAGCTGCTGGTGCAGAGACTGCTGGACGACACGGAGAAGGACCGAATCAAGGACAAGCACGCCAAGTCCGTGCTGGCATCCAAGTCTCGCGCGTCAAAGCTGATTGATACAGAGCCGACAGTACCGACCAAGCGGCCGCGCGTAATGACACGGATGACTAGAATGCCGAGTACCAAAGCGTCGGCAGGCTCCAGCGCGTGGGCTGCGACGGCAAGCCGCAAACGGTGAGTTTTGTTTTCTATTTGGATTTTACTTCCAGGACAACACTAATGCTCCGATCTGGCAGAAAACTGGTGCTTCCTTCTGCGCTGTCAAAGGAGGACGCTCAGGAGGCTAAAGAACGTATTGAGAAGGGTTTCGAAGCTGAGATGGAGGACAACACCGCTCTGTTGGAAGATACCAAAAGTCACGGTGGAAAAACATCAGAGGATGATGACTCGGCGACAATTCATGTTAACGCAGACACGGCTGCTGCTGCGCGAGAAAATGCGTTCCACGACCTATTCTCCTCGGATTCAGACGGGAAAGAACAACCTGCAAAGCGACTAAAGCGGAGAGAGCCAAAGAAAGCAACGAGAGACGTCCCTGCGGAGAAGCCGCGGAGCAATGCTGTTGAAAAGAGCGTTCCTGTGAAAAGCGCAGGTGAAGGTGGAAACCAACAGGAAGTTGCAGATTCTGAGCTGGACACGTCCACACAGCCGAAAGATCCGTCTACCAACGCAGCCCCAGTACCTTCGTCACCACAGAGTAAGAACAAGGTCGCACCTGGGCGTCCAGCAAAGGCACAAATTACTCCTGCACTACCACCAGTTAAAGCCTCCGGGGGCGAAGTCAAGCGTGCGCGCGTGCGTTCGAATCTGTTACCGGCTTCGCGACTGCCAGACTTGTCGTTCTTCCCGTCCGTCGTAGTGGAGATATGCCAGCGTCTTGCCAAGCACCATGGCCGGTCAGCCATCCTCGACGACAACGATTGCAATGCATTCGCAGAGACGCATGAGCAGTTCAGGCGGGACTGGGAAATGCTCGATAAGGCAAGTGGTGTGTGGTTTTGTTTGAAGCAACGGTATCTCACGCACTCTATTACACAGGCCTACTCGATTGCGATAATCAAGACAGAGGGGCTGCATCTTCAACTGGAAGCAGTCTCCACAGGTGCGCTGCGTGACGAGCTGACAGCAAGGATACAAGCGTTGCCGAGCAGGAAAGAGGTGAGCCGTTTTCATAATGTCTGCAATGGGAATTCATATCTAAAGTTTGCTGTCGATAGGGGCTGATCTTCGTGCGGGACGCCATGGAGAGTATCAAGAAGATCTTGCATAGCATTCAGACATCCATTCACAGCTTCGGCATAAAGCAGGTGAAGCAGCCCAAGCAATAAAGCGCCAAAGCAGTTGAAGTCGTCGCATATAAATCTCGTCCACTCTCATTGGCTAAAATATTTTATGGCCCTTCAGTAACGCACATTTCGACACGAGGAAGCTCGGCGCATAAGCGAACCGGATCGCCCCCACGCCAGCGCCCAGAGAGAAGCTGCGAGAAGCCCTTGGACCATGGAAGGAGGAGATTCACGCAGCCTCACGGAGCCGCCTTTCATCGCGCGCGTCAGCGTCTCCATCAAGCGGTGCGTTGGTTCATACAGAATGAATCTTTATTGGGGCGGTAGACCTTCCCCCTGCAGCAAACACTCACATTGCCTCGTGTATTTCTGTGCCGATAGAAAATGGCAGTACCTGCTGGACAAGTCCACGATCCACCTGTACGCTCGTTGGGGCGTGGCGCTGGGTCTGCTGGCGCTGTACCTGCTCCGCGTCTTCCTGCTGAACGCCTTCCACATCGTCACGTACGGACTGGGCATCTACCTGCTGAACCTGTTCATCGGGTTCCTGTCCCCGCAGGTTGACGTGGAGACGGAGGGCCCGCTGCTGCCGCACAAGCAGAGCGAGGAGTTCCGGCCGTTCACACGGCGCGTGCCCGAGTTTCAGTTCTGGTACTCGACGTTCAAGGCCGTCATCGTATCGCTGCTCATGACGCTCAGCAGCGCCTTTGACGTGCCGGTGTTCTGGCCCATCCTGCTCATCTACTTCATCGTGCTCTTCGCGCTCACCATGAAGCGCCAGATCAAGCACATGTGGAAGCACAACTACGTCCCATGGGACCATGGCAAGCAGGTCTATCGCGGCAAGAACAACAAATAGACCACACACAGCACGGAGACGCGAGCACGCAATCGAGAGCAGTTTTGCGATGACCAGCGGACAGCAGAGGATGTACAGGAAGCAGAGTTCTTGCAGCCAGATAAACCCGACGTCAAAGTTGCTACGTCATCGACGTCACTCCAAATATCGTACTTAACACGACTTACTTCGAACATCTTGGCATTTGTATGGACCTCTATGAACGCTTGGTCGTTTGACAGCCGTACTTGGATTTGGGCACCATGACGCCGCTCCGACTGGCGGCTCGGGCGCTACTGCTGCGTGCGCCTCGTCTCAGCTCGTCGGGCGGCGGGTGCCGGTCGTTCTCGGTGCTGCTGGTGGACTCAACACGCCCCAAAGCGCACTTAGCGGCCGCCAGGGTGTCGTTAACATTGCCTCTACGACGGACGCTGGCCACGAAGTCACCTGGCGACTCGGAGACGGAGAAGAAGCGGCTGGAGCGGCTGGAGAAAGAAGCCAAGGAGGCGGCCAGAGTGCTTAAGCAAAAGCTCAAGGTGGACATGGCGACAGCCAGGAATTTGGTGCGAGCTTTGGGCCTTTGGGTTGTCTAGAACCAACCAACCAGAGCTGACGTCCTGCTATTGTAGACGATGCACCAGGTGGTGAACATGCCTAACGTGATCACTGCTGCCCGCATCCTGGCGACGCCCTACTTATCGTACCTGATCATTCAAGGAGACCACGTCTCGGCGATCGGCCGTAAGTATTATAGATGGAACTGAAGAGTGATTGCCTACCAACTTCAGCATGGTATTAACACCGCTGTGTTTGGTACAGTTCTGGCGGTGGCGGGCATCTCCGACTGGCTGGACGGCTACATTGCCCGCACCTTCCACCAAGAATCCATCGTCGGTTCTTTCCTGGACCCGTTCGCGGACAAACTGCTGATCGGCACCCTATCGCTGAGCATGATGTGGACGGGACTCATCCCAGTGCCTCTGGCGGCGGTGATCCTAGGTCGTGATGGAATGCTAGTGGGCGGAACACTCTATCACCGCTTGAAGACCAAGGACGAGTCGTCGGGCTTTTTGATACGAAAGACAGCGGCGCTTTTCAAGTGAAGCCCTCGCTGTTGAGCAAAGTGAACACGGCTCTGCAGATCTCAGTGTTTGGTTTCGCGCTGACCAACGCGGCCTGGCAGCTTCCTCCGGATCCTGCGCTTCAGTTGTTATTGTGCGTAGTAGCTCTCTTTGTTGCATCTGGAATGGTGATGGTGACTCCTATTTTGTTTTTGCTCAGTGGAATTGTCGGCACTACGACGCTTTTGTCTGGATCTGAGTACTTTTGGGGCTATATCAACAAGACTGGAGCCTTCAAGCCATTGCGGAAAGCAGTAGAAAAGCCTCTCCGGAAGGCAGTTGAGAAAACGGAGGCGGTGAAGCGGCCGATCCAAGAGGTAGTCGAACGCACAAAGGAGAGACTGAAAAAGTAGACGAAATAAGTTACTAATCAATCGCCTGCAGCGGCAAACGTTGCCTACGAGTTGCCAAAATATTAACAAGGCATCAGCCTTATCTACCGGACCCTGCATCACTTTCATATTCAGTCTTGTACATGACGAACTCGTCTTGGATGGATTGATCCGAGCTCATGACATACTTCCACAACAGCGCCGTGCGGTTGGCTTCTAATGTTGAGTAGCCAAAGTGTTCGTAGCGAGACACCGCATTCCATGACGCATTGTTGGTTGGAGGGTCCGAATTGCCCTCGACCTGGCCAGCCCCACCGGTGAGGATATGCACAGGCGCCTGTGGGTTGTCGTAGATTTTGAAATCTTTCGACACGCCATCCATTACAGGCTTGTTCTTTGCAATGGGCAATTCCCGTTCGTAGTAGTGCTTGTGTCCTGTCAGCACGACGTCTACCTTGTACTTGATGAACAGTTCTTCAAAAGCTGCCTGGATGAAGGCTGTCTGTTCGTTGGGAACGTCGTTTTCAGAATTGAGAACGCTGTACAGCGGACGGTGCATTCCAACGAAGATCCACGGCACGTGGGCCCGGTTAGCATTTGCCTTTTTCAGATCAGCTTCGACCCAGCTCAACTGATCGCCAAAGTTGCCGTTTTTGACAGAAAACGTGAACTGGTTGGTGGGGGCGCCAGGATAATCAGTCTCGGAAGAGAGCGACGTAAAGTGAATCGGTCCATGGTCGAACGAGTGCCACATGTTGAGGACTCCACCACTTTCTTCGTAGGGCATCTTAAATCGCGTATTATAGGCTGTGTAGTTGCCAAGAGCTTGCTTTTTTCTTCGATACCACGCACGCGGGAGAATGGCATTCCGCCTCGTGATTCCCCACCAGTACCATGTACGGGATCTCACTCATCACCGGCATCAACGAGTTCATCCACTTGTTGTAGACCTCCTCGTAGAAGAACCCGGTTGCCTGGGACAACACCATAAAATCGTCGTCAGCGTACGAAATATCCCCGAGGTGGTAGATTAAATCCACATCATCCGGCGACAGCTTATTCAAGTACGAGATCGTATCGACCGAGTTTTCGCCGTCGCCGAGATCTCCGTAGATAACGACGTTGAACGTGCTGTCATCCGTGGCTGGACGCGCCGTGATGAACGAGTAGACGTCGCTGGTGTACTTTTCGTCGCTTTGGCAGCCCACCTTGTAGAAATATTTAGTGCGAGGTGAAAGCCCCGATACCGTGGCATGGTGATGAAGCAAGTTGTAGGACTTGTCGTGGTAGTAGCTCACACTGGACACCGGCGTGTCCACCAACTCCAATGTGTCCTCAGACTCGCCCACCCACACGGCGCTATCGGGCACGTCTTCGAACGTGGCCCACGACACGGTCATCCCCGTCCCGGCCTTCTTCCCAGCAAACGCGAGGTGAATCTGCTGCGGGTAAAAGTTGACGCCGTCCTTGACTCGGCACGACTGGTTGAAAGTGAGGTCGCCGATGTTGAAATCGTACTCGCACAGACTCTCGGGCTCGCAGACGTCTCTGTCGTTGTTCCTGTGGCAAGTGTTGTCGTCCACAATGACGTTGGCGTTGGCGATGCCAGCGAGGATCCCCAGCAGGCCCAACGTGATAGCGTTCATTGCCAACGTGCCGCTTCGAAGGAATAAACGGCGACTGAGGTTGCCCCATCTCGAGAAGGGGGCGAGGAGAGCCGTTGCGGTGGCTATCACACTGATTGTGCTGGGCGTCCCATGTTCGCTGATGCCAGAGAGGGATTTGAACGTTTCTCCAGCAAGAGGTCAAGCACAAAAGTATTCGAGTCTCGCCTCCCCGTTACGGCATTTTTCATCGTTGTAAAGTAGTTTGTTCCGACTCGCCTTGAGAAACGTCGAGACGAAGGTCATCTGCTGGAGGTGGTCATGATCATGGATTGGATCAGGTAGCTGTTGTGAACAGAGTACAAAAAGTACTACAGTACTTAAACTGCCACAAGCTGTAGTTTGAGCAGGTTCCGAACTACCATTGTTCCAATTACTTTTTTACTGGTCGAGAAGGAATTCCCGCTTCAGTCCGTCCCCCGCCGCGGGTGCTCATCCAGGATTGCGGTCTTCGCAGCATGGCAGCCCCTCGGCCACCTTAAGTTCTCGCACTTCAGGTCGGATTCAGGGTCCAGATGCCATTTACCGGGATTCCGTTCGGACCTAAAAATTAATATTGTGCACGCACAAGTACTTTCGTCGCACAGACCCCGACGTCAAAGGCGGAGAAGTTTTCGGCGCGACGGATTCAGGCCGGAAGAAGTGAAACCAGCGAGCTTCCTGCAACCAAGACAACCCAACAAGCATCCAACGGAGTGCCCCTTTGTGGATCTTGTTAACCCGGAGTGGCCGATGCTGCGGCAATGCTCCGTTTGTGAGTGCGAGGGCCACCACGGCTGCTCGAACGATCTTTTCGACCCGGACAAAATAAGTTATATTTACTGATATGTAAGTGCAGGCGCTCTAATGACAGCAGCTAGCTTTTGGAGCGCTTCGTGTGTTACTAGCTACCTGGAAGACGAAGGCGGGAGATTCGTTGCTGAGCACATGGCCCAAGTGCCCAACCGGCGAGCACGAACATCGCTGGGTTGTGTGCTGGTAGCGCACGAAATGGATGAGAGTTCGAGAGAGAGCAGCCGTCCACTTTCGACTTGTGTGCCGTCGCTGGAAGACGAAAGCATGTTATCCGGAGCCCCATTGGAGCTAGATGATACTGGTGGGCGGCCGCTGAGTTCACTGCACGAGGAAGCTGATATGGTTGCTGGAAACATGGATAAGCTTTTTACAAACCGGTGGCGGGCATGACCGGATTTTTACACGGATCATGGCTTAGGCAAAATCGTGAAGTGCCGTCCAAAGTTGTAACCCGCGACGCGGAAGGAGACGCCAAGGAGGCCATGGCAAGGCCCTGAATGCTCTCGGAATGACGGAAGTCGCAAAATAAAGTATGTATACCGCCGAACTAACAATATTGTGGCTTCTAAGCCGTGGGCCTTAGAAAAGCACACGACACGAATGAAGACATCACAGGGGCTATTGATTTGCCCCAACACCTTTATAATTCCTCTTCCATGGCCCCTCGCTAAAATCCACTTAAGCGAAAGACGCCGTCCAGCGCGGAAGTGGCAGTTTTCGTGTAGAAAATCTTCTGTGTAAAACATCGGATCATGCCCGCCACCGGTCTGTAAAGTACTTGTGGCGTTAATAGGCAAAAAGTGGCAGTACTGCCAATCTCTGGTTGTGAGAGAAGCTTCAATAACATAGGTAAGACCAACAGCGTGCACTTGGCAAAAACGAAAATATATTCACAGTACTGCCATTTAACTGCCTAGCATTGTGGCTTACTATCGATACGAGTTCCTATCTCGTTTTATACATCACAAATTCGTCCATTACCGACTTGTCCGCGCTCGAAATGAACTGCCACGACAGCATTGTGCGATTCGCCTCCAAAGTCGAGAATCCGTAGTGCGAGTAGTCCGCCGCAGCATTCCACGGAGCAGTGCCGCTAGGTACGTCTGACAGGTCTTCCACGCTGCCTGCTGCGCCCGTCAAGATGTAGACCGGTGCCTGCGCATTATCGTACGTCTTGTTGTCGTCGGACACGCCGTCCATTACAGCTTTGTTGTTTGCGATCGGGACCTGGCGTTCATAGTAGTGCTGGTGTCCCGTGAGCACCACGTCCACCTTGTACTTGATGAAGAGAGCCTCGAACGCCGACTGAACGTAGGCGTTCTGGTCGGTGGGCACGCCGCTGTCGTCGCACCCGGCCACGTCGTAAAGCGGTCGGTGTATTCCGACGATGATCCACGGCACGTTGTCGCGATTGGCATCGGCCTTTGCGAGGTCCGACTCGACCCAGCTCAATTGGTCGCCAAAGTTACCGTTCTTGTTGACTGCATACGCGTTCGTCGGCGCGTTGGGGTAGTCTGTTTCGGACGAGAGCGACGTGAAGTGGATTGGTCCGTGGTCGAACGAGTGCCACATGTTGAGAGCGCCGCCGCTTTCTTCGTACGGCATTTTGAACCGCGTGTTGTAAGCGGTATAATTGCTCAATGCCTGCCTTTTCTTCTTGGATGATAGCAGCGCCGGTAATGGCGAATGCCATTCCGCCTCGTGATTCCCCACCAGCACCATGTACGGGATCTCACTCATCACCGGCATCAACGAGTTCATCCACTTGTTGTAGACCTCCTCGTAGAAGAACCCGGTTGCCTGGGACCACACGAGAAAGTCGGCATCAGCGTACGAAATATCCCCGAGGTGGTAGATTAAATCCACATCATCCGGCGACAGCTTGTTCAAGTACGAGATCGTATCGACCGAGTTTTCGCCGTCGCCGAGATCTCCGTAGATAACGACGTTGAACGTGCTGTCATCCGTGGCTGGACGCGCCGTGATGAACGAGTAGACGTCGCTGGTGTACTTTTCGTCGCTTTGGCAGCCCACCTTGTAGAAATATTTGGTTCGGGGCGAAAGCCCCGATACCGTGGCATGGTGATGAAGCAAGTTGTAGGACTTGTCGTGGTAGTAGCTCACACTGGACACCGGCGTGTCCACCAACTCCAATGTGTCCTCAGACTCGCCCACCCACACGGCGCTATCGGGCACGTCTTCGAACGTGGCCCACGACACGGTCATCCCCGTCCCGGCCTTCTTCCCAGCAAACGCGAGGTGAATCTGCTGCGGGTAAAAGTTGACGCCGTCCTTGACTCGGCACGACTGGTTGAAAGTGAGGTCGCCGATGTTGAAATCGTACTCGCACAGACTCTCGGGCTCGCAGACGTCTCTGTCGTTGTTCCTGTGGCAAGTGTTGTCGTCCACAATGACGTTGGCGTTGGCGATGCCAGCGAGGATCCCCAGCAGGCCCAACGCGAACGCGTTCATTTCCTCTTTCGAGACGATGAAATGGTGACTGAGGGCACTGCATGTCGGGAACAGAGGTGAGATCCGTTGCATGAGTGGCTGGCAATCTGGCAATAGTGATCGCAATCAGCGATTGCATTAAGCGCAGACCAGATATCCAAAAACTCGTTATACAGTATGCCTAGAGATTTGAATGCTTCACGAGTAAGTACCATAAAAGCATTCGCGTTTGAGATGGCATAATTCATTGGCATGGAGACGTAAGTAGTTTTGCGGCAAGATACGGCCCAGACATTAAGACAACACGGTAGTCAACCGTTAGCAGGAGGCTTGCCAAGGAGATGTAAAGTCGAGTTTAGCAGGTGGTTTTGAGTCAAAACTTTTGGCGACAAGAAGATCGTGAGCTCGGATTAGCTGTGCTAGAGAAACGTCAATATCATTATTGATGACACCAAGGCGAACATGCACGTCGCGAACAACAAAACAAGGTCAAAGCATCGCACTTTGATTTTATAGTGTCAACTACTAGTTCTTGTACATGACAAACTCATCCGTCACCGACTTGTCCGCGCTCGAAATGAACTGCCACGACAGCATTGTGCGATTCGCCTCCAAAGTCGAGAATCCGTAGTGCGAGTAGTCCACTGCAGCATTCCACGGAGCAGTGCCGCGAGGTGCACTTGTCAAATTTTCCACGTTGCCTGCTGCACCTGTCAAGATAGACCGGTGCCTGCGCATTATCGTACGTCTTGTTGTCGTCGGACACACCGTCCATCACAGCTTTGTTGTTTGCGATCGGGACCTGGCGTTCATAGTAGTGCTGGTGTCCCGTGAGCACCACGTCCACCTTGTACTTGATGAAAGAGCCTCGAACGCCGACTGAACGTAGGCGTTCTGGTCGGTGGGCACGCCGCTGTCGTCGCACCCGGCCACGTCGTAAAGCGGTCGGTGCATTCCGACGATGATCCACGGCACGTTGTCGCGATTGGCATCGGCCTTTGCGAGGTCCGACTCGACCCAGCTCAATTGGTCGCCAAAGTTACCGTTTTTGTTGGTGAGCGTGTACGCGTTCGTCGGCGCGTTGGGGTAGTCTGTTTCGGACGAGAGCGACGTGAAGTGGATTGGTCCGTGGTCGAACGAGTGCCACATGTTGAGCGTACCATCGCTCTCTTCGTACGGCATCTTGAAGCGAGCATTGTAAGCTGTGTAATTGCCCAGCATATTCTTCTTGGTCTGCGAAAGTTGACAAGCTGGCGAGTGGCACTCAGCCTCGTGGTTTCCGACTAGCACCATGTAGGGAGGACGCTCATGACGGGCGCCAACGAGTTCATCCACTTGTTGTAGACTTCCTCGTAGAAGAAACCGGTTGCCTGGGTGGCCACGAGATAGTCATCGTCGGCGTATGAAATGTCACCGATGTGGTAGATCAAGTCGATGTCATCCGATGAGAGGGTGTTCATGTAAATGAGGGTGTTGACCGAGTTGCTACCATCTCCGGCATCCCCGTAGATGATGACCTTGAACGTGCTCGTATCCGATGCCGATCTTGCAGTCACAAAAGAATAGACATCGCTCTGGTACGTTGTTCGCGCCTTACTCCCAACCTTGTAGTAGTACTTCGTGTGCGGCAAAAGCCTCGAGACTGTCGCGTGGTGGTGATACATATCGTAGGTGTCGTCGTGATAGTAGTTGACGCTTTCCACCGTGGTGTCGACCATAACCAACGAGTCGTCCGAACTGCCGACCCACAACGAACTATCGTTCACTTCCTCGTAGGTCGCCCACGACACCGTCATGGCTGATCCAGCCGTCGTGCCAGCGAACGCCAAGTGGACCTGCTGCGGGTAGTAGTTGACTCCATCCTTGACGCGGCACGACTGACTCAGAGTGAGATCGCCGAGGTTGTAGTTGTACGTGCACAGTGCCGACGGCTGGCACCCGATCGACGAGGTCGACCAACTCCAGATGCAGATCGAGTCGTCCACCAAGACGGTGGCACTTGCACCACCCACCGATAGCGCGAGGAAACCGATCGAAAAGATGTTCATTTGATGAACAAACGATGTACTTGAGCCTTTACCAGTCGAATGGGGAATGGCCGATTGAAGCACACCTCCAAAACGCAGCAGGGAAGCCTGGGAGGTAAAGGCGAAGATTTGGAGTTAGAAGCCATCACGAATGTCAGGGAAGGTCACATGTCCACCGTTGCCTGCAAGTCGTGGCCTCTGCCCCCATGGCCTCGGTAAGAAGGGCAATGTTTTTGATGGGAATGACGCATGGTCAACGTGTTACATATATCAACACGAATCTTGGCTTGGAGGCTTGTGCCGGGAGAATCTAGTCTCCGGTCAAGCAAGCATTGAGTAGATTCAGCGGTGGAGATGTGACGAGTTGGAAATCCTCACCACGATGTCATCGCCCAAGACATCCCGGTGAATGTTGTCAAGAAACACGCATCGTCTTCAGGAGACCAGAAATGTCACGTCTTGCCTCAAGGTGTCGACTCGACAGTCGAGTGGACTGATCTGTAGTGTGGACGTGCTTCTCCACTCTTGTAGGGAGTCTTCATATGACATCGCAACCACGCCATCAGTTAGTAATTGCCCGCATCCTGCTGTAGTGGTCCTGGCATAGAGACAGCCGTTCACCGCCACAAAATATCTACTTGGTGCTAAATCAAACAGATTCGATTGACGAGCACGATGGAGAATTGCTTTGCCAGGACGAAGCGCTAAACGAGTTCACCTCGCCGCTATCAACCTGGTCGGAGGGATGTGGAGAGGATGGCAACTTCGCCGAAAGCGTGACTCTCCTACCGTTGGTAATGGCGTCGATTGTAAAAATGATCTTAGAGCGTGATCTATTGCGGTTCGCTACGCTGCCGTCTTGTACATCACAAACTCGTCTTGCACCGACAAGTCCGAGCTAGCAAGATATTTCCACGACAGCATTGAGCGGTTCGCCTGCAGCGTCGAAAAGCCGAAATGCGTGTAATCGTGCGCTGCGATCCACGGAGCTGTGCCCTCAGGGGCTGCTCTCAAGTTTTCCACATTGCCAGCAGCACCTGTGAGAATGTGCACGGGGGCCTGCGGATTATCGTACGTCTTGTAGTCGTCCGACACGCCGTCCATGACGGCGGAACTGTTTGCGATCGGCAACTGCCTCTCATAGTAGTGTCTGTGGCCAGCCACCACAACATCCACCTTGTACTCGATGAACAGCGCCTCAAACGCAGCCTGCAGCTTGACATTGTCGCCTGTTGGAACGCCATTATCGTCGCATCCATCCACATCGTACATTGGACGATGCATGCCGACGATGATCCAGGGCACGTTGTTGCGATTGGCGTCGGCCTTTGCCAGCTCCGTTTCCAGCCATCCTAACTGGTCCCCGAAGTTCCCGTTCTTGTGGGTCAGAGTGTAAGCGTTGGTCGGCGCGTTTGGATAGTCCGATTCGGCTGACAGCGACGTGAAGTGGATCGGACCATGATCGAACGAGTGCCACATGTTCAACGCTCCATCGCTCTCCTTGTATGGCATCTTCCAGCGCGAGTTGTACGCTGTGTAGTTGCCCAGCATGTCCTTCTTGGCCGTGGAGAGTTGACAAGCTGGCGAGTGGCACTCAGCCTCGTGGTTTCCGACTAGCACCATGTAGGGAGGACGCTCATGACAGGCGCCAACGAGTTCATCCACTTGTTGTACACCTCCTCGTAGAAGAAACCCGTAAGCTGCGAGGCCACGAGGTAGTCGTCGTCTGCGTAGGACATATCGCCGAGCTGGTAGATCAAGTCGACGTCTTCCGCTGTTTGAGTGTTCATGTACGCGATCGTGTCGACCGAGTTGTCGCCGTCGCCAGCGTCTCCGTAGATGATCACATTGAATGTGCTGGTGTCGGAAGATGATCGCGCAGTGACAAATGAGTAGACAGCGCTCTGGTACGTAGCGTTCGATTTGCTTCCGACTTTGTAGAAATACTTGGTGTGGGGTGAGAGGGCCGTCACCGTCGCGTGGTGGTGATACATGTGATACTTGTCGTCGTGGTAGTAGTTGAGGCTCTCCACCGTCGTGTCCACGATCTTCAGCGACTCCGAGCTGTTGCTGGTGCCCACCCACAGCGAACTGTCGTTGACTTGTTCGTAAGTCGCCCAGGACACAGTCATACCCGTTCCTGCCGTCTCGCCTGCAAACGCGAGATGAATTTGCTGCGGGTAGTAGTTGACGCCTTCCTTGACTCGGCACGATTCACTCAGCGTCAGATCGCCATCATTGTAGTTGTACTCGCACAAGGCCGAAGGTTGGCAGCCGAGAGACGACCATTTCCACACGCAGACACTGTCGTCCACGAGCACCGTGTCAGCAGTAGTCGTTGTTGCAGTCACAGCTAGAAATCCCAGCGACCATGTCTTCATGGTGGAAGTCGGCTGCGTCTTGGCCTCTTGGTCAATTGGGGAATGATGGAGACGGTGGGCGACGCAAGGGTGAGCGAAGCAGCATCTGCTAGCGCTGAAACTAGCAATGGCGGCGAACAGCATGGAGGTCGGTTCACGTCTTTTCATCCGCTGCGAGTAGTGAATTTTTCTGTCTCTCGCCGCATTAGTCCATGCAAGACTTGCTCGCATCTTGGTGATAGAGTGGCAGGATGTGCTCCAGTTGCCGGGTGGCTTGCAACGGTGAGATCGAAGGACCTCGCGAAATGGCGACAGCAGCAGTCACCACTTCAAATTGACAACCCAGATGACAAGACACTCTTGCTGTTGTAGTTGACTAATAAATGAGATCGGTCCTGTGGTTCCCTACGCGTTCGACTCGTTGATCCTCATGCGACTAAGCTCACGGAGATACTCCCCTGGCACCCCTCTCTTCTGCAGCTTGTGCAACGTGTCTTGCCGCACCTTCTCGGCCAGAATGCTCTCCTTTAGTGCCTTCTTCTTGAGGAACTTGGCGTCGTTCTGCTCGAACATTTTTGCCTTGATGCGACTGCGCTCGTTCGATTCGATCTGTTGCTTCAGCAGGTCTCCGTGCTTGAGGTTGCGCTCATTCTTCGCAGCTTCAACTTCCTTGTAGTGCTGGTACTCATGTTCGACCTGCTCCAGACCGATGCGGTCGATGTTTGCGTCTAAAGCACGTAGTCGATCCTTCTGCTCGGCATGGAAAGCCTCCTGGCGTTTGCGGTCCTGCAAAATGGACTGCATCAGCGCCGTTTTCCTTTCCTTGTCGAGTCTTTCTTTCAGACGTGCGTTCTTCTCGGTCTGTTCGTACGCCTTCTTGGCACGGAATTCGTCTTGGATGGCCTGCTTATCCTGCGCTTTCTCCTGTTGCGCACGCAACTTTGCCGTGCGCAGCTCTTTGGACTTACGGATGCGAGCCTCCTCCTGCAGTTTGGCCTCTTCTTCAAGCGCCTTCTTGCGCAAATAGGCGGCTGCTGCCATCTCCTCGTTCTTCTCCCTAACAGCCACCTCCGCCTTCATCTTCTTAATGCGCTCGTTGGTCACCGCCACCTGACGCATCGACTCTTTGGCTCGTTCGCGTTGATGCTCCATCTTCTTCTGCTCCTCTAGCTCGTACTGCTTGTACGTCTTGAGGATCTTCTGCGCCTCGATGGCCTTGGCTTCCTCCTCCCAGATGGTCTTCTTGTGTCGATCCGCGATCTGGTCCTCCAAGACCTTTCTGGCTTCCAGACGTCGGACGTGAGCTTCCGCCTCCTCGTCCTTGCGCTTTTGGATGTCGCGCAGCCGCTCGCGCTCCATGATGCTGTCGTGGATGTTGTTGTACTTGGACTCGATTAGTTGCCGCTCCTTCTGGTGCTCCTGCAGTGCATCGCAGAGCTGGTAGCCCACGGCCTGAATGGCCAGCGAGTTGATCTTGCGCAGCGACTCCAAGTGCTGGTGGCGAGCTACCTCGTCGCCCGTCAGCAGCGCCTTGCGGTCGGCCTCGAGCTCCATTTCCATGGCCGACTGCTCTCTGCGAGCGCGTACGGAGATCTCCTTCTCCATCATGCGGCGCTTGCGCTCTTGCGACTCGTGGCGCGTCACCGCGTGCTGCTCCTCGCGTTGTTCCTTGAGCCTGGCGGCGGCCTCATCCGTCAGGATCACGGCGCGCTGCTTGATCAGCTCCAACTCGCTCTTGGCCACCACGCGCGTCACGCCGGCGATGTCTTTGCCCGCCAGTCGCGTCGCACTCGACCGGAACTGCATCGGCGGCGTCTTGACCGTCATGGCTGCAAGTCTCAAATGCTCTACCGGCTCACTTCAACGCTCGATCTATTTTTAGAAGCAGGAGGGCGAAAAATAGATGCCGCGTTTGAAACAAGCACACGTTAAAATACGTTGAACTAACGTTCCAGTTCTAAACAAGTCAATGGCCGGCAAGCGGAAGCGCGGCGAGCAGTTCTCGGCGCACGAGAAGCTGGCGCACAAGAGCTGCCTGCTGCTGCAGCGAGAGGCCAAGAAAGTGCGCGGCTTCCTGACGCGCAAGGCGGTGCAGCAGCTCAAGCAGCTTAGGAGCAGCAGCAGCAGCCCGTGGCGGACGAGACCAAGCGGCAGCAGCGCGAGCAGAAATTGCGGCTCAGTGTCGAGCGCCTAGAGAGAGAGCACGCGGCAATCAAGACATTGGATCTACAAGATCTGGTGGCCAGGGCCAGAGTGTTAACTGGGTTGGACAGGAAGCCGGAGGAGCATGACGAGGTGGACCAGTGGCAGGAAGGATCGGACGACGACAGCGGCAGCGACGAGGACGAGCAAAACAGTCAGGACGGGGAGCAGGATGAGCCTGCCCAGAGGCAGGATCAGGCTCTGGTCGACAAGCTGATGGATCGAGTGTTGGCGCACAAGCAGATCGTTCCGCTACTGGACGCGATCAGGAAGCTGGTGGAGAAGGAGGAGAAGGAGACCGAAAAGAAACGCCGTGCGCAGGAGAAGCGAGCGCTGAAGAGAGGTCGCCATGAGCTGGTGGGCGGAACAGGACGCACTGCTACAGCACCAAGCTCGCTGTTCCTCGGCTCTCTGTCGGGAAGGGGAGACGACGATATGGACATGGGTGTAGACAGCTATGGTAGCATGGCTGGAGCGGACGATGATATTGCCGAGTTCTTAGGTGAAAGGAAGAAGAAGAAGAACCGACCTGGCCAAATGGCGCGGCGTATGAAGGCCATTCGACAGGAGGAGGCGCAGAAGCGCAAAGAAGACCGCGCCAAGGGCATTTTCCGTCCGTACCAGGACTCCACAGCACCGACGAACAAGTACGGTCTGTCGGAGCGGCCCAAGAAGGCGAAACCTAAAGCAAAGTCGGGTGGAAAGCAGGAGACAAGAGGCAGTTGCGTACTAGCAACTCGAAGGCGACTGAACATCCGCAGCAGCGTGCTGCCCCGAACCCTGCAGCTCCTGTGGAGGCTGCTCACCCGTCGTGGTTGGCGAAGCAAAAGATGAAGGAGAAGGAGAAAATCAGCATGCACGCCTTCAGCGGCAAGAAGATCACCTTCGGCGACGACTAGCGCTAGAATTCATTTTTCATAGACAAACAAAGGGAAGGCCTGGGCTCTCTTGCGGCCTGGGTCGGTATATTCTGCTCTGAAGAAGTTCTACTAGTTTAGCTGCGGAACATCTTGGCAACTTGGTGCGCCAGACTGCTGTCGGTAGGAGCACACTGTCGGCGCAGCTCTGGGATCTCGTTGTTCACAATGTTCTCGAGCGCAGCGATCTCAGAGTTCTTGAGTTTTGGCAGTTTACTGAAGCCCAACGTGTGGGCGGCCACCTGCAGTGCTGGCAGCACACGCTTCCAAAGGGACAGAACGTACTCGTCGCCCTCCGCCAACTGCCGGCCGTAGCGGCGGCGAAATAGTTCGCCCAAAGAGTCTTCGTGCAGCAGGTCACGCTCTAGCTGCTTCAGCACAGTCGTGTTGTGCCACACAACACCCGCAGATGCCAACACACTGGCAACGGACAAACCTGCCGCGGCTTCAATGGGGACACCGCCAGCCAATGCCGAAGCCGCCAAAGCGTTTCCTCCCACGAAGGTAGCAGCCACCAGTGCCGAGCGCCGCCACTTCTCACTAGCATAGCGAGCGCGCAGGTCCTCAAACACCTCAGCGTGCATCTTCAGTATACGTGATGAGTCGTACAGATTGGTGATGAGGTTGTCTACCCGTCGCTCGGGAGCACGCTGCACCTCGCTCACCACCTCGTCACGCATCGCGTCCAGGTCCTTCATCGACGCACCGAGACCATCAGCCGCCTGCACCTGGTTGTCGTTGGTAGGAATGCACATCGTGTAGATGCGCGGCAGATCCTTGAGCGGGATGACCTTGCTCAGGTTCCAGCACAGCGACCCGTAGGCACGCGCAAAGTCGTGGATCTTGCGGAACTGGTCCACCTTGTTCAGCACCAAATGAAGCTTGTGGTCCATGCCGACAAGCGATCTGGTAAGGATAGAAAGCGTCTCTCCAGTCGTGCCTGGTTTGTCCGGGTCGAAGAACAGCAAGATCACATCAGCGCGCTCGGCGTACCACCTGACGACTTCGGGGAACTCGTAGCCTCTGTCCGAGTCGAGTCCTTTAAAGCTGTCCGTCTTTGACAGTTGTGATCCTCCTCCGTAGTTGAACTGCGACTGGTGCGGAGGACTGCGGGGCGAGTCGATCATGCCGGGACTGTCCACAAGCATGCAGTTGGCCTGGATCCCTTTGCGCACCTTGAGCTGCGTGCGTTGAATGAGTGCGGGGCCGTAGACTCGGAGTCCTGAGAAGCCCAGGTCCGGATCTCCGACAAGTGCAGGCCCGTCTTGGTCCAGATCTTCGTGTCCTGGGGCGATGATGGTGAAGCCATCGTCGGTGGGGGCCACGCCCGTGGACTGCACGTCTCTCTTGAGCAGATAGTTGATGAACGAGGACTTACCACTCGAGTGGTTGCCCAGCAGGAACACGAAGGGCAGAGACGGCAGTTTCTCCTCGCGGTGCTTGCGGTCGAGCGGCCCCAGCAGCTTCTCGTTCAGCGGCAGCAGCACGTTGGACTCGAGGCGGCTGGTCTGCTGCATGAGGCGGATCCACTTCTCGTCGTCTACCGCTTTCTCGCCCGCGATAGCCTGCGACGCTGCCAAAGACGACAGTCGCCGCGGGAGCAGCGGACGCACCGCCCGAACGGCGCCAAGACGCAGCATCGAAGGCGCAACGAGATGATGATACAACTGCACTTTGAGCCACAAGTCGGCGAATAAGAGCTACCGCGACCGACCCAATGAAGTTTGTGCTACCGACTGAGCGATTTTTTTGTTGAAGATGGCCGACGCCAAGAAGCGGCGCGTGGGTCCGACACCGAAGGACACGACGTCGCTGGCCGACGTGGTGCTGCTGGTGCACCCCAACTCTCTCCGTTCCTCAAGCCCCAGGATGCCTGCAACCTGCTGCTGAGCTGCCGCCAGGAGCTGGACCAAGACGTCCGCGACGCCATCGCCACGAGCGCGCTCAAGTACTTCTATCTACGAAACAGCGTCCACTTCGGACTCGACTGCGGTGGGAATTGGAATCGCCCCATGCCGTACCGTATCCAGGGATGCCGTAGCTACTGTGCCTGCAATTGGAGCTCGGATAAAATAGTCATCCCAAAGGAACTGCCACTACCCAAGATATTGGACGCTCGCGTCAACCTGCTGCAGGCCATGTGTCTGCTGTTCAAGGGCATCAAGCCGTACTGCTATAAGGTGCTGCAGTTCTACCGCTCTCCGAGAAGACTGCACTTTGGCACGCTCCAGCCAGTTGTGTGCTCGCTAGTCGAGGCAGTTGAGAAGCAGCGCGTTGATGAGCATCCAGTCGCCCCTATTAATACGGACAATGAGGACGAATTGTCGAGACTCTTGGACAGGATGGAGCCAGGAATGGGCACGAACTTTTCAGTCCAAGCAATACTGAGGGGGATCCTTTGACCGTCCTTGAGGCACATTGGAGGGGAATTCTAGTGGACAGACAAAGCAACACGTCCACGTGTCTGTACTGTGATGGGAGAACGGCCAGTTCGCTGTTTGAAAAGACGGAGGATGTGGCAGCAGAAGAGCAGGAGAGCAAGCTGCGGGCACACTGTGCGCAAGTTTATCAGCCCCTGAAGAAGTTTATGCTGAAGCATTTGAAACATGTCCGATTTGTTCGACCTCTTCCTGGGTGGAACGAAGGAGGCGAAAATCGTGGGAACACTTTTTTGAGCTTGTGGCAGGCTTTACGCCTTCGGGTGTACTTTGTGGTGCGTACGTGAC
This sequence comes from Phytophthora macrochlamydospora, assembly GCA_011947325.1. Taxonomy (NCBI): domain Eukaryota; phylum Oomycota; class Peronosporomycetes; order Peronosporales; family Peronosporaceae; genus Phytophthora; species Phytophthora macrochlamydospora. The sequence continues at coordinate 343,027 of JAAVTH010000487.1, read as the reverse complement.
AGATGTCCAAATCCCAAGGCGATGGATTCGTAGGCGCCTAGCACCTGGACATGTTGGCTCGTAGATAAGGAGCCCGTGCGGTTGACCCCGGATTTCAAAAGCGAAGCGCAGGTTTGTTCGAACCCCATCGACCTTATCTGCCCAGCAAATCTGTACCGGCTGACAGAGTCACACGCCGGCGTTGTGTTGATGGAGGAAAATGTTGATGTAGCCTGGTACGAGTACGGTGCTCTGGTGCTTATGTAGTGCTGATGCTTACGCGGACGGGTATTAATAATGCATGCTTTCACAGTGACGGCAATGGCAAATAAAGTTGAGGTGCTTTCACGAGTTCAGCTTTCGGGCGGCGAGGACACTGAACGAATTGGCCACTTTGCATTTTGCAACAAAACACCCAGAACCTCAAGTTTACAAGCTCATCATGTTGGTGGGAAGAAACATCGCTGCGCTTGGCGTGGTGTCCATCGTCCATGCCATGCCGACGGCTGCTCAGAACATGTCATTCGGAGCTGACAACTTCTACCGGAGCAACAACGTATCCATCCAGCCGATCACGTTCCCGAATCAGTTCCAGACGATCGTCGCCGCCAACCTCTTCACCCCCAAGGACCTCGATCCCAGCATCCCAGCCTCGGCTATCATCGTCGGCCACCCCATGGGCGCTGTCAAGGAGCAGAGCGCGAACCTCTACGCCACCAAGTTGGCCGAGCAGGGCTTCGTCACGGTCTCGATCGATGTGTCCTTCTGGGGCGGCAGCGAAGGCGAGCCCCGCAACGCAGTGTCTCCGGACTTTTACGCCGAGTCTTTCAGTGCGGCTGTCGACTACCTCGGCCAACAAGACTTTATCGATCGCGAACGGATCGGTGCCCTCGGCATCTGCGGCAGCGGTTCCTTCGCCATTAGTGCGGCCAAGATCGACTCGCGTATCAAGGCTGTGGCGACTTCGAGCATGTACGACATGGGAGCCGCGAACCGCGATGCGCTGCGGAAGTCTCAGACTGTGGAGCAGCGCAAAGCGATTATTGCGCAGGCGTCCCAGCAGCGATGGGTGGAAGCTGCTGGCGGCGAGACGCAGTACACTGGCGGCACCACTCACGAGCTTACGGCGGATACACCCGATGTCCAGCGCGAATTCTTCGACTTCTACCGCACGGTGCGTGGTGAGTTCACGCCCGTGGGCTCCTCAACGAACCTCACAACCCATCCGACGCTCACGAGCAATGTCAAGTTCATGAACTTCTATCCATTCAACGACATCGACACGATCTCACCTCGTCCGCTGCTGTTTGTCGCTGGTGACCAAGCCCACTCCCTCGAATTCAGTGAGGACGCGTTTGCGCGTGCCAATGACCCGAAGGAGCTGTACTGGGTCTCTGGTGCCGGTCACGTTGATCTGTACGACCGAACGGAGCTCATTCCTTTCGCCAAGTTCGCTGACTTTTTCCAGAAGAGCTTCGCCAACACGACTGCCAGCGCGTAAGCGAACGAGCTTTGGCTGGGCTGGCACAGCTTCATACCTACGACATGCACAAGGATCAGTGAAGTAATAAAATGTTGTTGCTTCCTGCAAAACCTTTTCCTTTGAGCTATTTCCACACAGCAAGAATCGCCTCGAAATGCAGTCGACGCCTGACCTCTGTCTGCTCATTAAACAACAAGATGTCGACCGGCTTCGAGAGACTTTGGAGGCAAAGCCAACGCTTATTTGCCAGCAGCGATGGGTATGCGCGATTCCTTCTGCTGTACGAGTCTACTAGAGCTTAATTCCAGGCTAGTCTGGAGTGACAGGCCTTCATCGAGCTGTCTCTGTCGGCAGTACGGAGATTGTGGAGCTGCTGATCAGCCATGGAGCCGACGTGAATCAGCGAAGCACATGGGCAAGTGGTTCGTCGATATCGTTGCCCAACTGGTCATTGATTGTTGTCATTGTTACTGCCAGGGCTGGTACTCGCCGCTGCATTTGGCTTGCAAAGCGGGAGCTGAGGACATTATCTGGTTGCTGTTGAAGCATGGAGCGAATTGGAATCTCCCCGACAAGGTTTGCCCACGTCAAAGTCCTTCATCGTAGTGAAAGTTGCAGCCTAAATGGCTTTGTCTACTGCAGGCCAAGAAAACCCCATTGCAATGGGCTGTGCGAGCAGGCAAAGCCTCGATGGCCTACCGCATCGACCAGCAACTGCACGCCAAGGCCAAGCAAGCGCAGCAACAAGCGCGTGACAAGGAACTCAACAACTCGCCGTTGACATTCGCAAAACTTTGCGGATAAATAATAGTTTAGCTCCCTACAAGATGAAGCAACATGAACCTATCGCTCTGTATCTCACCGCCTGCGCTCTTGACCACCTGAGCTGCGGTTCGTCAGGCTGCTGAAGCTCCCGAAACTCTTCAGCTGCTGTGGTGTAAATGAATTCTTGAGAGATCTGGGCGTGTTCGACAAGCCAAACCGCGTGCTGCGGCCACTGCTGGTGGAACTGGCCTCGTGCTCGCTGGACGGGTGTTCCATCTGGTGCAGCGCCCTGGCCTGAGCTTGGGCCTCGGCCTGCGACGCAGCCTTCTCCTTCTCAAAGTCCGCGAGCATATCCGTCGCCTGGAAGTTGTCCACGAACGCGTCAAAGTCGTGCGAGGACGAGAACCACGACTTGATCTCCTGTCGCTTGGAGTGGCCGTTGCTGCTTGGGCTCTTTTTCTTCTTGACGCCCTTCGCCTTGCGCTCCTTCTCAGCGCACAGCACCAGCAACTTGTCGTAGAACTCGCGTACACCGCTGACAAACACAGCGGCGCACTCGGAGTCGTAATACTGCCGCTCGTCCAGTCCATTGGGGTCCAGTGATGAAGGATTAACACCGAGCTGGTAGTTGCTGTCCGAGTCCGACACATTGCTAGCAGAAGCAGGCGTCATCATCCAGCTAGAGCCAGAGCGACTGGTACTCAATGCGTCGTCGAAGCTGCGCAGTGTTGCATCCATTTGCGGATAGGCGCTGGCTGGCGATCGCAACGACTGAGAAGTCATTCCTGAAGCCGAGGCCGGTGTTGTCGGTCCGCGACTCGAAGAAAGTTGCTGGCCTGAGTGTCTGCGACTCATCTTCACCCGCATCTTGTGGCGCTGCTTAGCGATCTTCTCGATGCGCTCAAGAAACTGTCTCCGCCACTTCTTTGGCAGTGGCACGGCATTTCGAAGCGTCTTGTCGCTTGCTAGCGCGTCCACATCGTCCAAGTCAACGACGACAACGCAGGACGAAATGAACCGCGGATCATTGCCGCACTTCTTGGAGAAGCCTACGCAGCTCTGCCACGTGTCGGTTGTCGCTCCTAATAAGAATGGAGGCTCTTCTTCCGATACATCACTGGCTGTCGTAGCAGCACTCGATGCAGGGAAGCTTCCCCACTCAAACTGTCGCTACTGCCTCGCGATGACGAGTACGAACCGCCAGCGGCACTGCCACTGCCGCTACCCCAGCGCCAATCATGTGACAGCCGAGAGAAGGACCGACGGCTCTTCGGTCGAGCCGCCAGCTCCGCCTGCGCATGTTGGAATGCGGTATCATGGAGGAATCTCCAGGATGTCACAGGCACGAAGGGTAAGAACGTGTGCTGCCACTTGAACGGCTCTAACAACTTGAGCAGACTGGCCGTCACTTCCTGAATCTGAGGGTACGAGTTGCCAATGACAATCACAGAGTTTTCTAGTAAAAGGACTCCAAGCAATTTCATCAACAACTTGGCGCCAAGCAGCCGCATCGTACGCAGAATGCCGATGCCCACGGCAGCCTCCTCTGCCTCCATCGTGTCGTACTCGGTCAGATACCAATCTGGTCGGGGATCTCCTGGCGCCACAGCTTTGTGTCGCCTTCACGCACATGGAACACTTTGAATTGGAGTTTCTGGCCCGTCCCAAACTGCGTTTTCACCTCCGAGTTGTAGTCGTAGCCAATGGATAGAACGAGCTGTCGGTCTTGGATTAGCGCGTGAGAATTCATTCGAGCCACGTCAAAGTCCAACATGCCGTTGGGGTTCCCCGTAGTCCCCGAGGAAGCCACTCGACTTCCTCCAGGCGTCACAACTGAGTCATTAGAAGTGGTATCGAGTCCTCCGAAATAGAGAACAGCAATTTGTTGCGGATCAAACGCATCTAACAGTGTCCGAAGGTAACGCAAGTTGCGCGAGCGGAATTCAGACGTCTCGATCTTTCCTGCTACGTACTTGGTCTTTGCGTCATGCCAGAGGTTGAAAATCCACCAAAGTTTCTCGGATTGGACTTCGTCGAAGTCACACAGACCGATGGCGCCGTTTGAACTGCTGCCTTCGTCACGGCCGAATCCATTCTCTCGTCCAAGCACGAAATCGTCGCCTGGTGGCAACGACCGGAGGTCTCCCAAGTCGATGAATTTGACTGACGACGTTCGTTTCATCGCACTTTGACCACCGGTCTCGGCAAGAACAGGCATGCTGCCGCCGTCTTGGGGACGACCGTGGTCGGTCCGTGAAAAAGACGCGTCAACTGGTGGAGACGGATAGTTCAGCACTTCGGGCTGAGGTGCGGAGCGAGAGCGCTCGCGGGTGTATCTTCGCGGTCTTCGATCGCTCGATTTCTTGGTGCCATGACTAGTCCCAGCACCCGTCTTTCCTGACGTTGCCGGCGGGGAGGAACATTTGGTCGCTCACTCAAAGATGCCAGACCTGTTCGAGGTGTAGCAGAACTCTTTAATCCGCCAGCTGCGCCACCAGCTCCATACGACGCCGCGCCATCCTGATACGGTGACGGTGACGCTAGCAACTCAGAGATCGACGACATGGACTGATTTTTCTTGTGCCCGCGCTTCCCACCACTAGCAGCAACACCACCGCTGGGAGACGCAGTAGCTGATTGCTTCCCACTGCCACTCATCTGAGGTGATGGCACAGGAATCGAGAAAGAAGACGACCTGGAATTATTGCTGCCCACGCTAGAGACAGAGACGCTTGATCCGGTTGGGATCGCCCCCGCAGCAGCCAGATTTGCTGTCGAGCCGCTCGGTGGCAACCTCTTGTGAGATCTCTGCAGTGCTCGGAAGGTTCGCAGCTGGTGAACGATACTGCTTAGACACATCCGAGCACTTAGCAGCTCATCGAGATGCGTCAGCAGAGTTTCTTCAACGTATTCTGGTACGCGCTCAAATTGCTGCAGCTGACAGGCAGTGAGGATCAGTTGAAGCGTCATCGTCTCGAGCTTAACGATGAATCCTTCACTGAAGTTCAGGATCGGCACCACGCAGAAGTGGCCTCTGCCCCCTCCGCGTGTGAATGGCATCATGAAGTCGTGGAACCCAGTCGACGAGTTCAAAGCGTTTGCTTCAGCAACGTCGTGGAACGCAACGCGGCGGAAGAAGACTCCCTTCATGATGCGCACAGCTTCCTCCCAAAACGCGGTGGCTTCTTTCAGGTGCTTCTCGCTCTTGTATGACGCAATACGCTCGAGCCAAACCCACACTTCACTACAGAAAATCAACGTCCGCAGAAAGCACGCCGGGTTGGCAACTTGCTCCGCCAGGTTAAGTGCTGGGCGAAGGAGCTTTGCGCTTCCAGTAGCACTTTCCGGGTTTTCTCAATGGTATCGTCGCCACCCAACGACGGATCTTCGCCACCGAGCGCCGACGATCCTTTGCCGGAGCTCCGACGATGCAAATGGGACTTGAGCATCTCATCGTCCATATTGCTGCCGAGCGCGAAGAACGAGCGTTGGATTGGTGCTAACATAAACGAGATGACCTCCAGAAGGACCTTCAACTGGTACAAGCTGTCGTCCAGCACGCGATACAGGTCGAACGCTGCCCAAAACCCGTTTTGCGCCTGCTCCTCCGCTTTGTCGACATCTCGAACGCACGTGGCGAATAGGACCATGCGGTCATTTAAGCGTTGCTTCTCTTCCTTATTCAAGCCATACAAAGAGACGCCCAGGGGCTTTAGCATGTCTTCAACTTGTGCTGGGGACACCACGCTTCCCACAAAAGTGGAGCGACCTCGTCGCGTACTCTCTTCGCCATCACGTCGGGCCTCCCACTCGCGCTCCTGTTGCTCTCGACAAAATGCACGCAGTACCTTCCCATCAAGAACATGGAGTTCTGCTTGTTTGCGCAAGTTATCGCGGTTGTTCTTCACATGAGCCAAGGAGAGCCACGCAAACGAGTTGCAAAAGTCGCCGAGCTTAAGGTACATCTTGACACGGCACGTGATGTAGCGCAGGGAAAAGGACATATCGAAGCAGTAACGCGCTTCGCTTCCCATGCCGCCGAGGCTCCGTCCTCCACCGCTGCTGCTGGTTCCAGGCCCGGTTCCACTACTGCTGCCTGGTCCACTGAAACCTTTGATATTCTCCTGTAGACGGTCGCAGAACGCTGTTGCTTCTCTCTCCATGAGCGAAAACATGTGACGACACGTGTCGAACATGCGCATCTTCAGCGCGTCTTCGGCGAGGAGCATGCGCAGTTGTGTTCGCTTCCCACGAGGCAACCGAGAGCTGTAGTTCAGAAGATGCTCAAGGACTCGCATCCCCTCTAGACACCGTCCACTCGAGCGATACACATCACGCACGAGTAGGTGTAAGTTAATATCATGGTTTAACCATGTGTCGACCTCGCTCGCATTTCGCTACGCGAAGAGAGATGGAATGACCCCGAAAGAGACGACGACACGGAGCTTGAGGTGGCTGTCATCATAGTTCCACTTCGGCTTGACATTGCCTCGCTGCTAGAATAGCTTCCGTTGATTACAGACGACAGGAAGTGCGGAGGGAGCAAGTTCGTATGGTCTCGAAGGAAATGACACGCTGTCGCCAAGTATTCCTCAGCACGCGTGAAGTTTCCTTCCCGAATCCAAAGCTTGGTCATCTCTTGTGTCAAGTACACATACACTGTGATGTTGCCTTGCTGTTGTGCAGCTGCCGTGACCTTCTCGTGTAGTGGGAGCGCACGATGCACGTCATCCGCTTCCAGCGTTAATTTACATAGCAGTCGATCCAGCTTTTCATACTCACACCCCTGATTCAGGAAGCTGAAGAGTGCACTTGCGGCCTCCAAGCACAGGATGCCGTACCGATACTTGTTGTTCTTGATCAAGATATTGCCCAAACTCTCCAGGCACTCACGTCCTAAGTCCGAAAGGAGTCCATCGTTGTTAAATATGCTGAGATACGAGACCGTCACGACCTTGCTGCGGCTTCGGAGTGACGGGACCTTTGACAACCTCCCCACTGATTTCTTCGAGTAAGCTTCCAACAAACGCAAAGCTTCGTATGCAAGCGATTCTGCTGCCCGAAGGTTGCCTTGTGAGGTAGCAGTAACATGGATACCAGCTAATACCGACGCACACTTCGCTTTTACCAGCGGGAACTTTGCGGCTGATATCCGCTCGTAGAAAAAGCTCAGCGCAGAGTTGCGTGCTCGCGAGGATGGCCGCAACAGCTCAAACAATTTGGTGCTAGCGCTCCAGCCACCAAGTCCTTTCGAGAGGTCGCCACGTTCGTGAGTACTGTCGCGGTAATCCGGGTTGGATGACGATGAGCTGCTGCGGCTGTCGCGATTGTGCGGCAACAAGCCCACCAGAATCGGGTCCACCATGGCCTCATCGTCTTCAAACTCCAAAAGTTCTTCGAGCGCTGGAAGCGAGATCTCAGCCAGCGCGCTCTTGCTATCATACAGGCTCTGGATATCGCACAGGATGAGAGCTTGAAGGCAAATGACGTCTGATGACAGTCCAAACTGTCGGACATCTTCTGTCTCCACATTTCGCCTTTCAGCTGACGACTTGTGCGCCGTATACCGATTGCTGCGGCTCTCAGGGCTTGTGTTTAAGTGCTGAAATAGCGCGCCATAGTACTGCAGCACTTCGTTCACAATTTGAGCTGCCGAATCACCCGCTAGAGGCTCCAACGGCAGAAATGTGGGGAGCTGGTTGCACAGTTGCCACTCGTACTCATATTCACCACTGGCGAACCCCGCCAGGTGATGACACACATAACGTAGTTCGACGAGCGCCACGACATTCTGATGCTGCGGGAAGGCCTCCGCGCAGTGCAGCAGGATATCCTGGAATTGCTGTATCCAATATACAGTGGTTTTATTCCCTTGAGACGATGCGGACGACGACGTCGAGATCATTGACAGCGACAGATGAGTTGCCAGCGGTACCACAGGCTTCGGGCCATACAACCGCGCAGCCTCCTGCAAAACCTCCATGCTGCATCCCACCACAAAGTCCAATTCGCGCGGAGCTAAATTACTAGCCCAGTTCTCGTCAGTCATTCCCGTGGTCGATACTTTTTCGAAAAACATGCGCACAAGCTCGCGGTTCTCCTTGTCCTCTCCGAAATAGCGGTAGTGTGTAATCTGTTTGAAAAAGGTATTCACAAACTCGCAGCCGAACGGAAGCGACACGAGTGCGTGGAAATGCTGGTTCTTCAGCTGTCTTGGCGGCGGGAGTCGATTCCGTTCTGCTTCCATGTGGTGTGAAACAACGCCGCAGTCCGGCACCACCAGATCCGCCAGCCACCGCTCGTACTTGTTCTCCGTGAAGCTCGGATAGTGTGTGCGATCCTTTTCCAGGTTGCTGAATGTGCTGGACGGCTTTGGGTATCGCTCAATCCGCACCGCATACGCAGACGAATTGGCCACCTCCAACAACTTTAACTTGTCCACTAGCGAGTACGCAACCGCAGTCGAGGACGACGCAGATGCAGACGTGGTAAGACTGGTCCGGATGCCGTCCACGCTGCCATCGACGCTCGCTCCTGACTGGTGGAAGTCGCTGCGTCGTCGTTGGAAGAGTGGCTCCTCGGAAGCTCTCCGCGGTCGTCGTCCCAGAGCGTCCACCACGGGAGACACTGCGTCCAAGTCCATCTCGTCGTCATCGGGCAAGCTCTCCCCGTCCAGCACCTCGTGCAGGTTGGGCAGGAAGAAGTTGCCGTTCTCTGCGCGACGCCTGGTCGGGTCCATGCTTCCAGAGGCGCCCAGTGCGTTGTCTGTCTGGTCGTCGAAGCCGAACTCGGCGTCCCAATCCTCATCGCTGTCGCTGTCCTCTGGTTGCTGTTGCTGCTGGTCCTGCGGTCTGCCTGTTCGAAGGTCCTTAGCAGACGAGTAGGAGCTGTAGAGCCCCGCGTCCTCCTCCTCTTTCGGCTCGCTGTGTCGTCCCGATCCGCTGTTGCTGCTCGACGCTGCCACGTCGTTGCTGAGTCTCGGCGCCGTGTTGCGCGCCGAGCTGGAGCTGCTGCGGCGCTTGTAGAGCGTGTCGGACAGCAGCAGGTCGGTGCCCACGCTGTCCTTGCGGCGCCATCGGCCGCTCGACGCGTCGCTGGCCAGGAAGTCGCTGCTCCAGTCCTCGACGCCTTCCTCGGAGGCGGCCAGGCCGACCACGACCTGGTCCTGGGGCTTCTCCGCTTTCTCTGCGGCGGCAGGGTGGCTGTGGTGGTGGTACAGCGTGCCGTTGTGTCTCCTGCTGCTGGATGTCGTAGCTGATGCTGAAGCTGCTGTTGTCGTGGTGGCGCCGGTGGTGGCTGCCAGCCGCCGGTCCGCTGCTGCGCCCCTGCCATCGGCTGAGCTTTTGGTCGCGTGGGTCTGCGCCAGCACGCGCTGCATTGGCCTGCTGCTGCTGCTGCTTAGATCACGAGCCGAGAGCGAGGCCGCGGCCTCGTGGGCATATCCCGGGAAACCGGGGGCTCTGGTGCGGCGTGTCGGTGGCTTCCGCGCGCTCGGGGCTCAAGAGGCTGAAGCGGGTGTGGCGGCTTACATGTTGGCCAGGGCTTTCGACAGCGGGCGCGCCCGGCTACCACACGGCCCCGCAAAATTTCAAAACCCTAACCCGCGACGGGTGCAGCAGCCGCCACGCTCGCGCGACCGTTCAGCATATCGACTATCTTTAGCTGCAAATGTGTAGGTCCGCATGAGCGAGGACACCGCGGGGTGTGTGAAACTTTGAACGTGCCGGTGCGTTGGCGCGGAGTGCGGGGAGGCGTGTGAGAGACTACCGGCGGCAGCGTTACGGCCGCTGCAAGAAGGCTCTGGCGTCGCTGCGCAAATTTCACTTCTCCTCGATCAGTCCGGCTCCCCATGCATAGACTGTCGCCGCCGATCCAAGCGTGTTGCACGCTAAAATTGGCCGCGACGGTAGTCGGCAGAAAGAAAGAAGGCGGAGCGGAGCCATCTTGGCTGCAACGTTGGCGGAGCCCGGACATCTCCAGCAAAAAGTGCTGCTGGCAATGGCTGGCTGTGGCGCGAGGCGGCGATCGCAGGAAGACCAGCACGCGCGCGGGTGGACGGCGGCGCGGCGCTCGCTTTGCTCGGCCCAGCCCAGCTTGAAGCGCGCTTCTCGAACGGACAGCCAGAAGAACGGCGCCGAGGTTGGCTGGCTGTGTGAAACGCGAAACCCACACACAGTATCCAGTCGTCCGCTTGCAGCATGCTGGCCCAGAACGCCATCGATACCTCACCCAAAGGTCTAACCTTGCCTACGCCACGTCCGCGTTGTACAACTTGCAACGCTCCAACTCCAAAAATGTCGATAGCAGCGTAGCCATATTCTCTGCACGTCCAATAGTATCACTACGCACATGCACAACAAGATGTTGAGGGAAAACAAGAGAGACGACAGCTTCAGTCAAGCAGTGTATGTACATGCTGTGGCTGTTGGGCTAACCGCAGCAAGCAAACAGTTTGCTGCTCGGCTTCAACGTCTGACTAACGAATACATATGTTTTTGCCAAAAATGTGTACGATACACCACGAATCGTGCTGTGTTTTTAGCATCTCGCAAGCATCGTTTTACACTAAAAGAAAAAGATACTGTCGCATGCTGTCTCATTCGTGTAGTATCCCACGAAACAAGTGGATACATGAATTAACCCGCTGGAGATGACAAATTAATCTGTAGACTTTAATTTTTCTAAAACTACGATTTTAGACGTCTTTCTTGTTTTTCGAAAGCAGACTTACGTGGCATTCTCGCAGTTTCTTCAAGCCCCGAGCAGCTCCCTACGATGGACGCCTCCGCGCACGTGAACCTCGTGGTCAAGAACGTGTACACGCCCACGCAGACGTTGGCGCTGCGCGTCAGCCCAGCGATGCTCGTCGGCGAGCTCAAGGCGCGCCTCGCTGAGGAATTCCCGCAGCACCCGACACCCCGCGCCCAGAAGCTCATTTTCGGAGGCAAAATCTGCCGCGACGAGGAGCCGCTGGCCCAAGTGCTGGCGCAAGTGCAGAGCAGCCACCTGCAGGACGGCGACGACGGCGACGAGCCCGTGGTGTTCCATCTCCTGGTGACGACGACGACTCCCAAGAGTCACACGGAGCTGCCCAAGCCCAAGACGCCGGAGCCGACACGTCAGGAGGCTGCAGAGGCCGCCGACTCGCCCAGACCCAGCAGCAGAACAGCAGAGACGTCCAGCTTCGAGATGATGCCCACGCAGACGCAGCAGAGCTCGCCGTTCCCGTTCGAGCAGCAGCCCATGAGTCAGCATCAGCAACATCTCTATCGTCAGAGCGTGCTCATGCAGCAGCAAGCCATGGTGCTCACCCAAATCCAGTACCTGCAGTACATGCTCATGCAGCAGCGGCAGATGCCTGAAGTGCAGCAGCAGCCGTTCGGCGGCCACTTTGCCGCGCCCTATGGGAGTTTTACGGCATGATGCCGCCACAGATGTTCCATGCTCAACCTCAAGCGAGACCGAATGCTGCGACGCCTGTACCAATGCCAGCAGCTCAGGCGGCCCCGGAAGCTCCGGCCGAGCCGCAACGACGTCCGCTAATCGTGGAGATGGCGCGCGAGGTCATCCCTCTGCTGGACTTCCGGATGGCCATGAAAATGGCGTTCATGCTGTTCATCATCGGGCAGGACACACCCATGGACCGCATCTTGATGCTGGCGTTGCTGTCTTTCATCTCGTACCTGCACATCACGGGCATTTTTGCTAAAATCTACGAGGTCTACAACCGAGGACGCAGTCAAGAGCCAGCGACCGATGCTCCTGCTGACCCTAACGCACCTGGAGCTGCAGCGGCAGCAGGTGCAGCAATTAGAGAGCGCTATGGGATGGTGGCGCGCGTCCTGCGTATCTCGCCCGATCGTGGGTTTGTGCAGGATGTCAAGTATTTCGTGGTGGGGCTGCTCTTGTCGCTGGTTCCGGCGTGGCACCCACAGCCGTTGCAAGGCGCGGCTCCGATGAACGAGAACGCCATGCCGGACGGAGCCGGCGATGTACCTCTTCAGGGTATTTAAACTATGGATGCGTGCTGCAACGTGAACGAAGGCTCATGAAGCAGAGTGTAAACTACTATTGTCGAAAGGAAGGAAGAGCGAGATCGTCTGGGGAGACAGAGGAGTAACAAGGACTGTGATTTCGTGTTAATTGTTGTGAGTTTTTTTCTGAAGCATGTTGCTGAGTTCCCTATCGTCATTGCTTGGACACTACGTTGATGTCTTCCTGGTGCGTGAAAAGCTTCTTTTGATAGCGTCGAACAATTTCTGCTTGGGTCGACTGAGACGGCTGTGCCGCACGTCCTTGGCTGCTGGTGCTGGTAGCAAATCCTGCTGCTGCTGTTCTTGGGGTACGTTAGCGGAAGCAACGATCTTGTTAACGTCTGGTGTTCGTGCAGGGGTGTCAACGAATTGTTTGTGCTTGGGCTGGACGGCGACGTGAGTCACTACGGTCGGTTTTTCGTAGGCACCGGGGTCTTGTTCAGGCCTTTGTCTAGCTGCATCGCCGTGGTAAGTCGTTGTCGAGGAGTAGATTTTCGATCATCAGCAAATGTAAGCGGCTGAACGGCGGCTTCGGGCTGCAATGTCTTGATCAGCTCCGCTTCCGATGTTTCGGGGCCCAATTCTTGGTTGGACCTGCAGGTTTCTTCTCTACTTTCTTTCTTCTCGATGTGTTCGTCCTCCGGTGCGTCTTCTAGTCTTTGGTTTGTCGGTAGTTCACTCGCAGAAATATTTACTTTGTCTTCTCGAGTTGAAATGCTAACGTCGTCTTGCTGTTGGTTCTTCTCGTCTAGATCCACGCACAACGGCACTGGCGCTTGCGTCGCCAAGTAAATGCTGATGATTGCAGCTTCGGTCGCTGTCAAAGCTTTCGCCTCCGGATTCGAGCAGCAGTACGCATTGGAGCAGTTCTCTCGCTCGCACCCTTTCGTCAACATGTTGAAGTACGCTTGCACCAGTTGCCGCGCGTAGGCGCATTCTGAGGCCGATGCATCGATGCACTTGGCATCGTTTTGAAGCATGCTGTAGGGCTGCATAGCAAACGCTGGAGTGAAAAGAGGAACACCAGCCAGCAGCTTCTTCCAACACAAAAGACCGTTATTTGTATGGGGTTTTAAATACTCGCGCTAATCCTGTCGACGCGAGAGCATTACGGAGGCTTCTTCCTGCCGTCCCCATTCCGTCCGTGCTGTATCAACTGATCTGCAAACGTTCAGGCCGAGGGCTGTGTGTGTAGGCGCTGAGCCACTTCGGCCCACTTGTCCATCGTCTCTAGAGCTTTCCCCGAAGCGAGCTGCTTCTTGGCCATCTCATAGCCACTCTTGATGCTGTCGGCGAGTCCGTACACATACAGTCCAGCGCCGGCGTTGTAGGCGATCGTGTTGCCCACGGGGCAGTCGCTGTCAGCGCCGCCAGCAAACACCTTGCGCAGGATCGTGGCGTTCACGACCGCGTCTCCTCCACGCAGCTCCTCGAGCGTCACCGGTGGCACGCCAACATCCTCCGGTCGCAACTCGTAGCGACGCACTGGCGTCTCCGCTCCCTGACGCACTTCCACGACATCCGCTGGTCCAATGGAGTTGAGCTCATCCAGACCGGCACAGTGCACCACCAGTCCGTGCTCCACACCCAGCGCCAGCAGCACCTCGCCGAAGGTTTCAAGCAGTTCGGGCTTGTAGACGCCGATGACGACGCGCGTGCAGCCCGCGGGGTTGAGGAGCGGGCCCAGGATGTTGAACACACTGCGGATGCCGATAGCCTTGCGCACGGGCGCCACGTGGCGCATGGCCGGGTGGAAGTTGGGCGCGAACATGAAGGCGACCTGCGCCTGCTCGAGGCAGGGGCCGATGTTGTGCGCCTTAAGCATGGGCACGCCCAGCTCCTCGAGCACGTCGGCCGATCCGGAGCGGCTGGACACCGAGCGGTTGCCGTGCTTGGCCACCAGCGCGCCGCAGGAGGCAGCCACGACAGCCGCAGCCGTTGACAAGTTGACGGTGTTGGCTCCGTCTCCGCCCGTGCCCACAATGTCAAGCGTAGGGCGGTCTCCTGCGGATAGCAGCAACAATTCCATCAGTAACATGCATACCCCCAGTAAAGTAGAGCTGATGAGCGTACCGAGACGTGCACGGTGACGGCGTGCGAGCGCATGTGCTTGGCGAAGGCGGCGACCTCGGCGGCGGTCTCGCCCTTGGCGGCCAGCAACGCCAGCAACACACCCACGCCCACGGGGTTCTCGGCCGCCGTCTCGGAGGCGATCTGCTGTACGGCGAAGGTGGCCTCAGCGTCCGACAGGTCCTCGCGGCGCACCAGCTTGGCCAGCAGCGTGCTCAGGTCCAGGTTGCTCGCCAGCATGTTCGAGGTTGAGTTGATGTGTGTGGCGGTTGGTTATTGTGCGAATGACGACGACCGACGTGTTCAAAGACAACTCACAGTTTAGTGGCGCTGTCGGTCAGCTGCTACTAAACTCGAAATGAAAAGTAGAGTAAACTCGTCCCTGGCAAGCTTGCTTCAGGCACGTATCACGCTCGATAGCTTCGGCGAGCGAATGTGTAAGCTGATAGCTGCGTTGAAGTGTCCGGAGAGGAAGAACTTCGCTACAGGACATGGCGTTTTTTTGCCAGTCAACTTCTTCTTGGAGACTACGTATTATAGACCATGCTCTTGATGTGTGTTGCAGAATTGTCAAACTAAGTGCAAGTAAATCACCACCACCACCAAGAATACTTTCACGACTGCGGCATCACTGGCATGAGGGTAATGCTAAAGTGAAACCTTGCTAGGAAGTGGGGTACGGTTGATTGGGAAATCACACGCACTACCAGTTGACATGCTCCAATACTGTAGGTGCTCAAACTGTGTCTGTATGATCGGTGTCACCAGAATTTTCGTGTCACTAAATAGTGCCCCTGCAACAGTACACTTGTAAACACTATCGAGCTCGTTAGGAGCCTCTCTTCTTCAGCCGCGTGTGAGCATGTAAGTGGCCGAGGTGCTGCTTACTTCTTGCTTACAATTTTAGTGCAGAAGCGCTTTGACATGTGAAACGGAGGCTCTGTTGGAGCTGCGGCCAATTGTTTTGGTATGTACTGTACGAGCTTTGTAGTACATTTATTTTTGTGGTGACGATGCGTATCTTTCCCCTTCAAGCGACGAGCAAAATGGACGCCTTCCAGCAGAGCTGTCAGCGGAGCTCTCTCCATGAAGACCGACACCAACATGTTCTCGCTCAACAGGATGCTTTTTTATTTAACTTTACGGGTTTTGCGTCGAGCAGCGCACTAGAAGGACAGAGAACGCTACAGCTCCAACACCTGGCTCAGCTTAGTCGCGGGCGTCGAACACGGACAGCAGCAGCTCGCCGTAGTCGCCGTCCACCTCGCCGGCGATGCGCTCACGCAGCTCCTTGCCGTACTTCTTCTTGTAGGCGGGCTTGATGTCGCGCAGCACGATGTGGTAGCGCACGACGGCCGAGCTGAGCGCGTTCTCGTCGGTTCCGAAGCCCTTCATGGCCTGCTCAAACAGTTCAGCCAGAAGGTCCAGCGGCTCGGTGACCATGCGGATGAGGAAGAGCACCGCCTTCTCCGAGTCGCCCGAGAACTCGTGCTCGGCGGCCTTGACGAGCGACTCGTTGTACTTCTTCTCGTAGGCGGCGACCACGGCACGCAGGTGCTCGGGCGGGGAGGCCACCAGCACGCCCACAAAGCCCTCCTCGTCCGTGCCCATCTTGCCACGACCAGTCTTGTAGAGCTTCTCCACGTCAGCGTCCACCTTGGCCTGCGTGTGGACGTTGGCAGCGTCGTAGGGCACGAGCGAGCCCTGCAGCGAGGCCAGGATGACCTTCTTGTAGTCTCCGTGCAGGTCTCCGTCCAGGACGGAGGCCAGGTCCTCTCCGTAGGTGTCGTAGTAGGTCTTCTTGAGGATCTGCATCTCAACGTTGGTGCGGCCCACGACCACAGGGTAGATGAGGTCCTCCTTAGTGCCGAGGCCCTTGGTGGCCTTGCGCAGGATGCCAGCCTCGGCCTCGGGCAGCGGCGACGCTAGCAGCTTGAGCAGGAACTGGTAGTGGCCCGACGTCTCCTCGCCCACGAGCTCGCGCAGACTCTGCTTGTGCAGCTCCTGGTAGCGCTTGGCGATGAAGCCGCGCTGGGCCGCCGTCTTGCCGCCGAGCGCCTTGTTCAGCGCCTTCTCGTTGGTGCCGGCGCCCGTCGTGGCCTTAAAGATCTCCTCCACAGCCGAGTCCGTGCCCGGGGGTTCGACGGCGGCGAGCCGTTCCAGGCGCTGTGCGTGGCGGGCGGGTACAGGTTGAGCATCTTGGTAAGGGGAGGGGGAGGGAACGAAGCTTGAGCCGAAGACCGAAGATTCGCGAATGACCAGGACGATCGCCAGGAAGGGATAAAGTTCGTCACTTGAAGAAAGTATGGACTGCTGACGTGGAAAATCAGATGGCGAAAAAGGATCCAGCCTGCGGATACTTTTTGTGCAAATTTGGTTGATGGTTTTGGCCTGGAATGTCTCTGCTTGCCGGCGCTGCCCGTGAACACAAAATCGTGGGGAAATGATGTCATTCGCCGCTCTCTCTGTCGTTCAAATGCTACTATATCATTTGCCACCCTGCGCAAGGTTGAAGAGTCCAGTCAACGGTGTGGTTACCGAGTGCAGCGAACGGGACCACGCGATCATGAAGAACCGGTGACCAAGCCGCCGACGTCCTCGCTGAGGTGTGGAGTGCACAAGCAGCTACTGTAACGCACGGTCGGGTCCTTGAGTGCGCGAAATTGCTGCAACAACTTTACGCCTGGACACGTCAATGGACTATTGTGCTCTTTAGTAATGACTTTGTGGTGATCAAGTCGCTAACGACTCGGTAGAGTGGATTGAAGCAGTTTCAAGTTCGCTCGGGCCCCAAAACTCGACATCCAGCTGAGTTGCTGCAAAAACTACATGTATTGGCGATGATACATTGGCCAGTAGCGGCCATGGCTGTTGTCAATGCGACCAAGAGAGGTCACTGCCGGTGATGAGGGTCGACATCGGCAAGTTTAACGAGAACGAGAGCCATTGAGACCCTGCGATACAATACTCAAGTGTAACTAAGACACTTTCGTTCCTCGGCAGTTAGCTGTGCGCTTGGTCATGCATGGTCAGGAGCGGAAGATGCGTGGGCAACCACTGTTCGTCGGGTTTACGCAGTTCCGAGGGATCTTGGGCCCCTTGGCGGCTTCGGTGAGCGTACTGGCGTGGACCAAAATGTACGCTACAGTGATGAATACGAGCTGGCAGTGCTTCATGGCGGTCAATTCTGAATGACGGACTTGGTTTTCGAAGGCGGTGGGGCTGCTCAAAGTCCGATTGGGATTGAGCTTGTCCAAAACGAAGAAGAATTGTTCTAGTGCAGCAGATGTTGTCGTGAAACAACGCTTCAGCTGCCAGTATTAGACCCCAGTTGCTACAAGAAGCATATACCTCATTTCGGGGCAGCGTCAGGTTAGCTTTTGCGAATAAATGTGGCTGTCAGCGATTGGACTGGAGTGCCAGGGTTTATAAAGCAGTCGAAGCGATATCGACTGCTTGCATAGCATCCGAGACCAGCAAGCAGCTCATTCGGATGCTGCCGTGATATAATCGGCCCGAATTTTTCGATATCCAATCGAAGCCTCTTCGCTGGGCAGCGAATGCAGTAGCAGCATCTGAAAAATGTATACAGAAGTTGGTGGTTGTGTCAGCCTCAGCGTGTTGGTGGTGATGGCAGCGCGCTATAGCACTTCCCAACCTACCAGTCCACGAAAAATGGAGCCTTCTAGCAGCGTTTCACTATGGATGAACGTAGTGTCTTGACAGGTTTCTAACGATCGATGCGACTAACTCGGGTCTGCCTCGCGCTGTTGAAGATGGTTTATCGCGACAGGTAGACCGAAAGCAAAAAATGAGATTTCGAACTGCATTGTTTCTTGGAGTGAGAGTTTGGGCCAAAGTGATCATAAGAGATTTTTGAGAAATTCGATCGTCTTGTTTGATGAGGAGCTGGCGCTAACCAAGTCTTTCCCTGCAGCAAATGCAATCGAGAGCATCTCCAACGGTGACATCAACTGCGCAGATGCCGAATATCTTGACAAACTCAAAGAAAATCACAGCTCGTCACCAACAAACAAATTGTAATTGTTGCAACAGCACATTCACAATATAAATACTTCAGAGCTTCTCCGGGCACAGCATTGCCTTGCGCTTGAATTCTTGCAACAACAATCAAAACTAGTTGAAGTTGGCACTCTCCACCAATCAGAGCGACAGCTTCCGAATGAGCTGCTTATTTGGTCTCGGATCTGCTCCAACTCTGCAAGCAGTCGAAATTTCGACGCGACAGCTTTGTAAGAACTGCAGTGAGCTGTTTTATGATAGCAGAGGATGCATATGAGCGTCATATAAGACGCACAGCTTGACGCGTGGTAATACGGCGCATAGTTTTGTATTCCGTTGTGTCTTGCTTCGGCAGCAATCATTTGCCGACGAAAAGGCCGCAGCTCATTCTCAATCTAACTTTCAGCAAGATCATCGCCTTCGAAAACCAAGTTCATCGTTTGGAATTGACTCCGCATCCATGAAGCTCTGCCACCTCGTATTCATCATCGCCGCATGCTTTTTGGTCCACGCCAGTACGCTCACCCAAGCGTTCCGGCCTCCAATAGATAGCACGGCGAGCAAACTTTGTGACTCACGAAGGCAAAAGAACTCGATTTGAATGCTCGTTCTCATTCATAGCTAGCAAATTTGCCTGTATCATCGCTTATAACTGACAGTGACATCTCTTGGCCGTGTTGGCAACAGCCAGCGTTCCAAAAGCCTGCTGCTTTTCATGTAGACCTTCAGCAAGAAGTTTAACGCTAGGTGAAGGCAGTGGAATTAATTATGCGAAGTATTCCCTACGGTTTCTATTAGTCTAGGCGACTTATTCGCTCGCAGATTCATCCAAGCTCGTGGCCTCATCATCGTCGCTCACCATGGATACCCACACGTCCTCGGCAGTGTACGTGGCAAGCAGCTGGGAGCAGTTGTTCATCTGCACCGGCGTGGAAACCAGGTCGGCCTCGAACGCCGCGGAGTCAACCTTGGGGGCGTTCACCTCGAACGACTGGTCCTGCAGGTAGCAGCACACAAAGTCGTGGAAGTGGTTGTAGGCTTCGATGCGCTCCTCCGTGGTCATCTTGGCGCTGCGCTTGGTGGAGCCGAAGATGAGGTTGCGGATCTCGGCGGGGTGCTGAGGCACAGGTCGCGCGACGAGAAGTTGGGGCGGTACTCCTCGGGGATCAGGCACTCGTCCAGAGGCTGAATAGCATCGACCGTGAGAGTGTCTTCGGTCGCGTTACCGCCAGCGGTGATGGTTCCGGCGGTCTCGACCATGGAGGTCACGAGAGGGGTGACAATGTAGATCGGGTCGTCGATGGCGTGAATGAACATGAGCACCGACAGAAGCACGTTGGAGATGACGTTGCTCATCGTACCGAAGATAGCCTCGACACCTGCCATAAGACCGTGGATAACGGCGAAACCAGTACCGACCATGAGCACCGTCTCGGCAGTGAACTCGGCCGGGTTGTGCATGATGTGCAGCAGCAGACCACCGCCCATGTTCTTGGCCGTCTCCTTGGGGTCTTCCTTGATCAACTCCCACAGACCCTTGCAGTTGTTGCCGAACTCCTTGAAAAAGTTCACGACCTGTTTGGCACCGACGAGAGGGTCGCGGATGGTGTTGACGATCCACTTGACAGCTATGGCGACGTTCTGAGCAAGAGCGATGACAGTGTCGGCGGCGTAGTTGAAGAAGCCCGAGACGCGCTTCTTGATGCGGTCCATCAAGGGCATGTTCTTGTACATCTCCTTCTTGGCCTTCACCTCGATCTTGAAGTAGTCCCAGAGCGTGTTGTTGGGGTGGCTCAGCATGTACGCAGACATGGCTGCGTCGGCGGCGCTGGCCTTGAGCTCAGCGTCGGTGAGGTCGTCCTGTTCCTTGGTGAAGTCCACGACAACGGGGCAGATGTTGAGGATCTCTCCGGAGCTGCCGCTGCTACTGGTCGAGTCGGAATCAGAGTCCGAGTACACATCGCTGTCACTGTCGGATGCGTAGGTGGTTTGAGTCGCGCAGACGAACGCGAGGAGCAACAGGAGGAGCGTGGTGGTGGAGGTCCGCATGGCGCCGATGAGGAAAAAGCAATAATGGCCATGGTGCGGAGCAACTCTAGAGAAGAGTGCTGATCCTTGTGTGATGAAATTGTTGCTTCCCGTGTACAGTAGTCACAGGATCATGTTGGAGAAGCGCAATCCGGGACTCCGACTCGCGTCCGTCTCAGCCCCGAATCAGCCCCGAACCACCCAACTGTTTCTCAGCAGGCACGCGTTCCTTGCATCATGGGATTGGACTTTGCTGATCCACGGTATCACCGAATCTTGTATTGAAGACAGCATCGGTAGTCTTGATAAAAGGACTTCAGAAAGACTCCTGTGGGTGTAGCTGCTTTGGGATTCAGCAAGGAGACTTTTCAGAAGATGTTCAAGACGGAGTGACCATGTAATTAAATTATACTGAAGACCATATACCAGTATGTCCATCTTCAGGAAATGTGTCCTTCTTATGACCCGGAGCCGGAAAACGCTTCATTTTTCTGTTCGAGCGCGTGTGCCCGAGCGGCCAATAGCACTTCAATATCGCGGCGGCCTGCCGCTGATGCGCTTAAGGCACGGGGCTTCTCTCCAATGAGACGTTTGGGTCGAGCAGCAATGGAAGGCTGGCGTACGACTCCAGCAGTATAGCCAGATCTCGAGGCGTGAACAAGTCGGTTGCTGGGCTGTACAGCATGGTCCAACTCCCATCAAACAGGCTGTAGGTGTGTTTGTTGTTTGTAGGCTTCAGCGCGGTGCCAAATAACTTCTTGATCGTGGAGCAATCTCCTGGTTGTAGTTACTTCAGGAAAAGAGTGCAATCCCGATGGTATGAATACTGAGGGGTCATTTGTTTAGGGCAGTTCAAGCCTGCTAGCCAGACAAGGCTCTTCTTCTCCACCACCAGACAGCTCCGGTGCCATCGACGCGGCGGTGCCGGTGACATTGTGTATTCAGCTCGCACGCGTGCCTCACTCCAATGGGAACGCTTGAGGACATTTGGCAGCACCATGTCCACTAGCAGCCGTTTTCCTTGAATTAATTTTAATCTGCACCTTCGAGCACAAAATCTATCCGTAGGTCGCTCTGATCCTCCACGCGTGCGGAACTTCCCGCTGTACTTTAGGAGGATCAACTACGCGATATGCTGTTGATCCCTCCCATGAGCCTCGCTCTTTATGAAGAAGATCCCAGAAAAGTCGCCGGCAAGGTGCCTCTCCATTTCTACTCTTGCCTCTAGTTGCACAGCCACTCCGAAGTCATGCTCCAAACTGGCCACGCCGTAGGCATCGCCTTCGCGCTCAATATCGCAGCTGGCGCAGCTACGATCCTGGGCGGCATGGTCGTCTTCAGCAAGCGTCTCGTATACCTGGCCAACCCCTGAGTCTGGCGGTGGCTCTCAGCATCTCGGCAGGTGTCATGATGTTCATCTCGCTGGTAGAGATCTTCGGCGAGTCGGTGCATCTGCTGACGGAGGGACTGAAGACGGACGACATGACGGAGGAGACGGCCACGGGCCACGGTTGGCTCGGTGCCACGGCGTGCTTCGCGCTCGGAATCCTGCTCATCTACGGCATCGACATCATCGTGCACAAGATTTCCCCGAGCATGAGGTGACGGAGGTTGCCAACCTGGAAGACGTTCGAGCATCGATGGAACAGTTCGAGAGCACAAAGATGACCATGACGCCAGTTCTCGAGCACGTGGAGTCCCAAACGCCTCAGGTGGGCGGCTACATGAAGATGGACGAGAAGTCCAAGCAGGCTCTGCAGCGCATGGGCGTGCTCAGCGCGCTCGCCATCGGCATCCACAACATGCCCGAGGGCATCGCCACGTACGTTGGCGCCATCCAGAACTCGTCCGTCGGTATCTCGCTGGCCGTCGGTATCGGTCTCCACAACATCCCAGAGGGCATCGCCGTGGCTGCGCCCATCTACTTCGCCACGGGTTCTCGCTGGCGAGGCATCATGTGGTGTGCGATCTCTGCGTTCGCGGAGCCTCTGGGCGGCGTCATCGCGTGGGTGGCGATCGGTGACGGCATGGACCCGGTGTCGGAGGGCATTCTGTTCGGCATCGTGTGCGGCATCATGGTGTGCATTTGCGTGAAGGAGCTGATCCCCACGTCGTACAAGTTCGCCAAGGACAAGACGCACGTCGTCGCGTTCGGCATGTTTGCTGGCATGTTCATCATGGTGGCGAGTCTCACGCTATTCGGCTACGCTGGCGTGTAAGTGATAGTTACCACAACATAAAGTTCTTCATTTTTAAAATAATACCGATCACATGAGCATGACATCTCGCGATCACCGTAGTGTAGCCGTCTTCAGAGGACTGGTATCGCCTTGTCGTGTTTCCTTCTCCTACCATTGTTTGTTGTCGTACAATCTGCGGAGAAGTTGACATGCGGGTGTTCATATCGCGCCAAACACAGTTATCTGCGCTACTGAACATCAGTAAAATCTACATTCCAAGCTCCAGCACCAAATCTCCGGCTCGTGGAGAATCAGCCTGTATGATATTGGCATGAGAATTTCCCAGGTTCCGGCTTGAGTATATTTTACGGATCTTGAATTCACACTTAAGTCTTCTGCAGCTGAAGCTGCAGATGGACTCGAAAGCGACTTATCAAGCAACGAATTCTCTGCAGCAATTCGATCGATGAAAAACCATTCTGCTCCTGGCCCAGATGGGTTTACTTCGGCATTCTATCATATCGACCCAGACTTGTTTGGGAACATTTTACGGATCGTGTTTTGCTATCAACTCGAGAGAGAGGCGACCTGCTGCCACACCAAAGATTCTCATCAGTTGCGTTGTTGTTCAAAAAGGGAGATCGAGCGGACCCCGGAAACTTCCAGCCAATAACGTTGATTCCAGTTGAAGTAAAGATTTTATCACGAGTCCTGACCGATAGGCTGAGGCCGTTCATGGTTTCCTTAGTGCACCCGGATCAGAAAGGATTTATCCCCGGAAGATCTATTCATCAACAAGTCATGTTAGTACGTGACCTCCAACATTTGGTGACCTGTGAACACAGGCAAGGAGTTGCAGCCTTCCTTGACTTCGCGAAGGCATACGACCGCGTGAACCGAAATGACCTTTTCAAAGTGATGGAGCGTCAAGGCTTTGGAAAGCGGTTCCTCTCGTGGATCAACTTACTATACAAACGATCAAAATGTTCGTTAATGATAAATGGTTGGGCGCTAGATGCGCTGGAGCCATCCCGAGGTGTTAAGCAAGGCGATCCCCTTTCACCTTTTCTTTTGCGCTGACACTTGAACCCCTGGGAAATTTGCTTCGAGAGAAACGAGAGCTTGATGTTTGAGTTGACGACACGCTCTCGATTCCAGTAGCATTTTTGCAGATGACACAGTGCTATTCGCCAAGGATGCTTCTTCTCTCAAAAATGAACTGCAGCTCGTTAACTGCTACTGCGCGGGATCAGGAGCTAAACTCAACCACTCTGAGAGCGTAATAATGAGTCTCAATAATCACCGAAAGCCTCCTATTCTTGAACCACTACGATCGCTGAGGAAAAATGAATCCGTCAAGTACCTTGGCTTACCATTTGGTAATCTCGACACTTCGACCGAGTTAGCCAAACAATTAGGTCACAAGCTGATGACAAGACTTCAACTTTGGAAAGGGCGAGCTCGAACACTCGTAGGAAGGCGACTAATTGTCCAAGCTATTGTACTGTCGACGATATGGTACTTTTCGACGACGACTGTCATTCCCACTAGGTTTATCAAACGGTGGCAAAGCGCTGTAAAAACGTCCATACTCTACAACCGGGTTGGAGCTAGTCGTGGAGGTATCAACATCGTCCCCACTTCATTTGCCATACAAGCACGGCAAGACGATGGAATTGGGGTGCCAGTGATTATGTCCTGCATCCGGAGACAACGTTTTCTCTTCCTTCAAAAATTTGTCAAAGTCCTCGCTTGTCATAATGAAAACGACGAAACAGTGTGGTATAGACCCATAGCAGAATTACTACGACACCGATATGGGGAATTTGTACGTCCGTGGTCGGGAGAGTTTTGCTACAAAATCCACCTGAACCTCCTGGATGGAAAGCAACAATGCTCCCGTTATGGTGGCATAAACTACTGCAAGATTGGAGCCGCGTAAAATGGCCAAGCAAGTACTCATTACGATACACTAGAATGAAGACACTCCAACCCTCGTTATTCAGCCCAATATGGTGGAATGCATCGACAAATTTCCAAGTGTGGCGCAGACAAGATGCTCATCGCACACCACTGGGTACAGGACCTGTCAAGTTCCGGTGCCTCTGTAAAGAGCTTGCTTCAAAGGAAAATGGTGTATAGCAGACTTTCTAGATACTTCCCATCGATGGCCAACGCTCATGGTGTTTTCCAAGGGGTGTCTACCGAGCTACGTCCAATTCTGGGGTCCAGGATTGCACTGACGGATATCACCCAGCTTTATCGACAGCTAACCCAGGTATTTGAACGGGTATTACCACACCCAGAGACAGGTGGAATAAGCATGGCAACGCGAGGTGCAATGCCGCCGACATTTGGACTGACAGTCGGAAAAACATCTCGTTTCTTCCCAAATCTAAAATCCCAAGACTGGGACAAACTGTTGCGGCCTGATAGATGCGTGCAACCACACCCCATGAAAGTGCTTGGCTGTCCGCAACAACAGATCCATACTACGTTTCAACAGATACTAGCCCTCCGCCAGTTTCTTGTTCCTGTTGTCCACGATGTGATGCTGAGAATGTTCTTTGGAGACCTCATTATCGGATCAAGGTTGTTCTTCCTCAAGTCGTTAAATCCTACGATTCAACAGTGTGTGAGACGATGATGTGCCGCGATAGAAACAGTAGAGCACTGTTTCTTCTCGTGCCCAGCTCTGACGCAAATGTGGGCTCCATTGTGGTCCCCATGGCATAAGGCTTTCGCGACGGAGTTGGATTGGCGATTGCTAATTGTTCCTAAACCACGAGACCTGAATAGGGAGTGGAGGCAGAACCAAAAGGTGGTCCTGCTAGTGTGGCGAGTCCACACTGCGATCGCGTTCCATGCTACGCGGAGGTTGAGAAACGACATACTATTCCGTGAAACTACAGCTGAAGTACCAAGCGTCCAAAATGTGACGTCCTCTTTTCGACGACACTGTCTGTTCATCAATCACCGTTCAGCGGAGCTTGGGATTGACGACAAAATAGTAACCTCTGTTCTGGAGAAGTTAGGCTTTGACCCACCTGCGCTGCAAAACACGCCACCAGCAAGTCACGTTTGGATTCCACGAAACTAAGCAGCAGAACGACTAAGTTGTATACGATCGTAGCTAGAAAAACGGTTTATCCGACTGGTTAATCAACTTATATTTCTTCTTAGGTCTTCTGCAGTGAAGCGTCATGGGCGGCATTCCATGATTTCCGCATTTTCGCGTGCTGCGGGCTGTATTCCAACATTTTTCCAGTGCAATTTCAAGGCTAGTTGTCCCATCTCCAATTTTCATTGCTGTTCGGTTCTACGGCATTGACAGCCTCCTTGTAACAGATCGCTTCTAGCGGTATATTCACTCAAACCGAGACGTTGGTTCCCTGCTGCCACAGTAACCTTGTAGCTGTGGCATTTTTTGTTGTTGGTAGGAGTCAATTGAGATTGACACAACCAGAAAGCGATACCCGTGCGGGCAAAAGACCCGCAAACGAAGGCCACCACGCGCTTTACCAGCATAGCATTGATTCTAACGTATTCGAGAACGTGAAATAGGCAAATGAAATTTATATTCTTTAACGTAAAGCTCGACAAGAGCACTGCACAATTCATCACTAACTAGCGCTCTGAGGCTCAACTATCGACATCTCTTACACGCCAGCGTAGCCGAATAGCGTGAGACTCGCCACCATGATGAACATGCCAGCAAACATGCCGAACGCGACGACGTGCGTCTTGTCCTTGGCGAACTTGTACGACGTGGGGATCAGCTCCTTCACGCAAATGCACACCATGATGCCGCACACGATGCCGAACAGAATGCCCTCCGACACCGGGTCCATGCCGTCACCGATCGCCACCCACGCGATGACGCCGCCCAGAGGCTCCGCGAACGCAGAGATCGCACACCACATGATGCCTCGCCAGCGAGAACCCGTGGCGAAGTAGATGGGCGCAGCCACGGCGATGCCCTCTGGGATGTTGTGGAGACCGATACCGACGGCCAGCGAGATACCGACGGACGAGTTCTGGATGGCGCCAACGTACGTGGCGATGCCCTCGGGCATGTTGTGGATGCCGATGGCGAGCGCGCTGAGCACGCCCATGCGCTGCAGAGCCTGCTTGGACTTCTCGTCCATCTTCATGTAGCCGCCCACCTGAGGCGTTTGGGACTCCACGTGCTCGAGAACTGGCGTCATGGTCATCTTTGTGCTCTCGAACTGTTCCATCGATGCTCGAACGTCTTCCAGGTTGGCAACCTCCGTCACCTCATGCTCGGGGAAATCTTGTGCACGATGATGTCGATGCCGTAGATGAGCAGGATACCGAGCGCGAAGCACGCCGTGGCGCCGAGCCAACCGTGGCCCGTGGCCGTCTCCTCCGTCATGTCGTCCGTCTTCAGTCCCTCCGTCAGCAGATGCACCGACTCGCCGAAGATCTCTACCAGCGAGATGAACATCATGACACCTGCCGAGATGCTGAGAGCCACCGCCAGACTCAGGGGTTGGCCAGGTATACGAGACGCTTGCTGAAGACGACCATGCCGCCCAGGATCGTAGCTGCGCCAGCTGCGATATTGAGCGCGAAAGCGACGGCCACGGCGTGACCGGTTTGAACCATACCTTCGAAGAGCTGAGACTCAAACCTTTGCTTGTGTAATGGAAGGTGAGATCGGGAATGGCGAGATGCTACCCAAACCTTACGCAAAGAGCGAGACGCGCAGGAAAATGCGAGGGTCACCACATGTACCGCGGAATTGATCTGTAAGCACACTGTAGGGAAAATAAGCAAGCGCGGGTGACTGGCTGTCAATTACAGAGGACACATCTGCCATCTTGCGAATTAAAGCGCTAATAAAATTGACAGGCGTGCCCGACATAGCTCTGAGCGATCCGGCTATTGGGGTGTCCCGCGCTGCCAAAGTGTCCTTCAAGCGCCTTCATTGGAGCGTGGCACGCGTGCATTCAGTTCGGCCTCAGCAAGTCGGCAGCTCTCGAGTACGTCTGCTTGACCTGCATGTAGTACGGATTAGAATCGGTGGTCACGAAGGAGGGAGCGGCGTATGTCCACTGGCTGTGCGGTGTCTAGCGGACAAAGCAGACAGCACTCGCACTCCATTTCTGAAGGATCGTTGTTGAAGGTGTTGAGCAGGTGGCCGTACATGTTGACACGTACGGGACTAAAGTCAGGCTTATCTACGCGAATTTTGTTGGACCAGATCGGAGCAGCCGTGTACCAGGTAGACCCGGTCTGTATGTACAGTAGTTGCCCTCGGACGAACTGTGGCCGCACACAAGCCAGCAGATCTACGAGCATGGAGGCCATCCATTCGGAGGAAATAACTGCTGCTTGAATCTTCACCAGGTCGTTGCGTCTCCGACGGCGAAGAAACTTCAGAACCATCGAGAGAACCTTGAGTTTTGCGTCGTCGGATATGCTCTGGAGTGGGCTTTGTAGTGGGCGTTTGAGCAATACACGAGCTCGCCATTCCGGCTACAGCAATGGCGATCCGGCTCCATGAAGTGCAGGGCGGGGCCAACAAGTTGCCTTTGCCTCCCTGGCCGGCCCGACCTCATTGGGGCGAGGCACGCCGACGGCGGCGAAAGATGTGGTTGACAAGCGTAGGATCGCGAACAGAGAAATGGCTGTTTTCCGGCTATCATAAGTTGGACAAATTATGGTACCTGTACTCTTTTTATTACTTGGTACAGCCACGTTACTTGTGATTAGATTCTGCAATTCAACCACCAAACCAGTGTACTGGCCGGGCTGGGGGCTCAAAAGACCACTGCGCAGAGTAGATCCTGTTGTGAAGGCACAAACTTCCTACAGCCAGATTCAGGCAACTTGGAGGGCTCCTTACGGTCCCATCTCATGATAAATGGCGCGTGCCACCGCCGCCGGAAAACGCAGTCGCTGTAGACGGACAGCGGTCTCCGCAATGAGACAGACAAGCTCACGATTTGCACCAGGGCTGATTCTGAGCTGATCCCAAGCAAACAGCAGTGGTGTTTTCCGAAGTTCTTTTCCGACGTGATTTCGATGACGACTAGCTCGACCAGTCACGGTACTGTAGTTGCACTCCAGTCATTATTGAGCTGCGCCCAGTCATCGACAGAAGCCAATCCAGTGAGCAACGCTTAATTTGCGCAGCTCCAGTCCTTTTTCATTATTGCTTTTTCCTCATCGGCGCCATGCGGACCTCCACCACCACGCTCCTCCTGTTGCTCCTCGCGTTCGTCTGCGCGACTCAAACCACCTACGCATCCGACAGTGACAGCGATGTGTACTCGGACTCCGATTCCGACTCGACCAGTAGCAGCGGCAGCTCCGGAGAGATCCTCAACATCTGCCCCGTTGTCGTGGACTTCACCAAGGAACAGGACGACCTCACCGACGCTGAGCTCAAGGCCAGCGCCGCCGACGCAGCCATGTCTGCGTACATGCTGAGCCACCCCAACAACACGCTCTGGGACTACTTCAAGATCGAGGTGAAGGCCAAGAAGGAGATGTACAAGAACATGCCCTTGATGGACCGCATCAAGAAGCGCGTCTCGGGCTTCTTCAACTACGCCGCCGACACTGTCATCGCTCTTGCTCAGAACGTCGCCAGCGCTGTCAAGTGGATCGTCAACACCATCCGCGACCCTCTCGTCGGTGCCACGCAGGTCGTGAACTTTTTCAAGGAGTTCGGCAACAACTGCAAGGCTCTGTGGAAGCTGATCAAGGAAGACCCCAAGGAGACGGCCGAGAACATGGGCGGTGGTCTGCTGCTGCACGTCATGCACAACCCGGCCGAGTTCACTGCCGAGACGGTGCTCATGGTCGGTACTGGTTTCGCCGTGATCCACGGTCTCATGCACGGTGTTGAGGCTATCTTCGGTACGATGAGCAACGTCATCTCCAACGTGCTTCTGTCGGTGCTCATGTTCATTCACGCCATCGACGACCCGATCTACATTGTCACCCCTCTCGTGACCTCCATGGTCGAGACCGCCGGAACCATCACCGCTGGCGGTAACGCGACCGAAGACACTCTCACGGTCGATGCTATTCAGCCTCTGGACGAGTGCCTGATCCCCGAGGAGTACCGCCCCAACTTCTCGTCGCGCGACCTGTGCCTCAGCACCCCCGCCGAGATCCGCAACCTCATCTTCGGCTCCACCAAGCGCAGCGCCAAGATGACCACGGAGGAGCGCATCGAAGCCTACAACCACTTCCACGACTTTGTGTGCTGCTACCTGCAGGACCAGTCGTTCGAGGTGAACGCCCCCAAGGTTGACTCCGCGGCGTTCGAGGCCGACCTGGTTTCCACGCCGGTGCAGATGAACAACTGCTCCCAGCTGCTTGCCACGTACACTGCCGAGGACGTGTGGGTATCCACGGTGAGCGACGATGATGAGGCCACGAGCTTGACTTCGGAGTAAGAAGTCGAGTCCTCCATAGCGGTCTCCAATAGACTTATAAGTGTTACTACTAATAAATGGATGCTTGGCTCCAACACTTGAAGTGTTAGTGATGTCTGTAGCGGTGAATTCCTTTCTTTTACCGATTGCGGAAATGCTACGGATACGCTCTTCAAAGCTGGGAGATTTTCGACCGCACCGCTGCCGCTGTACTCTACATGTAGTGCAATTGGAAACTCGGGACATTTATTTCTTCAAAGCAGCTAGGATTCGTCATTCTATCTTGTCTGTATTCGGCCCCGCTGGAGCAGCGAGACTCCTGTCTTAGTCAATTCAGTCGGAGAAACCAACTTCTCGCATTTGCTCTCCACAATCGGCACCGAAATGTCCACTCGATCATCTAGAAACTCCACTGATATGTCCATAGCGCTCCCATTCATCGTGAACCCGGAGGGTTTCGATTTGCACACGTCGAAGTTGGCGCTCGCAAGCCTCGCATTGAAAGTATCCCCCGTCGAACAGTTGATGTTTCCGTTCTCGCCCGCAGCATTGGGCTCGGCAGCGTTGATCATGTTGATGATGGAGTGAATCATCAAAGCAACGCCAGCATCGTCCGAGCTTAGACACTTGGCCGTCGGTTGGGCAGCACCGCTACTGCTCGAGAGGTAGGCGGTGCCGTTCACGAGTGTGTAGTTGGATGTCGTCGATTTCTCTCTGAAGCTGGCGAAGGCGTCGTAGAGCACTTGGGGTTGGTTGAAGACAACTTTCACCGATGGGTTGGCAAATATCGTGAAGTTGGTCTGGCCAAAGACTTGCAGCGACTCGCGCTTGACGGTGATATCGAGCTGAAGCGATGGCCACTCGGTCATGTCCGGCGTGGTCACCATGCCATCCAAGATCTTCTGTATGCTGCGCTCTTCTTCTTGTTCGTGCACTTTTTGGTTCGAAGCGTCTTGTTCCGCGGGAACTCCAGTCGCGATGAGTGCCACCATTGCAACATTGCCGATCAGAAAGCGGATAAATCGCGACAACATGGTAAAATGAAATCTGGCTGATTGCCACCGCAGGTCGAATCTGTCAGATGTGGAGTTGGTCGCATTGCCAAGGTCACTTTGCAGAGCCGCATCCGAGATCTGTTTCCCAGAAAATACAGTGAAGTGGGGATTTGCACCGCCAGCGATAAAGAAATCGCTGATTTCCTTATCACGTCAGTGCTTCATGACAGAAATACATGTATGGTTTAGCAGGCGTATATCCATCTTGGCATGGCATCGGAACCTCTTCCAACCTCATCACTTCCGGCACTACTCCTTCGGCTGTACGAGCATCAAGACTCGCCAACGCTTTCAACATTTTCACTGCCCTCCACAGAGTCCAACGGCGTGTTCGACCTTTGACCCCCTTCTGTAGCTAGTGTAAGACTAATCCGACCATTCCTCGTCCACACAGCGTCTTGAAGCAGGCTCGGAACCCAGTTTGCCCATGGACTTCGTTTCAGGAAAATCAGTTCGAGAGTATCAACGCTCCAGATGCCTAGACGCTATCGCTGAGCTTGATGCGCCACGTTGTCGTGTTCAGGAGGAACATGTGCGTGCGCCAACCACTGTTCTGCAGGACTTGAAGGAAGAGCGGAAAGTCGGCGGTCATTTTCTGAAGTGTCGACTCGAGTAGAGGTTGATGCTTCATGCTGCCACCGTTTGACGACGGGGGCGTATTAGAGGAAGCAGGGACTGCGGCCAACGCCTGCAGCACCAGCACTGCTTGGAAGAATGCACGTAGCTCGTCCTTGGCGTTCGCTTCCGCTCGGAACATGACGTGAACGCGATCTTCCACGACCGTCAGCAAATATGCCTCATCCCTGTGTCAGATACGAAATAGATGAGTGATAGAAAGTATGATGTTTTGAAGAATACATGTACACGCACTCGTAGATCTGCAGCAACCGGTCGAGGTCATGGGAGGACGGCACTGCTTGGTACAGTTCCGAGCCCATCACGAGGTGCGTCGTGACCGGCAAGGACGGGTCTTTGAAAATCGGCTCCTCTTCATTGACACTGCGAACGGAATACTGCAACCAACACCCACAACATCCAAAATGTTAGTTGTCTGGAGCAATGTCTTTAGCCTGTCCACAACACTCACCCGAGGTCCGTGTGTGACGTCGACCTCTTTGTCCGCATCTTTCGCGGACGACAAGAACCTCTTGACGAGGATCAGCCCTCGCGAGCAGTTGACCGTCGGGATACACAGACACGACACGGCATTGTAGTTGGCGTACACGTGCACGAGCGTTAGCAGCAGGAATGCCACCCAGACAGCCTTCGGGGACGAGTTGACGGCATTGGCAAAGTACATGCCGAACATGAGCCCAAACAGCTTGACCGCCGTCTCCTGGCTGCCTTCTTTGGCTGCGCAGTCGGCCATGTTGTCCTTCTTGGCGAAGTGGGTCATGAGCGAGCTCCTCGTGGCGCCCGCCGCCACCCCACACATGGTTTTGCAGACACTGGAGACACACAGCACCTCGGTCACTAGATTGGGGAAGTAGGGCGCCACCATGTCCAGCGTCAGCCCCACGTCGTTGATGACGTCGGCGAACAGGCGCCAGCGCTTGACGTTGACGTCGAACTTTGGGCCCACCAGGTAGGCGAAGGTCAGGCCGCCGATCATGCCCGAGCCGTCTCGCAGCACCCACTGCAGGGCCGCAGCCAAAGGCGTGGCCTTGTCGTCTCCCACGCCGACACTCTGCAGGACGGACTGCGTGGCCAGGACTCCCCGCAGGTAGCTGCACATGGCCTGCATCGTGTCCCAGAACTGGAAGGCCAAGTAGTCTTCGCTCACGCTGTCAGGGTAGCCTGCAGGCAGGAACATCTCCTGCAGCTCGCGACTGAAGCCGCTCAGCGTCAGACAGCCAGCCGCGTTGCGGGCACGGCCCTGGTTTGTGGGGGTCAGCTGCTCCCCTAGCTGCACGTAGCGTCTGGGGGCTTCGTTGGCGCACACGGGGCGCGTGTCGAACTCGGTCACGCGCACGTCGCCACCGGGCACGCGGCTCTTGCCGCGAGGGGAGGCCGCGGGGAGGGCCCAACCTTCCGCTGCGTCAGCTCCGTCATGATCGGCGTCGTTTGGATTATAAACTGAATTTACTAGTGTAGCCATTGTCCCTTTTTTAACAGTGATTGCCCTGAGTCCGGGGTTCGAACAAAGCTGTATTCCATTTAAAGGTGTACCTCTTTGTCATACCGGTATACCGGTACACGTCGGTAATCTATCCGCTAGCTCAGTGCGCCGCAGGCCACCAGTTTGGCCGCATGGCGTTCTCCCCACTTCGAAACCTGAAGAACACCACGCAAGCAAGAAGAAACCCGCCCCTCCTCGTCCCTTTATCGGACTGAGCTGATGGTTATTGCATAAGCTCCCACTAATATATACTTCGATTGACCGCAGTAAAGAGTGGAAACAGCTTCGGGGTGAAAACAAAACGAGATGGGGCGGTAGCAATACCAAAATGACTTATTGTGGTACTCTTTCTGCCGACGAGAATGTATAGTATCAGTATAACTCGGTTGCTGGTGCCTCTACCCTCTACCCTCCTCCATCCATCCATCCATCCATCCATCCATCCATCCATCCCCGCCATCCTAACATTTTCCAGTACTGTTCATCTAACTACGTGAACTGTTCAGCTCTTTGGGGCGAGGATGCCTAGAATATCATGAACAGAGCTGGAGGGCCATACCTCTAGCGAACGCTTCTCGAAGTATCGCGCTCAGATGTTTTGCTGTTCTGCGGTGCATGCAAAACGTGGAATTGACTGCAAAATATGTGCATCTGACCATGCAATGATTGAGCGACACGTGGAATGCATGAGTCCTCCGTGCTCCAAGAAGGAAGAGGAACTAGGAGGTATGCAGTGTGCTGTGCAGTGGAAGACGTGGGAATGCAAGGCTCGATCAAGCTGGCGTGTATTTGCAAACGACAAGGATCGCTTGCGGAACGATGAATGTATTGGTGTTCATCGTGTTCCCATAACGTCAGAAGTAAGGAGTATGTGGCCCGAATGGATGCAACCGGGATGCAACCCAGGCATATCTGGAGTAATCTCGGCCGTGCAGCAGACGTCCCCGCTCCTCCATTGGGGCTGCCATCACGACAACAAATTATTGATTGCGTGAAACGTGTGCGGAGGAAGAGCCTGACGCGTAACACTCGGCAAGGTGTGAAAACATTGACGAAGGAGTACCGTACTACGAAGGAATAGATGCCGATAAAGCGTTTGTGTTTGGCCCCGAGTATGAAGACAATGGATTCCCGCGTATAGGAAAGGGAAGTGATGAAGACCCGTTTGTCGTAGGCATTACTACTTTACGCCTACTAAACAAGGTTAATCAGTTTCGTGATGATGACCACTTCAGACTTTTCCACACTGACGCAACATTTAAGCTGAGCGGCTTGGGCTACCCCGTAATAACCTGTGGCTTTACAAATCGGTGTCGAACATACCATCTCGCTGCCATTTTGATAGTTAGCGCCAGAACTTATCGTGAGTACGAAATGGCTTTTGCAAGCTTCGCAAACCTGTACCAAAGAGTGTTTGGTGCTTCGCTTCGGGTAGACGCAATCATGGGAGATGCGGAGGACGCGCAATTAAACGTGCTCCGTAGGATTGCGGTGTTCAGCGAAAGCAAATACTTCATGTTTTTTTCTTCATGTCTTGTACAACGTGCACAAGCGGACTCGGCATCTGGAAATGGGACCAGCAGTGGCAGTATTTTCCGGGATTATGGATATGCATTTTACCACTAGCTACTCTGAATATTGTGCTGTCCGTGATCGTATCATGGCAGAGTGGAGAATTGATGCAAGGCTACGAATGTTTGCAGATTATTTTGAGGAACAATGGGTAGAAAGCCGATTCTGGAGGTGGCAGATTTATCACTCTCCGTCGAGTTATGCAACGACAAATATCCCCTGTGAAGTGTTAATGCCAGTGTCAAACGACATGTCCAGCGCAAGGCTTCTGAGATATGCACATTAATCAGAAGTATGATGATGTTAGCTGAGGACGTGGGGTGCGATGTCCCGTCTCCTTCAGCATCTATCGCAGCACTGAATGCTGAAATGAAGCGGACTGCTACGTGGATGCTGAAATCAAAACCTGTAATGGTCGTTCGAACACAACATGCTACGAAAACGCGGGTTATCCACATATTGGAAGTGCACATTGATGCAGAAGCGATGGCGACTATGCGAAAAATGGCTAGCGAGGTCATTGAGGGTGCAGGCACGTATGCTTCTTTCCTTGCGGTGGCTTTAGATAAATCACATAAAGCAAAAGCATCACGTCTGTACCGGGACAGTGTGAAGTGGTCTACACGACATGCACATCGCCAAAATATGCCCGACGAGGGCTGGCTGGTGGATGCTGAGGAAAACTCTTGCGGATGCTCTATACATACCAAGTTCGGGTTTTGTGCTCGTGTTGTGGTGGCTAGATCAGTTCTTGGGCTTGGAAATGGTGTTGACTTTGGTGAGAAACTAGTACATAGAAGAGCAAGAAAGAAGAAAAAACGACCCAAGGCCAAATTACGACTGCGTAGTCAGATTTACACATTTTGCAAGGCTGGTGTAGTGTTCCTTCTCACCGTACTTCGCTCGAAAATACGCTGGTACCCGCTCCAGAGCTCAACAGGTTCTATGATCGATCGTGCGAGAGTGGCTATACTTTTCGACCGTTAGCTTGTGCGCCAGTGGCTGCAACACTCGGTAATGTGTCCGCATTTGAAACGTCAACTCTAAGCTCCGCCTTGCAGCCAGACGTTTACAGTTGGAATTGGAGTCGCCACAACGGGAACGGAAATGAACAAACACTCGGACACCCGGTCCATGCGCCTAGGACTTCTTCGAGCTCTAGTATTTCCACAACGAGTCCTCCCCAAGTGTGCTACGGGCTTCCAACAACATCAGACGTGGGATTTTCCTCTCTGTTTCACGACGTCCGTCACAATGTTGACTACGAAGGTACATCAAACCTTTCCATGGCAAGAGTTCCAGTGGGTACAATCAATTTACACACAGGGACCAGAGCACAGGTCGGCGTCTGCGGATCTGGCGAGCCTTTCGAGTGTCCGGGAGATGCAACTGATGTTTTGTTCGGTATTCCATCTCCACAGCAAATTGGACGCCCTCCTTTATTCACTCGGTCTCTTGATATGCAAGCACTATTAAACTGATACGTCATTCGCGGTATGCCACTAAACATAACGATAAACATAAAGAAAACGACTAGACCTTTAGCATGGTATTCTTCTTCAAACTCGCGCGAGTTATTCCGGAACAAAGGTTGTATCACTTTAACTCGCGCAAAGGTACTGTGATATAGCATACTCATGAAACGAGTGGTCACAATTCATCTTGAGCCAAACGGAGAGCATGGCGAAGCGCGTGTGCGTTCAGCGCACTGGAAAAAGAAGTTTGAGTTGTTACGGCAGTGGAGAGGGCACGCAGATTGGACTTTGGTCGACGCAGCTTATAATTTGAAGGTCAGGGAACCCACGCTCCAAGGATATAGAAAAGTACTGGCATCGGCTGGATGAAGAAGACGGGCCGGACCGTTAGAGGAAAAAGGAGGATGCCGAAAACACAGGATGAAGCCATACGAGGGCCGTGTTCTTACATATTTTGACAGTTGCGTGCAAGTAGTAAAAAGGCTCCTTCTCGGAGATGCTTTATTGTTGCCGGCAAATGGACGAGTTTACGTCAGATATACCAGATCCCGGTTACCAAAAAGCATGGGTGTCAAGATTTATTAAGCGATATTCTACTAGACAGGAAGCGGCATCTACACATGAGTCTGCGCAGGATCGCTCGGAGGACGAAGATGACGCTGAGGTGGACGCAGCGCGTGTGGGGGACACTGAGGTGGACGTGAATGAGCTGGAAGTGAACGCTATGGAAGCAGAGAGTGGGGAGGACGCTAAGAGCGGAGAGGACGAAGAGGTGGTCGTGGATGAGTGTAAAGGGGACGAGGGTATGGAGGTGACTGCTGGCGAAGGGGTTGTGAGCGTCGGGGCAATTCATACCTACCTCACACCAAACGCTATGTATGAAACTGCATCATCGCTGTGCAGGAATTCAAATTTTTTTCTTCACTTTGCTGGAATCCCAAAAGTTTCTGCCTGCCTGCGGCGTGGAATGTCAATGAACGATATTTTATCTCCTGAAATAGTTTTTCGGATTTTACCTTGGAACGACATTCGTCGGTGTGAAAAAGCGGTCACTGCTCTCCAGAAGGGACATAAGTTCCGTGACCCTAAAGTTGTCTTTATCAACCCTTCGAGCCTGGGCGTTGTTGTGGATGGAGTTGTATCCATCAATATGGAGGACTTAGCCAGGTTGTTTTTTGGCATGTCCTCCGAGATGGTACTTTTACCAATTAACTGTAACGGCGCGCACTGGTGCTCTCTAATGATTAACCTCCGGAGTCCAAGTACTTTTGTACGACCCCATGGGCTCGTCGTATGTGGAGAATATTCGTAATGTGGCTAAGATTATCACGCCTCTGTTTCCAGTGCCTTCAAAGAGGCGGTACAGGATCCGACTGTATGAGTCCCTCTTGGTTATCAATGCGACAGCTTCAACTGCGGGTTGTATGTTTTGACAGCGTTTGAAATGTGTTGCGGGGCAAACAGCCCAGTAAAGAAGCACAAGAATCAGAAGAAGCCTTCTTCAGTACTTGCGCTACAGGTACTTGTGTATGTGTTTTTAATGAAACAACTTTTTTTCTTATCCACCTTCTCATCAAGCTCGACAACACGTGGTCAACGGTTGCACGCTGGTAGCATCAATAGCAGCTCCCGCGCTGCTCGCCGGGTCACGAGAAGGATGGAGGCTGGCTGAAAAGCCTCTGTCACGGCTGGCTGCTGGTACACACCATCTAGGACGTCGAACGAATCGTCTTTGCTGTCGTCGTTCATGGTGCAGCCTTGATCCAGCGGCGGGTTCTCGGCCGCACGCTTTAAGTGCGAGGGACCCACGGCGTAACTGTGGAAGATCACCACCCATGGAGTTGGTCGTTGTCCACCGAGAGCTGTTGACAAAGAAGATGCAGCTCTTGTACGAGAGCTCCGACACCACGAAGAGCATCGCGTTAAAGAAGCCGACGAGTGGCGCGATCGACGCAAGCTCAATAGGAACGTGGTCTGCTAGTTCACGGGACACAGTCCCATCCAGTTTCGAGATGGCTTGCATCGGCGATAGAGATGGTAAGCGCTGGAGACATCCACCGGAGACGCATGGAGCAGGATCATCGACAAATAACGAGCTGCTCCACGGTCGACGCTCCAAGTAAGTTGGAGTTCAACGAACTTGATGTGTGCGTAAAAACAGCTGGCCGTGCTGCGCCGTCGCTATTCTAGAAATGTTTTGGTTGAGCCCCGATCTGCATTTTAATGGAGCCCCTTCCGAATTTTGTTGGGGCCCTTTTCACGATTGCCCTCAACCAGACAATTTTTCACAGTGGGTCGAAAACAAAATTCACCAAAATAGATATGAGAAGGGGAGGATCTACAAGAGCATTACAAAACAAACACGCAAACCTGACCGGTTTGACGGCTGACAAAGGCGATGGGAACTAAGGCCTTGTTTATCGAGGAGCAATGTACAACATGCGGCGTGCTTAGGCTGCTGATATAAAGTTGACGGTCCTCTTTCTATAGCACAACTTACGGTATTCGGCAAAGGAAATCTGCGGCGAGAGTTCATTTTGATGAACGATAGGCGCTCCATTTTGGATGTGCCCTATTCAGCAGCCTTGCAGATAAATGCGAGTGAGGTGGTGCTTGCTGAAGGATAGCTAGAGTATGCTGGCGGGAACTCGACCTGGGGAACGTTTGCATCGACAGCAAGATGCCAATCTGACCGATAGGACTTACCACACATTGTGCATCATGTATGTGGTCCTTCGATGAGCATCTCAGACACACAATAAAATCGAAGGCAACATCATCGATGTATCCGTGCAATGGCGCCAAGCAGCCGGTTTTCAGCACTCTCAATGGAATCTGGGCGATGGAGGCAGCGGTTCGGAAGAGTGCTGCTAGTCGAAAATAAAACAACGGACATTCAAGTACATGGACACTCGTGAAGCTTGGCTCATCGACAGGAACATCGTCCAAGACCAGCAGCATATTTTGATAAGGCCAACCCCATGATGAGCAGGAAAAATCCATATAAAATGAGTCATTTTTGTCCAATCTCAGATGGCTACATATACCATTTCCATTCTGCGACAACGGCTCAGTTGTGAATTTTGCGTCGGACCGTTGCAATGGATGTGGACTACGACGGACAGACGGCGTTCGACGCGGCCGCCAACGGGGATTTTCCTCTGGTGGTGCTGCTCTGGGGGATGGCCATGGCGGTGCAGCCCAAGCCCGTGGACCTGCTTGCAGCGAGAGACGCGCACGGTAACTCGCTGGCGCACTACGCGGCGGCCGGCACCACCGACACTTGCGACACGATGCACTTCCTCATGCAGCAGATGAACGCGTCGCGACAGGACCAGCTGCTGGACACTCGCAACGACAGCGGAGAGACCCCTCTCATGTATGATGCAACTGCTAAAAGTCCTCAAGCTCTTGCTAACCAAACTGTGTCAATGTCGTTTTTTTAGTCGGGCAGCTCACGCAGGCAATTTGAGGCTGGCAGACACGCTATTGCGCACAGGATTCGTGGACCTGATGGCTCAGGACAAGCAGGGCAACACAGCAGCCCACCACGCAGCCGCTCAGGGCCATCTCTGGGTGCTCCACTTCTTGCTGGAAGCAGAGCAGCGCCGCAACATTGCGGCGTCCTCGGCACAGCAGCCGGTGCAGCCCACCACACTGGGAGGATTCTGTCTGAAGAAGCGTAGCGTGCTGCATTACGCCTGTATGAGCGGCTACAAGCCCATGGTGCAGTACTTGCTGACCAGAGGATTCAACGCCGAGGAGAAAGATGCCGACGGAAAGACGTGTCTGGACATCGCCAAACAGCGCAATTTGCAGTGGATGGAGGACTTGCTGACGGGGAAAGTGAACGCTGCTGACCCGCCGACGCACATGCGCAAGACGAGAGGGGTGGTGGCGGTGCTGCACGGCGCAATCCTGCTGGCCATCTTGTCCACGAGCTACTGGCTCATGTGGTGGATCGCGTTGCCGATCATCTTTGTGATCTTGTGGAAGTCGCTTTCGGCTTTTCGCCAGCCAGGACACGGCCATGGACACTCGCACGGCGCAGCACCGACGAAAAACGCGGCAAATCTGCACCCGTCCAAGCGCAATGTGAGCGTTGCACCGAATGTGTCGCTAGAGCTACTGGCGGACAGATCCGATACTGCGCATGATGGCAAGAAGAAGGGACTTGGAATACACACCCTACGAAAGCCGCAGCCTGAATCGGCGATGGGCATCTGGATGGCTTGGGTGGGGCTTTTCACGCTGTTCTACATCGTGCTGTGGGCTGATCCAGCCTACAAGAGCTTCTCGCGCGACAACGCAATCTTTTGGGGATTGCGGGCGGGGCTGAGGTGGTGTTCTTGCTTGTGTGGGCTCGACTGGCATTTTCTGCCCCTCCGACCCTGGAACGATCATCACCTACGAAGTGGATGTGAAAACCATGTTGGATCAAGCGTCTAGAGCTGAAACTCCCGACATGACCAAGTTTTGCCGTACTTGTCTGGTCCAGAAGCCCATTCGGTCCAAGCATTGCGCGCAGTGCGGCATCTGCATCGCTCGACACGACCATCACTGCGCGTGGATCAATCGATGTGTGGGGTATGGTAACCACAGGCTGTTCTTCGCCTTTCTGCTGCTGCACTGCATTGTGCTGGGGATTTATGCTGCGTTGGCCATCCTTGTGCTCTCAGATGCTACCCACAATCTTCACGACGAGCGCGTTAAGTCCGACGGCAGTGCTAGCACCAGTGATGACAGCTTGTCATCTCTGGACGTTTGGATTGAGATCCCGTCGCTCATAAGCAAGCACTTGCTGGTGGTTATGGTGTTGATTTGGGACTTCATGGCCTTTGCAGCTCTGGCCATGATGGTCAACCAGCACATCAACAACATCGAGCAGAACATGACGATTAACGAGCAGATGAACTGGCGACGATACGCCTACATGACCCAATCCGCTCCGTCGGCTTCCAAGGATGGTGTTGATTTTAAGAAGGCTGCAAGTGGTGGCCCGACGCTGTCGAACCCGTTTGATCGAGGTTTCAGGAAGAACATTGCCGAGTTCTTCTTCCACTCGGGCAGCTCAGCTGTGGACTATCGTCAGGTCTTTATCTTACCTCCACGGGATAGCATCGTAAGTCCCGCTGCCAGAACGACGATGGAAACGTCAGCGGGATCGTCCGGAAACATGGCCGATGTCGTGTAAAAGCGACTGTGGAGTCTTGTCAAAGTATAAACAAGACTGATAGAGAAAAGTTGCAACACATTCGAGTGCGAGTTGTACTGTATTCTATCGGCCAGCAGTCCTATCTTACAAGACCCTCAGTCTTCAAAAATGTCATCCAGCGAAATGCGAGCTCGAGGGTCAGCTACCAGCATTTTGCCCACAAGCCCACGCAGTTCAGGCTGCACGTGTTGGGCGACCAAAAGTTCTTCCGCACGAGTCCAATCTAGCGCCAGTGAATCGGAAAGTCTCAAGTTACGCTGCTCACTAGCAGCCTCAAGGTACGGGTGCTGACCTGCTAGGGTCTGGAACAGCAGGACGCCCAAGCTGAACACGTCCGCCTTTAACGTGGGTGGGGTCAATGGGTCTTGAACACGCTCTGGTGCGATGAATCCCGGTGTTCCAGTCATCCGCTGCTCTTGAAAAGCGGTTCTGTCCAGCAAGTTGAAGGCCCCGCCAAAATCCACGAGCCACACGCGAGAAATGTCCGAAGCGACCAGCACGTTCTCGAGATTGAGATCACAGTGCACTACACCTGCTTCGTGGACGGTTCTTAGCAACTTTGCGAGCTGTGAGACCAATTGATGCGCTTCATCACTGGTCAGTCGTCGCTGTCGTAGTAGCTGCAGCAAAGTGATCCCCGGAGTTGGGGCATCACGAGAAGAACCTCCTGCGGCGTCTCCACCACTCGATACCCTTGAACCGAACCTGCCTCTCGGGCTGAAGCGCAGCCGTGCAATCGTCGAAGTATTTGGAGTTCGTGGCAGTCCATTTGGGCTGTGCGGTTTGATTCAAGCACTTTGACCACAAAACGTTTGAATGAGCGAGTATGTTGTACGACCCTAACATTCCGACCGTGAGCCTGCTGCTTTGGCTTGAGAGGCTTCACGTCCCGACTCCATCTTGCGTGGGCCAGTGTATCTCGAAGCAGTGAACACCAGATAACTGCGTCCGCAGCTGTCGCGAATCGAACACGAAGACGGAAAGCTTCACCTCCTCCTGCCGCCGATATCTGGATCCCCGTTGTAGTTTGATGTCTACCAGAGGTACCAGTCAATTCGCAAGTAGCATCCAATGGCAACGAGTACGTCGTCTCCGGCTGCATTTCCTCGAGAGATTTCGAGTCCACAATGGCAGTCACATCGTACGTTGCGAGGGTCGGAGCTGCTCCTGTCCGCATTACGATCGATCGCTCCTGAAATCGATGCAACCTCCATCTCGAGCCCGACAAGACCCGAACGTCCCGCGCCACATACTTCGCCCTCAAGATCGGCAGCTCCAGCGAGTCACAGCGACCTGGAGTCTCGGTGAAAGGCTTTCCTGTTGGACTATCGGGAGTTGATCGAGTCAACGACGACGTGAAGGCGCCAAGTGAATGGCGACGATGAGAGGCATTCTCGATGACTGCGCGTTTGTCGGCTGCTTCCTCGAGCTGTTTAGAGACTAAAGAGTTCCTTGGAGGAGGCACTCTCGCCAGCATTACGCCGATTGAAGATACCGAGCTATTGTCGCAATGAGCCGGACGACTTACTGCAGCGCGAGTCTACCGAAATGGCACTGCAAATAATAGACGCACGCGATGGTTCTGGTCCTGGCCTCGAATAGCTCATTCTGGGCCCAAATACCAGTCTTGCGAACTCGCGTCGAGATGACACAACAATTCCCTTCCTCGCGATAAACGGCACGCGCTCGCAATGGAAGCTGGAAACTTCAAGCGATGCCAGCCCGTTGCTGTCAGCAAATATGCCGTGGGTTTTCGAGGATAAGCAAACACATCGTGGATGCATTTCGGCGATCTTCAAGCAGTTCTCATCGAACTGAGTTTGAGCTCACTTCGCCATTTGGCACCTCGCGCGCACTCCGCCTCAAACCACCGAGTAACTTCGATGCGGTTCCTCCGATTGCTGTCTGGTGCGGTCGCACCGTTCCTGACGTTGTCAATCGCTTCAGCAATGGAAGCGCGTTGCTTCCCACCCGACTTCATGTTTGGCTCCGCCACTGCCGCCTATCAAGTCGAAGGAGCAGTCAAGGAAGGTGGACGTACTCCGAGTATCTGGGACGACTTTTGCCGCGAGAGATCCGGTGTTCAGTGCGCTAACGTGGCCGACGACTTCTACCACCGCTACAAGGACGACGTCAAACTCATGGCCGACATGGGGCTCGAGTCTTTCCGGTTCTCCATCTCGTGGTCGCGGGCCATGAATTGGGACCCGAAAGCGCATCGGATGAAACCCAATCCTGAGGGTATCGCCTGGTACCACAGCCTTGTCGATGAACTTCTTCGAGCGCACATTACACCGGTGTTGACGATATACCACTGGGACTTACCGACCGAGCTGCAGAACCAGCTCGAACCCAAGGGCTGGCTCAATCCTGACATCGTCGAGCACTACCTTCAGTTCGCGGTGCTGCTGTTTAACGAGTTCGGCAGGAAGGTGAATATCTGGACCACTTTCAACGAGCCCTTGTCGTTTGTTGGAGGGGATATAGCTTGGGAGCCCACGCCCCAGGATACTTCGGATCGGACACGCAGGCGTACACAGTCTCACGTCATGTATTGCTGGCTCACGGCAAGGCAGTGCAGACGTTCCGTGAGCTCAAGACCACAGCCGTTATCAATGACCAGGCTCGCATCGGTATCGTGCTCGAGTCGAATTGGTATTACCCGCTGGACCCGAACAATTCGAAGGATGTAGCGGCTGCAAAGCGCGCATTTGACTTTGACTCTGGTTGGTTTCTCAACCCGATCGTGAACGGCGATTACCCCGAGGTGATGCGAGAGCGCGCCGGTGATCGGTTGCCGCTATTCACAAAGAGGAGTCCG
Organism: Phytophthora macrochlamydospora; assembly: GCA_011947325.1. Taxonomy (NCBI): domain Eukaryota; phylum Oomycota; class Peronosporomycetes; order Peronosporales; family Peronosporaceae; genus Phytophthora; species Phytophthora macrochlamydospora. Next base: position 298,793 of record JAAVTH010000487.1, on the reverse strand, counting down.
AGCTGATCAAGGGAGCATACGACATTTTCATGATGAACCACTACACTTCTCGCACTGTTACTGATTGTAAGTCCGAAGCGTCGAACACACCGTGCTCGACGTTGCTACCCGGATACCCAGCCGATAAGGGCGTTGATGACAGTCACGTGATGCCTGGCACTCGTGCCGGCTTCCCGGATCGTTTTGGCAACGACTTTTGCACACAGTACACAGCTTACCCTCCAGGATACCTCGACATGGTCCGGTACTGGCATTTGCAAGACCCGACCGTCGACATCCTGCTGACGGAGAACGGCTGGTGTGGCAATGACGAGATCGACAACATGGACCAGCTCGATTTCTTCAAGGTCTTCGTAGAGCAAGTGTACAAGGCTGTTGTGGACGAGAAGATCCCGGTCATCGGATACACGGCCTGGTCGTTCTTGGACAACTACGAGTGGGGATCGTTCGAACCGCGCTTCGGCCTGTACTACGTGAACTTCACGGCGCAGACCGGATCGCCAGACTACTACAGCGTCAAGTCAACGGACTTGGCTCGCGTTCCGCGGCCGTCCGCAAGGTGGTTCCATAAGGTAGCGACGACGAAATGCCTGGACGGATGGAGTGAGATCGAGATGGAAGCCGTCCTTCCATCCCACGAAAGTTGGACGGCCTCGATTGGCGTCTTGTTCGGTACTGTGGTGCTTGCTGCCGTCGCAATCGGGGCTTTGGTTTCTCGCCAGAACCGCCGGCGTGGATACAAGCCGCTCTTGACGCGCGACTGATGATGGACGCGAAGGTGATGAAGAATGACATCTTGCGTGATGTTATCGTCGGAGAGGCAAGAATCCTACCAGTCCCAACAGAATATGAGCTATCCTGTAATGGAGAAAATGATCAACGATAAAGTTGGCGATGTGATGTTTGTGCTAACGAAACAATCCGCTTGCTCTATAGAGAGCTCTGTCGAGAGCGCTGTCGATGCTGCTTCGTTCTCGACGGTTGCTTGCTTGCTCAGCACCGTCGTCCAATTGCACAGGTGCTCGTCGTCACGATTTGCAGTCCACCCAAGGCGCATGGCGGACCAAACGATCAAGTCCATGAGGTTGTCGGCGAGCGTGGGTATCTGCAGTCGGCGTCAACCAGGGAGAAGTACGAGGGCAGCTCGGCGATATGACCATTGTCGACGGCGCCGTGACCCAACAAAAGCGATCAGGTTGCACGTGCGATAGAAACTCTCGTCGAGTTCCGGAGGTGCCGATGGATTGTCGACTGGATTTGCCGCCGTTGGAGAGGCGTGTGTGCGCGCGCGTTATCCACGCAGGAACACCGCCACTACGGTTGCAGCCTGCGTGGCGTAGAAGACTCGTTGTCGATGATCCCGTGGCAGCACAGCGTTGGGAAGGTTGTTGCCGGCCGGCCGCGACATACCGCGGACAAACATGCACGTTGCTAATCCTCGCTTCAGTGACACTGCGGCACCGCACTTTGTAACGGTTGGCTTGGTGGTTTTGGCTCCGCACCGTCGAATAAGCCCAACGTGAGACTGCAAAGCAACCGCCCCGACAACACGCAGCACAATACCGGTGTCCAGCAAGAGGCTATAGGCAATACTGGATGGACCCGACGTGGTTGAAGTGCAAGATCAGCTTGAAGTGCCGGACGCGGTACAGAACGGCTCCGCTGCAGAAGCATGGCAGTCGCGAGCCTGGCCCAGCGCTCTGCTCTTGTAGGCATGGATCACTCAACGCTGTATCACATGCTTTAGAAGCGAAATTGTCCAGGACAGAGGCAAATTCCGAGTTCGCGCTCACTCTTTCCGCCCCGAAATGCGTGTTCAACAGTCGTCACTAAAGCGAGGGTGGGCTCTGCCAGAAAAAGAGCGGCGCATTTCTCAACGGCCGAATGCCGCCAATCGCCGGCCATAATCGAATTTGCGGCGACGTTCACAAGCCAAGTCAACTGCCACATGGTGTGCTCCACGACGACGCTGATGGCGAGCGTGGCCTCGGCCGCCGTGGCCGGCGCCGCGCTGGGGATGCTGCTGAGCGGCCGCCGCGTGTGCCCGCGCGAAGGCTGCAGCGAGGCGGAGGAGCACGGCGTCATGCGGCGCTTCACGTGCCTGCTGTGCCGCAAGAAGACGAAGGGCTTCCCCAGACGGCTGATCCTCGTGCGCCACGGCGAGTCCGAGGGCAACATCGACCCGCTGCTGTACGGCCGCGTGCCCGACAACGCCATGCACCTCACGGAGCTCGGCTACGAGCAGGCCGTGGCGGCGGGCGAGGCCATCAAGAAGATTGTCGGCAACGAGACGATGGTGAGGATTGTTGGCACTCAAATTTGTCTAAAATATTGTGCTAATCGGTGCCGTGGTGATCTCTCTCTTCTCTCTCTTCTTAGCGCTTTATTGTGTCTCCGTACGTCCGCACCATCGAGACGTTCGGCGGCATCCTCAAGGCCTGGGGTTTCGAAGGCAAGTCCATCCCGTGGTCCGAGGAGCCGCGTATTCGCGAGCAGGACTTTGGCAACTTCCAGGAGCCGATGAAGATCCGCGAGTGCAAGGCGCAGCGCCGACGCTTCGGCTCCTTCTTCTACCGCTTCCCGAGCGGAGAGTCCCCCGCCGACGTGTACGACCGCGTGTCGTCCTTCCTCGAGTCGCTCTACCGCATGTTTGAAAAGTCCTCGGAGGAAAACTATGTGCTCGTGACCCACGGCGTGGCCATCCGCGTCATCCTCACGCGCTACTTTAAGTACCGCATCAGCGAGTTTGAGATGCTCGAGAACTTCCACAACGGCGAGTTCGTCGTGCTCGAGTTCAACGAGTGCCAGGGCAAGTTCATGCTCAAGACCATCGTGTCCAACGACGTGCAGATCAGCGAGGACGGCGCCGTGGCCGTGCAGACCCGCGAGTCCACGCAGCTGCGCATCCACCCGTGTGACAGCATGTCGGCCATCTCGAGACCTTACTCGACGTCGCCCGTCAACCATTTTCGCCACCCTCCACCGCCGTCGCCTCCTACGTCCAGCACCACGTCGTCACCTCGACACGAAGGCTCCGAGTGCGGGTTTTCATCGCCCACGTCCAGCATTTCCAAGTCGGTGGATGCAATCGCCAACAACAACAGCCGACCGCCCCACATTGCCGTGAACGAGATGAGGGAGCCCATGCAGCGCAGCATGCAGTAGACAACTGAGACCGTATTTAACAGGGATGTGCAAAATATAATGCATACAAACTCCAAGTCAATCGTTTAAGTTCGCATCATTCATTAAGTGCGCTTTCGCCATTCGGCCACGTGTTGCTCAAAGTCGAAGTTGACGACACCATGACGGCGCCGCTAGACGAGCTGCTGCCGCTGCCCGATGAGCTCAAGCGATATCTGCTGCATCTGACCGTCATCGGAGTCGTGATCTACTTGGCCGTAGTGTTGTTGATCCCCGTGGTGGGGCGCCGCATGCCCGCCAAGCTCTCGGGCAAAGACCTCTGCAAACGCGGCACTCCTGCCGGCGACATCCCAATGTAAGTTCCATAGCAATATCCGTCCTGTATATCGACCTGCAGTGTACTGACACTATTGCAATGCTGTTGGCCTGCAGTCCGGAGGCGCTGGGCATCGTCTCAGGCCTCGTATACGTCGCCGCGCTGGTGGTGACGGTTTTGACGGTGGTGGACAACGCCGACGTCAAGGTGAGCTGCCGTTGTCATGATACAGAGCAAGACATAGAACTAACGACGGCTTTTGTGTCCTTTTGCTGCAATTCCTGCAGCGCATGATGGCGTGGGGCATCGCCAGCATCCTGTCGATGATCCTTTTGGGCTTCACAGACGACCTGCGCGATCTGCGCTGGCGTCACAAGCTGCTTTTCCCGCCGCTGGCATCACTGCCACTGCTGATCAACTACGCCGGTCTGACGGCCGTAGTGCTGCCTAAGCCCCTGCGTTTCTTGTTCGAGAAGGACACGCCACTGTACACGCTGCTGAACCCAGTGGTGCCTCTCAGTGACGGCGGAGAGGTCATAGAGCTGGGACTCTTCTACTACCTGTACATGGGCATGATGGCGGTCTTTTGTACGAACGCCATCAACATTTACGCCGGTGTAAACGGCCTTGAAGCCGGCCAGTCCTTCGTGATTGGCGCTGCGGTCGTGGTGCAGAACGTCTGGCAGATCCTGCTGGGCCACGACAACGAGAACTTCCATTACCTGTCGCTCATGTTCATGATCCCGTACCTGGCGACGACGCTCGGGTTGCTGCGCCACAACTGGTATCCATCACGTGTGTTCGTCGGTGACACCTTCTGCTACTACGCCGGCATGACGTTTGCAGTTTGCGGCATCCTGGGCCACTTCAGCAAGACGCTGTTGCTCTTCTTCCTGCCGCAAGTGCTCAACTTCTTGTACTCAATACCGCAACTCTTCAAGATCGTGCCGTGCCCGCGTCACCGTCTGCCGAAGTTCAATCCGAAGACTGGTCTGCTTGAGCCATCCACCATTACGCCCGAGTCCACGCGGTCAAACTACACGATCATCAACCTCTTTCTCGTGGTGTTCGGACCGATGCGTGAGAATCACCTCGTGCTGGCATTGCTGGCCTTCCAAGTGCTCTGCTGTGCACTGGCCTTCTACATTCGCTACGGCATCAGCAGCTACTTCTACGACTTTGTCGAGTAGATTTAGGTAGAGTCGACAAGCAATTTAGCCTTAAAAATCTCAACTGCAACGAGCTGTAAACGAGCGCGCACTAGTCTCTAGCGCTCCAACCGAAGCGCTCTGCTGTAATTCATTCATTTCCATGTCACCTGCGAGGCTGGAGTCAACACTTCGCTTCTCACTTTGAGAATGGACTTCTTCGGCGCCTTTGACTTGTTTGGCAGTGGCAGTGGCTTCACAGGCGAGTTATCATTGCCTTCAGACGCCACAACACCGTCATTACTTCCAGTTCCTTTCGCACCGATAATTTTGCTGCGGGCGGTGGAGAACAGGTCGATCACGGGGATGTGCTGGCTGAAATGCATCAGCTGGGGCTTGCCAAACACCATTCGGCCGTCCGTCACTCCATTGTCCGCATCGTCGTCCTCCTCGCTATGTTTTCTAACGGAGTCTTCGTAGTCACGGTTGATCTTCGCAGCTAGAGACTCGATCACCATCGTTTGGCGTACGGGGCGGCGCATATCCTCCGACCCCAGCGAATTGAACTGCGGGAGATACACTACGACTTCCTCCCCAGGATCCGTCGGGGCCTCCTCTGACCCAGTCCGCAACGCTACCAGACGAGCTGTTTCCTTTTGTTGAATAGCCACCTTCGAGTTCGGGCGCGGCTGAATCACGTGGACTTGCCCGCCATTTCCTGCCCTACTGATCTGCGCTTGTTGTGCCAACAGCAGATCTCGCGCCGATGGGTTGAACGTGCGGTTCATCGCCGTCTTGGCCCATTTCTTAATAATCCACCCGGCCAAATCGCCGAATACAAGGCCAATGTTGTCTGTTGTGCGGCTGATCTTCTCAATACCACGAAGTGTACGTGCAATCGTCGACTTTCTAAGCTGCAGTTCAGTCACGCCAGGCAGCACCGCCAGCACTTTCAACACCAGCAGTGCAGCAGAGCGAGTATTCTCCGACCGGAACCAATGACTCAAAATCCCTTCCAGCGGCCTTAGTCCGTCCGCCTCCACAAAGCTCTCCAATGCTTTCTTCGGCTGCAACAAAAGCCAGCTTCAGTAAGAAAGCCCTCACAAATCATAACAAAAATACGTACCTGCATGTCCTTGTTGTTGAGGATGACCTTCTGCTTCTCCGTGCAGAGCTTGCCGACCTTCCTCTGGCTCACAATAATGTTGAGCACTTCTCTGGTGATCGTATAGGCCGTCTTCCTGCTCTCAAACTTCTGCGTGTTGAGCGGTCTCTCCTTCTCCTCGTGACTGTGTTTGGGTTTCTTCTTCTTGGCTCCTCCCTGCTGCTCTGCTGGCCTTTTGCCTTCGTTATTCGCCTCTTTAATGCTCTGTTTGACCTCTTCCAGCGACATGTCCGAGTACAGACCGTCCGTGAACAAAACTCTGAACTTCTTAATGTCTGCAAAGTACTGTGTGACTGTGCCAGAGCTCACGAGCTCTTTTCCCTCATAGCTGGTGGACGTTTTGGTGACGGTAGCGCCCAGGAACTGGTTCGGGTCGTTCTCCTGCTCCTGGCGCTTCTTCTCCTCCTCCGCCCGCTTCTCCTCGGGTGTCTTGGGGATCACCAGCTGCTCCATCCGGGCGGCATCCACCTGCTCCTTGTAGTTGTCGTTGTACTCCAAACTGTACAGGCCAGAGCCCGCGTCGAAACCCGAGACATGGCCCGTTCGACCCTCCACTGGGTTGGCCACACGCGTCCCTAGAGGGTAGCGCTGGGCCTCGCGCATTCGCACCTACATGAGCGTCGTTAGGATAACAGCAAGAAACAGCTTCAGATTGATAGGCGATACCATTTTGTTGCTTGGACAAGGAATGATTAGCAGTCACTATTGCGAAACGATACATAAGTTTCGCTTTAGTGACCATAATACGTTTTTGATCCGACTTTTTATACCAAACGGAGCGTGGAAGCGCTCGATCAAGCTGCATCCAGCTAATAAGAAAAATGCATATTAAGCTTTGACGCAGTGTATACGTGTAGTCGTCGAGGGCCATACACTTGCAGCACGGCAACTTCGGTCCAAGATTTTGACTTTGGATGGGCTTTTGCCATACGAAATCAGCGTGATCATCTTACCCAGCGTCAACACGGGCGTTTGCCTGTAAACCGTTCATTTACGATGTCCTCCGCCGTAGAAGTCGTTCAGCGCTGCCAATTCTGTGCCAAAAGCTCTTTGGGGCGACAACTCGACAGTGCCCGTTCTGGCCATTCTTCATTCCTCCGGCATGGCGCCGCATCAAGATCGATTCCTCACCCGGCTAATAGTGGCCGCAGCAATTGTTGCGTGCTTGTTGTGCACTTCTGTTGTTTCGGGGCCAAGTGCAATCGAAAGTCTTCAGGAGAAGCAAGAGCATTCACCACCAACGATCCAGGAACAACACAACGAACGGAGATCTTCAAAACCACCCAACCGTCTGCGGGGTCTAGTGGTGATGATAGTTCGGAAAGGTCGATCAACAACCTCCCAACACCAGGCTCTGCCGGAGGATCAGCTGGTGGCGTAACTTTTGGAGACATCACTTCGGCCGCCGGACAATGCGTAGTCGGAAACCTGACCGAGTACATCACCACTCACGACGTGAATTGGGTCTACGACAACCGCATCGCGAGCGGCGTACCAGCCTTCAAGAATTACATCTTTGACCAAGTCGTCGCGAACAACGGATCGCTTAACTACTGCGTTCGCTGGGACAGCACCAACAAACTGTCCAAGGAAATGGCGTCAAAGTTCGAGCCAATGCTCAATCGCCAATTCAAGGCTTGGAACGAATGGCTGATCGGGTACGATTGCTGGCCGTTCAAGACTTTCGACGTCAAGATCGTGGGGTGGGCTGTCCGAGATGCCTCTCTTTTGGACTGGAGTGACGATTCCCTTGGCACGATCTACGACGGCGTCCTCGATCCTAGCGGCTCTCCGCAGTGTCCTGATGACTGCTACAAACATCTGAACCAGGCGGTTAGTTCGGACACCAGCGCCTGCAAGGGAACTCCTTTCGACATGTCGTTGTGGCCAACCTTGGGGCAGGGTGGCGGTGCCGGTGGTGACTGGGGTCAACGTGTCGACCAAGAAAACATGTTGGCGATGATCGACAACGACGAACTGCAGATCGTTGCGCACGAAATCGGTCATGGGTTTGGTCTTCCAGACTTTTACCAGCCTTCGGATAAGCCCAGCGACAACTTTCCAGTGTGCATCATGATGGCTGGTTCGTCCATGACGATCACTCCTTCAGATGGTTGGATGCTGCGCCGCGTGCTGGAGCACGTTAAGAATCGCTACAACTTCTAGTTTTCTCGGCAAAAACCTTGAGCGTGTTTGTGTGTGGTCGCTGGCCAGCTTCAAAGGAGTAGGCCGTCGATAAACGTTATTGATAACTTGGATGTGACAAGAAACTTGTTTGCTTTTTGATATCCGTCCACCAATAGCTATGACTGCTCTGAAATCTGTCAGCACAAATGTTTAATTATCATCAGAGCAAACAGCTTGAGGCCGCCGTATTGATGACACAAAATAGATCCAAACGAGCCATCGTGAAAACTATGAGCCACTCACATTGAGCTTAACTCAATCAGAGAACGTAAAACCAGTTCGGGAGGATTTTCGCTCACATTTGCAGCCCCTTTAGCGAGATTGCGGCCACTCATGTGCCGGTCAGCGTCAATGACATCCGTCAGGTATACGCCACAATGCACTCCACCACTCCACCTTGGGTAAATCCTGCGATCAAGTCGAGGTACCATTTGACCAAGAAAGGATTACCGTCGTGATTTCGGAGCCGATCGCAACTGGGTCGAACATACCGCACGTGCTTCAGATGACGAAGCATAAACTTCTTCATGGGCTAGAACACAGCCATGCAGTGCTTGTGAAGCGCTGTGCTCTCATTGCTGAAACAAAAACTGCAACTACGTCATGATCGTACCAATTTTCACTTGAATTCCGTTCGAGTGCTCCTCCACGATACCGCGATACCGTCGAATCTGGTTCCGCGTGCTTCGATCATTGTGCCTTGTACACCAAACTCCAATGGCGAGGAGTCGTGAAGCTGCGCTTCCAACGCCGTCGTGAGCGAGACCATTACTGGCTGGAAGGATCCGAACCGAACTCCGTTGTTGTTGTCCAGGTCAGTCAACCGTAAGGCCTTCCCGCAGTGTTGGTAGACACCCGTGTGGACGAAACTCATCGCCTCAAGCAGCTGTGCTCGCGCGTCAAACAGAACCGGCAGCACTCGGTCGTCAAGTTTGACGTCATCTTCTGGGAATCCAGAGCTCCCTTAATGTCCTTGGGTTCCAATTGGTGCCGGTCGTGGTCACGTCAGCCGGCGAGGTGAACGTCCATAGAGTCCATTCGGAACTGGAAGCGGTCCATAGCGATGGCATCGCGACAGTCTTGAGGGGAGCGTCACCGCAATAAGAAAAAGCTGCACAGCGACGTCCGGCTCGAGGAACGGCGTCAGGCGGTTGTAGAGCAGCGTCACAACGTCCACCAACGTCGGGCTCGTCTTCTGCCTCTTCATTGGGACAAGTAGCTTGAGGTTTTGGGTGGAAATATTTTAAAACCCATGGGTTACGTCATGATGGTGCGGATTGTATTCATACCACCCGTTGGTTTGCAGCCATAAAACCCATCTAGATTTATTGATACCCACCCACCTCTTTCATTTTGAAAGCCAACGAAGCCCATGCCGTTGGCGGCGCTGGCAGACGCCGTGGCGCTGTTCCGCGACTCGCTGCACCTGCATCTGTACTACGACGACGTCAACATTCTGCTCGTGCTGCTTGGGCAGCTGCTCCCACCAGACGTGCGTGACACCTTCGCCACGTATGCCTTGCGCCAGTTCACCGAATGCTACGACGTGCACTTGGGCGACGAGTGCGACAACGACTGGTACTTTTGGAGCCAAAGTCGCTGCGAGGCTGCCAGTCCATTGCTCGCTGCGACTGCTACGACGCCGAGAGCTTCGACTACGAGCCGTGGGAAGACCCGCCGCTTCCGGTTCTGTTCGACGCTAGAGCGCAACTGCTAGAGGCGGCGTGTCTGGTGTACGACGGCATCTCGAGGTACTGTAGCGTTCTGCAGCTTGTAGATCTGGACGACCACGATAAGGTTCGCTTCGGAGCCTTCCAGCCAATGCTGTTCTCGTTGACTGGTGAGTTGGAAGAGCAGCTAATGCCTGCAGAAGAGTATTTCAGTGACGAGGAGAGCGACGTGGACTCGATGGACTTTGACGACGACTGGAACGCAGAGCAACGACGGAAAAGAGACAAGCGACGCCAGTGGAGGCAAAGGACCAAGGAGGAAGTGAAGACGCTGAAGCAGATCTCCAAAGACATTAGGGTGAAACCTATCGATGTTGACAATAGAAACGAGTTGCTGCTCTTGATGAACAGTGCGGAGGAAGGACTGGGGACGAGGTTCTTTCATAGCACAAGGAATCAGCCACATCAGTCGACTGGGATCGTGGAGGATCATTGGAACAGCATTGAAGTAGATCTGGTAGCGGACTCGACCACGTGCAGCTTTTGCGCTAGAAACAAGAGTCCCATACTGCGCCAGCACTGTGGGGCTGTGTTCCAGCCCATGAAAAGTTCGTGCTCCGCCATCTGAAGCATGTGCGGTATGTTCGACCGGATCCCTGGCGCCTCGACGAGCACGCTGATGCGCCGTATCCCGTCCATTTCTACTTGGACTTGATCGCAGGCTTTACGTCGAGCGGTGTGCTGTGCGGCGTGTACCTGACGGATACGTTCTCGCCCGATAGACATGCTAATGGGGTCAACATGAATGACGGCGCTGTGGACATGCATTTGACAGAGGGCCCAGACAGAATCATCCGAAGACGGTATGGCGAGCTGCGTTTCACCCCGGAACAACTCGATCGAATGGAGGCGGCTGGTGTTACCGTGACGAGAGTGCAATCTTAAAGCGTTGTCCGCGGAGAAGCAGCACGGTAAACTCAAGGCGAATGACAAGGATTACGGGGAGCGTTCTGCCCGTGAAGTTTCGCTCGAGGGTTCGTCGACTGCATTTTGATACTTTTCACCGAAAAGCCGCAACAGCACAATCACGCTTACGCTGATTCTCGATCCATTACGCTGACAAGCAAGCTTCGTGAAGTTGAAGCTTCCGGAGCTTGTTGTCATTTTTAAATTTGCCAACAATAAACCAAGTGCCCAAGGCTTCAACATGTCGACTGCTCCACGGACTGTGAACGCGTACGCCGCCCTCGAGAAGTCCGGCAAGATCGTGCCGTTCCAATACCAGTCTCGCCCGCTCGGTGCCGACGACGTCGAGATCAAAATCTCGCACTGCGGGATCTGCGGGTCGGATATCCACCACCTCGACAGCGGCTGGGGACCGACCATGTATCCATGTGTATTCGGCCACGAGATCATTGGCGAAGTGACGGTGGTCGGTGCCAACGTCAAGCACCTCGCTGTGGGTGATCGCGTTGGTGTTGGTGCTCAGGTGTGGGCCTGTCTGAACAGGGACCCTATCAACCCGTGCGACGAGTGTGCAGACGGCGACAACGAGTATTGCAACCGCATGGTGATCACGTATGATGCCAAGTACGGGGACGGCTCGACGGCCTACGGAGGCTACGCCGATTACGTGCGGGTGGATAGCAACTTTGCTTTCAGGATCCCAGACAACATCCCGTCGGCTGCGGCGGCACCATTGCTGTGTGCGGGCATCACCGTGTACGCACCACTGAAGAAGAACGTCAAGCCCGGCGACCGTGTGGGTGTGATCGGCATTGGTGGTCTGGGTCACCTCGCCATCCAGTTCATTCGGGCGCTTGGAGCCACGCCCGTCGCATTCTCTCGCTCCGCCAACAAGGAACAAGAGATTCGCGGTCTTGGAGCTGAGGAGTTCTACAACCTCAGCGACCCGGAGGATGCCGAGAAAGCCGTCAACTCTGTCAATGTGTTGCTGCTGACAGCTGACGCCACCAACATGCCCTACAACATGTACCTGACTCTGGTCAAGAAGCGTGGCACGTTCATCATGGTCGGCGTCCCCAACGATGAACTGAAGGCCTCCCCATGCTCGTTGTGGCGAAAGGCATCAAGTGGGTGGGCAGTCTCATCGGCAGCATCCAGGACATCAAGGACATGCTGGAGCTGGCTTCCAAGAAGAACGTGCGCGCCATTGTGCAGCAGATGCCCATGAGCAAGGTGAACGACGGCATCGCGCTGATGCGTGAAGGTCGCGTGCGCTACCGCGTCGTCCTGGAGAATTAGGCATTGTCTAGCGGTTTGACTGAATTCTCACTACTTACCTATCGCTACGCAATGAAAGCCCGTGATGTTTGCATTCCAATGTAAGAAACCTTTGATCTCGGTAGCTCTTTAATTTCTCCGTGGTCGACATTCTTGCTTTTGCGGCGGCCGAACATACCGCACATACCGCAGATGCTCCAGATGACGAATCATAAACTTCTTCAGCCGCAGACGTTCTGCCATGTTACCTTTCTCAACATTGATCGCGCTATTCACGTTGAAAATCTGGATGAGACCGCAAGCACTTCCTTGTCGACGTGTCGACACCAAGATTTCACCCAGGATATGTCGTCCTTGTCCCTTGTCGTACGTAATGCGCCCCGTGATCATCTGCCGTAGTCAACTTCTACCATGTGTTCAACAGTTTGCTCCGATTGCGCTGTTCGTGCATACTCGTATTAAATAACTGTGCATATTACAAGTGAACGCAATCATCATCACCTCAGAGACTTCGTAAAAGCTGTCCAATGCCGATCCCGTCGAGCTTCTTGGTCAACAAGGACGTGAGTCAGATTAACCCGTACCTTTGTCAGCGTCCTCGCCATTCGCAATTTCTCCGCCATGGCACCCGACCAAAAACAATTCTACACAAGAAACTTGGTGTTTGCTATAATTCTTGCATGTTTGCTATGCGCTTCTGTCGCATCGGGGGCTAAGTGCGTCCCGAAAACTCAAGCTCCGGTGGCGGCAGATGCAGCGCCAATTCCACCAGCTACCGAGGTGACCGTCCCAGAGACGACAGACGCCCCAACCCAGCAGCAAACCGACACTCCTGAAGTTCCGCAGCAAACGCAACCGACTACACCTGCAGCTTCCAGTGTCGATGGCTCAAACAATTCACCACCGACGCCAAACACCGAAGGCTCAACGGAACAAACTCCTGCGCAAGGCCTCTCGGGCGACGCCGCTACTTTCGGGGACATCACTTCGGCCAGTGGACAATGCGTTGTCGGCAATCCCAACGCGTACATCAGCACGAAATACGTCGACTGGGTCTACGACAACCGCATCGCGAGCGGCGTACCAGCCTTCAAGAATTACATCTTCGACCAGATCGTCACCAACAACGGGTCGCTTAACTACTGCGTTCGCTGGGACAGCACTAACAAACTCTCGAAAACCGAGGCATCCAAGTTCGAGGCGATGCTCAATCGCCAATTCAAGGCCTGGAACGAATGGCTGATCGGGTACGATTGCTGGCCGTTCAAGACCATCGACGTCAAGATCGTGGGGTGGGCTGTGCGGCAGGCTTCTCTTCTGGATTGGAGTGACGATTCCCTTGGCACGATCTACGACGGCGTCCTAGCCGACGATGGAGTTCCTCAATGTCCTGACAACTGCTACAAGCATTTGAACCAGGCGGTTAGTTCGGACACCAGCGCCTGCAAGGGAACTCCATTCGACATGTCGTTGTGGCCAACTTTGGGGCAGGGTGGCGGTGCCGGTGGTGACTGGGGTCAACGTGTGGATGAGGGTTCGATGATGGCATCGATCGACAATGAACAGCTGATCATAGTCGCGCACGAAATCGGTCATGGGTTTGGTCTGCCAGACTTCTACGAGCCTTCGCAAAAGCCCGGCGAAGATTTTCCGAAGTGCATCATGATGGCTGGTTCATCCCCGACGGTCACTCCTGCTGACGGCTGGATGCTGCGCCGCGTGCTGGAGCACGTTAAGAATCGCTACGACTTCTAACTCCTCTTGGGATACTGTTTGTCTGTGTACATGTCATCTTAAGTCGTAAGTAGGCGGGTTTTCGATGTCTTGGGTAGCCTACTACTGAGTTCAATCAAAACTGTCAGGGTCGATTGTATTGATCTAATAGTCAGTCTACATGCTCGCCCACGAGGCAGCACAAACATTAATTCTCTCGTGAGCAATAGCGACGACGGCTGCGAATGAGCAGCAGTTCATGGTACAGCAGCTGCGCGAGGCACACGCAGGACAAAATGGTGCCAACCTCCAGCAGCACGAACACTGGGCCCCAGGAGCACACCTGCATGCACCGCGGACTCTTCGGGTCGCATCCTTTCGGCTCATACCGACAATCTGCCAGGTATCCGACGAGGTATTGTACGAGAGCAGCACCGACGCTACCAGTTCCGTCAATGATTCCTGTGACGGTCGCGAGGGCCTCTGCGTTGCCACGGATGCTTTCATGGGTGCCCAGATCCGCCGAAATCGCAGTGCTGATCAAGTTGGCTGGGCCGCCCAGCATGAAACCCGATGATAATAGTAATACTGCTGTCATATCATAGGAAGCTCCGTCCATGAAGTAGATGGTCACGCTACAGCAGCAGCACAGCAAAACAGTTTAGCTTGCAGTGGCAATACACAAAATCTTTCCCAACGTCTTACCACGAAAACAGCAGCATCGTCACCACAACGGGAGATCGCACGCCCATTCGGTCGGAAACAATTCCGCCGACAAAGCCACCGACAATCTGGCCAGCGTCATACAACATCTAGGAGCAAAGTCAACCTTCGTTAGACGGCAATAATGCCAACAAAATAGTCGCAAACGAACCGAGAAAGAACCGGCCTCTGCGTTCCCCATGTGCAGCGACACCGTCAAGTAGAACGGGATCCAGAAGAACAGTGCGTAGTTGACCGACTTCAGACACGCGTACGACATGGCGTACGGGAAAACCTACCGCCACAAAACCAGCAACATCTTCGTCAGCAGTCTCACGAGAAAACAAACCAGTAAGAACACCAAGCCCACTCCAGGAATGCACCAGGCCTCGAAGAACCCAATCCCTTTCACTTTCAACTCGTCCTCAGTCGTCTCTGCTTCTTCGGACTCGTCTTTCTGCTTGGCCACTTCAGGTTTGGCTTCCTCGAGACTTTCATGACGATACTGAAGGTCCTTTGGGTCTGGATAAAGGAAGAAGTGCACCAACAGGCCGTGGAAAGCCACCAGCGCCGCTGCGACCACAAGCGCGAGCTTCCACGCCACCGTCTTGTTGAACAGTGCGAACATCATAGCCACGAGCGCCGTGCCCACAATGTTGCCCAGACAGGCGTTGCCGCTCCAGACGCCGAGCACGGCGCCGCGTTCTCGCTGGTCGAACCACTTGCCCATGACGGCGACGTTGGCGGGCCATCCGCTGGACTGGATGAGGCCGTTGAGTCCCCAGAGCACGGCGTAGAAGCTCAGCGCGTGGATGTCTGCAAGAGCGCCCAGTCCGAAGACCAAAACGATGGCCGCAGTGGCCCACATGCCCCCAGCGATCATCCTGCGCAGGTCGTGTTTGTCTCCGAGGATGCCACTGATGTAGAGCCCCAGGGCATAGAAGCCCATGAAGAGCGTGTCCAGCAGTCCGTACATCTCGGCCTGCTGGTCGCGTGCGTACACCTTGAGTGGATCCACTGCTCGTCCGCCATCTCGCCCTTGATGGCCGAGAAACTCTTGCGGCTCGCATGGAACAAAACGTAGCTGAAGAAGGTCAGGAAGAAAACGCCGCGCTTGTTGGCCGCGAACTCGCGGCAGCCCCGCTGGGCCTCCACCACCGCCGCCACTGCCTCGACCGCCTCCGTCTTCGTTTTCCCCATTCTGATTCTAAAGTGGGTATAAGTACGGTATGCACGACATGGCTACATTGGGTCTTCTATTCAAACCCGTTCGCCCGAATAGAAGCGCCGTCCAGAGCCTCCTGCAGACACCATGCTGGCGACTACGTTGAAGGCGGCTTCGTGAACACCTCTATGCCGTCCTTGATGGTGCGGTACGGCAGTCCGTAGGCTGTGACGAGCGCCTCGGTCGTGCCGGTGCAGTTGACGCTGCCGGCAGCGCTACGCGAGCTCGATATCGTCTCCACGACGACGACGCTTGATGACCTCCGCCAACATGGCCTCGCATTTGTATCGCGCCAGCTACAGCAACCTCTCCGGCACAACCGAGGCGCTCGTCACGGCCTACGGACTACCGCACCGCACCTTCAAGAACGGCATCGCGGTGTTCGCGAAGCCGGCGCCTACTTTGCCGAGTTCAGCGCGTATGAGTGTTACTTCCGCGAAGATCAAGGCAAGATGTCGGGTCTGCAGTCAGTGACAAGACCAGAGCGAGTGCATTGGACCTGAGATGGTTCTGGACGAGGAAGTGTGAAGCTGGTCACGTAAGCACAATTCTCAGGATGAAAACGAGAAGCATGAGGAAGGAGCTCAAGACAGCAACGGTGGACGAGCAGTCCGAGCCGCTCTTCTTTCGGGCTTTGACGGTTGCGGCGCGGCACATCGTACCGTTGCTGGTGGCGAGCGATTGCTGCAATCTGTTCGAGAGTTGCCGAGGCAGAGCCTACCGAGGTGTCCTGGAAGCCATCGCGACCGATGCGTTCCTCATCCGATACGAAATCCAAGACATGCACTTCGATGACCACTGCTGTGGCGACTGGCAACAGTTGATGCAGCACTCCCTTTCCGATGTTCCTGCTGCTTTGGCAAGAATCTCAAGCACGTTCGCTTCGTACGCGCTGTCGACCTGGACAAGAGCATCGTATTCCCCCTGCGGATTTACTCCAGCGGGTGTGCTTTGCGGGACTTACGTCTATCCGTATGTGTCATAAAGTTTTCTTTCGCTCAGTTCGATTGACCATTTCTACCTGGAAAATGAAGCGAGAAGGTGAAAGTGGCAAACGAGAAATGAAGAGAGCGAAGGTTGATGAAGCTTTGGAGCCCCTTTTCTTTCAGGTGGTGACGGTAGCAGCGCAGGTCCTGGTGCCGATGTTGGTCTTAAAGGATTACCGCAGTTTGTTCGAGCGTTGCTGGGGTAGAGCGAGTCGAGGTGTATTCGACGCCATTGCGGTGCACGCACTGCCAATTCGAAATAAAGAGCACGACATGCATGGCAAGGATGAACAAGACTTGACGCCTTCAATCGACTCAGGAGCTTACAGACTGATGAATCGTGTAGAATCAGGACTCGGTGACCGCTTTTTCGGCTCAAGAGACGATGGTTTTGGTCTAAATCTTACCGAAAAGCACTGGCGAGGGATTGGCGTGGAGGCTATGCGGATTTACTCCAGCGGGGTTTTCGAGTATCCGTTTGCATAGGCATTAATCATTTGGAGTCGAAGATTTTTCGTATCGGCAAGTTCTTCGGAAATTGCTGACTGCTTTTTAAATGCATGATGGCAACGGCTTGCTGTGCGTTGTTTGCTCATATTCCTCGTTTCTCAAGATGGAATTAAAAGGAGAAAATGATGCCCACCAAACCAAGAAGAATGTTGCCCCGCTTTTCTTTCGGTTGTTGGCAGGGGAGCGCAGGTCGTTGTCCCGTTGCTGGTGGCGCGAGACTGCTGCAGTTTGTTCGAGAGTTGCAATAGAAGCGCAAACTTGGATGTTCTGGAGGTTATCGCAACGTACGCACTGCCAATTCTCTACGAAACTCGAGATGTTCACGACGGCAAGAAATGCTTCGGCGACTGGCAGCAGCTAAAGACAACAAGGGATGAGCTTGTAAAATGTGGGTTTTGTTGCAAGAAGTAATGGCCACGCCGAAATCCCCTCGATTGCGGTCTGATTTGCTCGCAGCTTTCTCTTTGGTGTACCGAGGCATCCTCCCGTACTGTTTCAAGGACAAATTCTTGGGTTCTACCGATATGGTGCTCGTCTTTGGACTATTGTGTCCAGCGGTGCTTACACTTACTGCGGCTGTGGGGAGCAAGCCCGTCGGTCAATATCGACGACATTGAGGAACTGACGAGGTTTGCGAAGCTGCACCTGCGGGTTTGGACCCCTTGCTGCAGAAGCACTTTTGCGCGGTTTATCGGCCGCTCAAAGATTTATGTTGGCAAAACTCAAGCACGTCCGCTACGTTCGGGCACCGATTGACACGAGACAATCGTTCATGCGCTTGCTAGACCCACTACCTGATCTCATTGCCGGGTTTACTCCGGCAGGCGTCCTCTGCGGCTTCTACACTGTGTTTACTGATCTCAACCTAGCTCAAAGCAAATAAATGCATGGACGTGGTTGCGGCGAACCAAAATGCCATCATGAGTCGTGTTTGCCTTCAGTTACCTTGGGCTTTGTTTTGATTAAAGATTAAATTGTGCTAGTGCTGTGCTGAATGCTTGGATCGGAGTGATCGGAGCGCGGAAGTCCAAGTGGAACTTCTTCTCGTCCACTTTGCCAAACTGGAGGAAGATGGGGCGGTCGCAGTTCTTGGTGCTGGTCTCGGCTCGAACAAGCTGAAAGTTCTTGACGGAAGGAACGGACACTCGGCCATTGAAATTGAGTCGGTAGAAACCATTCTCAAACACGGGTTCCTTGTTCTCAAAGACCTGGAGCAACTCTGCTGGGATGGCCGAATGAGCCACTGGAATATCGGGGTTGGACATACTCCGGTAGAGGTCGATGAGCATTGAGAACGACGTCAAGCTGTCGCCAACCGTGAGTCCTTCAATCTCCTTACGCTTCGAGAGCGGCGGGAGGATTACCGTAACTCGTCGAGGCTCGGACGAGTTGAATGTGCTGCCGAAGATCATGGCACCGAGTTCTGTTTTCCGGCTGAAGTTCCCCACGAGCACATTCTTCTTCTTTGAAAAGTTGGAGCGTAATTTGCCGATGTAATTGCCGCTCTTCTTGGTGAACTTGGAAGACAGCGCAGCCGAGCGCGTCATGTCGAAAAGGCGGTAATTGGAGGTGCGGTTCTTCATTTGCTTCTCGGCCATCAGCACCAGTTGTCCGTTGATAAAGTAGTGATACTGTGAACTCAGTAATGTCTTCACGCGGAGGATGTAACCCTGCACGAGGTTCACTTCGGTGCCAGGGAAAACGGCGAGTTTCGATAGTCGGGACAAATCGATACTGGCTGGAGATGTCGTTGGAACTGGTGCAGGTGCAGATAGGGGAGGCATGGTCGCCTTGATAGACTCGTTGTCGGAATCATCTTCGGATTGTTGGGAGCGTCGTCTGGTCGATTTGGGCTGAGTATTTGCTTTGCTGTTGTTCTTCTCGTCATCATCGCTGTCGCTGTCCCCGTCGTCGTCGCTTTCGTCTGATGAATACTGATTTGCTTTGTTCCAAGCGCTTTCAGGCTTGTGCGGTTGTCGAGAAGTTGTTCCTTCTTTCAACGAAGTTCGGGCCTCGAACATTGGTTCTCGATTGCGGACATCGACGCCGTCGTGGTTGTCTTCATCGTCACCGTCGACCGAGAAGGGCATGACTTGATTCTCATCGTCTTGGTGCTGTTGAGACCCGGAGCGAGGTGGCAACGGAGTCAAAACGGTTCGACCTCGAGTGCTCATGGCTTCGAGTTTCTTACTTCAATAGTGATTGTCCTCGACGCCGAAGATGGAAATGAACACTCCGCCTACGTCATATGGGAAAGAGCTCTCACTAAAAATATTTGTCGCTGAGAAAGGCAAGCCTGCTCCGATTGTTCTCCAAAAATGCTAATGATAGTAGTTGGAACTTCTTATGATAGTAGTCGGAACTTCTTTCACGCAAGTATGAGTGAGATCCAAGACCGTCAATGGCTCGAGTCCCGGCGTCGCCTTCTTGTTGGGTCGATCCTTGCGCCAAGTGACAAGGACCAATTCATCGAGGCATCGTTCTCAACGCATTTCAGACACAATCTGCGTGAGCCTGGGTTTTGGGCAGCTTTCGACCAAGCATGCAGTCTTGTGGCGGACGGTTTGCCGTGGCACGAACCTAGGCAACTCATGTTGTCGTATTCGCTGCCTCAGAAAGTCAATGGGAAGGATGCTCGGGTAGGGATAAATTTCACCAGCTTGTACCAAATATCACTAAAGGAAAATATGCTTGAAGGGCGAGACCATGATGACTCTCGCAGCAACTTTTGGCCGTGCGAAGGTGGTGAACATTTTGTGCCAGATCAAAGGAGACCCCAAGATTGAAAATGCAAAGGTACTCAGAGCAAACATTTTTAAAGTTAACTATTAGCTGAATTTCGATCAGGGCTGGTCCACTGTGCATGTAGCAGCAGCGTACAACCACGTCAATGTCATTGAAGCCCTCTTGACGCTTGGCGTGAGTATGAACGAAGTGGATTCCCGTCTGGGATACACTCCACTGCACGTGGCTGCCTCCGTAGACAACATTGAAATCCTAAAGACGTTGCATGCATCGAAGCAAGCCGATTTCTGGAAGAAGGCGAAGAATGTGAGTGATCATGCAGCTCGAGTTAAATGTTTTCCTGACGTATTTTGCGCAGGGTTTCTCTGTCCTTCATGTGCGGCTACTCATGGCTCGGAAAAGTGCGTCAAGTTTTTATCAAAGACATTCCCGGACATGAAGTTCCACGACGACAATGTGCTGAGAGAGAGTCCAGCCCACAAAGCTGCTAAACATCTCCATCCTACCTTGTACAACGATCTAATCTCGCTCGGAGCTCGAGACGATCTGGAAAATATCGAGGTCAGTGCAAATGTTGTTTATATGCACGACTGCTTCTCGTTGACTTTGAACTGCTAGGACGATTCTGCTCGAGACATCTCCGTTTTCAACTCGCGCTATTGTCTTTAGATTACCAAGATTAAATAAAAAAACTATCATCTTCCTATGCAGTCGAAGTCGTCGATGCATCTAAAGTCACTGTCTTGGAGATGAACTTCCGCACCAACTTGTAGCGAACGTCGTCTGTAGACACCGGTTTGCAGACATCGACATGAGTGGCGTCTGATATGGGGACGAACTCGCCGAAGCCTGGATTTGCCGACTCAGACGGCACCACCAAAGCCTCCACACCGATGACAGGAAGACGACAGGGTAAACTCTCACCAACACTGAGAGACGGGATGCTCTTCTCTTCAAACACTTCAGAACACCAGTCGTTCAACATCTCCAAGTGCGGAGTGCCGTGCAAGTGCTCTGTGACTGGGTGCTGTGTGAGACTCTTTGGCTTGAAGGTTTGGATTCTCTGCGCCACTGGGCTGCCGTGATGAGGAACCCCAAAGAAAACGACTCCGTTGACGTTGTCAATCAGAGACGAGTCTTCGTTGTCTTCATCTGCATTTGCAGAGGCCATTAGGACTTGTTTCAGCAAGACACCGCCCAGACTGTGCGTCACAAAGACAACTGGTCGGTCTCCGCTTCCTACACGAGCGGCGTTTAGTTGGGTCAGAATCTCACTGCCAGTCTCTTCAAAGCACATCGGCTTCCAGACAGACCCCGACGCCAGCAGCTGCGAGTCGTAACCAACCGAAAGCACTCGAGGATTAAGACCTTCCCTCTTCATGTCCTCGAGAAGCCATTCCTGAGCCCACACAGTCCCTTCTTCTTGGCCACACGTCCAAGTTTCAAACGGACAGCCCAACAGACCGTGGACAAACACAACATCGACGTCGTAGTTGCCTTGCTGTGAGCTAGAGTTTCCCGATAAATGCAGAGGGTGGATCCCATCGAGATATCTGACTGCGTCGCCTTCAGTGTACGCTGTTCGTAGAGAGTTTTGGTACCTCCTATTCGACCGTGCTCGGTGGGCCATCGACTGAAGTCGGATGTTGTCGGACTTTGTCCATTTCTCGAGTGCTGCTTCCAGTTGGCAGTCGTTCATTGCGAAGCCTTCAAGAGCATCAGCAATGTCATCGCAGGCAAAGATATTGGCGAGGACCCGAGCCGTCTCGCGCTGTACCAGTTGATTCTCCGACTGCATGAGGATTTTGAGGATTGGAATGCCACCGCGACGAATGAATTCCTCTTGACACTCCTTCCGCTCGGCGACAAAAGCAAGCGCTCGTAAAGCTTTCGCGTGCGATGCTTCATACTCCGAAGTGTTGGATGTCAGTCCCTTAATGGGCATCGTCCGTGATCGTGCTTCTCTCACACTGCATGATTCCTGAGCTACTTCAGCAGGCAGTGTGTCTAGAACCGAATCTAATACAGAGATCAACCATTCCTGGACGACTTGGTCCTTGAGTTCGCTAGACTTTGCCATCTGCTGCAAACACAAGGCAGCCTCTTCACGAATGCTGTCGTCTTCACTCTTTAGAAACGCCGTGAACAGCTCGATCCAGCCGTCAACGTATCCGTGTGTCAGCACAATGTGCATGTTCTCAATGTCGTCGTCATAGAGTGGCTCACCACCCTCCGAACCGTTAATAAATGAAAGTGCATCTCGGTCCAGCACACAAGACGATTCAGAAGTTGCAGGTGTGGCGAGACACCGAATAGCTTGCAGAAGTTTTGCAGTCATTCGTCGATCCGCGTCCTCCACAAGTCGAACCTTCAGCACGTCCAAAGCTCCTGCCTCGACGAGTTGCTGTTGAAAGGAGTGATCGCCTGCGGCCAGCTTGGAGACGATTTCGTACGAAGCAGTCGCTAGTGCGTCTTGAGGCGAGCTCATCCACTGGACCAGCAGTTCTTCTGTCTTGCCGCGGCGTTGCATTGCTCCAGCTGCCGCCACATCATTACTCAGCTCTTTGATAAGCAAAGCAGCCTGCAGCTGAACCTCATCCGACCGAGTCTGTCCGATCTCAATCAGACTATCCCATAGTTTGTCGCTAGCGATAAGTTTGCGTCGAGTTTTGGCAGTGCTATCATCCCCAAGAAGCGTTCGTCGCCACTTGTAGCGTCTACTGACGGCATCAGGCGTCGCGGCTTTGGTCAGTCCCCACAATGCGAACTCCAAGTATTGATCAGGGACATCGGCAACAGCAAGAGACAACAGCGAAGCGAGGTTGGCAGGTCCGAAATGACAGTCCGAGTTGTCGAGAATCAACTGACGCAGGGCGTCTCCCATTCTCGGGTCGTCGTCATGTGCCAGTGCCAGATTCAGCAGCGCCTGCTTGCCGTACCTCGTAGACTTCTCAGCGATAGCCTTGACACACGCCACGTTCGACGACAGCACGCCAACAACGCGGTACAGCTCCTCTTCGAGGTCTTTCTGCAGAGACAGACTGCTCTCCGTGTCCGACAACAAATTCACCAGCGTGGAAAAGCTGGAACTGCTCAGCACTTGCTCCGCCTTCGAATCGATCGAAATCTGCTTCAGCCACCCCAACAAGTTCTGGTATACTTGGTTGTTCTTCAGCGCTAGAGTCGCTACCTCCAGAGCATCAGCGCCGTCTTCAATTGTGAGTCCAGCGGACGGTGTCACCGCTTGTTTGGCGGCATACACCGACGCCGACGAGACCCAGCAGGCCAAGTCTCGTACCAAACTCTGTTGCAGTCCCAATTCCTGTCTAGACGTCGCCTTGATCGTCCGGGACCGCGTTTTGCGGCTCAAATGGCGTTTAAGGTTGCTACGGACGGGAATTTCCGTCGTGCTGTTTCCATCTCCCCGGCACATGAAGCCGGCGCTGGCACTAGCGCTGGCCAGCAGTATTAGCGGGCGCTTGGCGACGTGCAGCATTGTCGAGGACTTGAGCGCGTGACTGCCAGTTGGCGAATGAACTGCAACCGCAATAACGGGCACCGACCTCTCCCCGAGAAAGGGGTTTCGACAGGGATGTGAACGAAAACAGGGGGAATCTGCAGATGCGTCGACGCGATGGTGCCGTCGCGGGGCTCGGTCTCAGATGCGATGCCCAACTGTCAGAGCAAGTCAATGTCTTGACCCAGGACGTCCAAGTAATGCTGCTGGATGTCCGTGTCGTCCCATGGGACAGCGTTAGTCGCTCAAGCGAGTAACGGGACCCGGTGCATGACGTCACATACTGGAACGGTCAGTGTATTTTGCTGTGAAGAAAGCAGGACGAGATTGTTACCTTTGTACGTCATGTGGTGCAAGTCTTTGAGTTCTGCAAGCCAAGCCACTGCGTAGCTGTGCACGCAGCAAGCAAGCATTCCCTGCCTGCCTGCTTTAGTAGTAGCCAATGCGCAGACGAGTGAGATCAACGGCGCTTTCGTCGAACGGATAAGCTCCAGGAGCTAGGCGGTCCGTGATCCACTGGCGCGGGATGCGGACGTCAGTCAAGTACGCGCCCAAGAGCACTCCGCCAGGCGTAAATCCGGCAATGAGATCGAGCCACTCATTCCCATGGAAATTGTCGGCGGCCTCGTTCCACCCGCGAGGGGTCGCACATAGCGCACGTGCTGCAAATGGCGCGTCATGAACTTCTTGAGCGGTTGGTACACCTCGCGGCAGTGCTGGCGCATTAAGAACTCGTACTCGGCGTCGCGGAACTGCGGATTCTTGGGGCCCTCTACCATGGTGTCGGTGTTATCGGAACAGAAGTGGCAGAAGGTTGTGTCGGTAGCCAAGTCCACGTGGATGTTTGTCCAATGCACCTCCACCATGCTCTCCGGGCGGCGCTCGGATGAGCGGAAGAAGCGGGTACCGAAACCAAGCTCCACACTGTCCATCAAGTGCGTCAACTCGGCCACATCACTGATATTAATCGGTTTGAGGTCGGTTTGATTGCATTCCAGCGCCGTCGCGAGTGAAAACACGACAGGCTGCAGAACGCCGTACTGCCGGCGCTCAAAGTTGCGGTCGAGCTGCAGGACTTGGAAGCAATGCGGCTGAATGCCGCGATAGAGCAGACATGTGGCCTGCAGCAAATTGCAACGAGCGTCGAGCAGTCGCGGCAGCGGAAGGTCGTTCGGGACAGCGTTTTTGGAGGTGCATCCACAGCGCCCGATGCGACCACCCGATGTCTTGGACGGCACCAGTCTGTGCCAATCACTCATGCAGCCTTTGCCTAAATGCGCCTCTTCTCGGTCGTAGAAGGTCTTGAGACCTTGTGTGGCGACTGCATCGCGCACGTCTTGCGGGATGGAATTTGAGCAGCCGATCAAAAGGTTGAGCGCGTCCTCCGGGTCGAGGAATTGCGTAAAGACCGCGTGCAATAACACAACAGCATCGGATAGCCACGTTTGGTCAGTTAGAGTATCCGTCTTGACCATCTTGGAAACTGGTTCATCCGTCGTCGTCGGCGTCCTCGCCATCGTGCAGCAAAAGCAAAACTGAAGGACGACTTGGATCTCGAAGAGGCATATTGAAGGCACTGTTCTAGAACATTCGCAAAGAGTGCCTTCAACTCCAACACACACATTTCGACTCGAGAAAACTTTTGCAACGAGCCACCTGCTCGTACAGGAATATCGTAGAGAATATCATCAGGATCCTCATCAGAATGCTCGCGTTTTCATTAATCGATTTCCCAGTGGCCAGCCAAAACAAAGTATCGATAGACGCCTCACACTCTTCAGTAGCAACTTGAAAATGCAATTCTGTGTCGAGAATATCCATCCACGCACTATGGAGATGTGGACTCCAATTAGAATCGCCATCCATCGGTGATAAATTCATCCTGAAAATTGCTTCGCGGGCTTCTGCTCTTGCTTTGGTCTATGGTCGCGAACGTTTTATTGTTTTCTTCTTCTTCTGGTACTAGTACAACATACGTGTTAGAAGTACGAGTAAAGAAGGCCATTAAAGACTCTTGACCGTCACCCTCACCATGCAACCAACGCCGTAGCATTTTTTTTTGTTGCTTTGTCACGGCTCGAATGCTCCTGGTGCCAGTCGTTCTTGCACCAATCTATACGGGATGCGGAGGTCGGTCAGATACACTCCACACAGCACTCCAGCAGGAGTGAATCCAGCGATGAGATCCAGCATGCGGTCTCCATGGAACTCGTCGTCGCTAGTGTTCCAGCCCCGACAGGGTTTGACGTAGCGCACGTGCTTAAGATGCTTCATCATAAATACTTTCAGCGGCTGGTACAGCGCCTTGCAGTGCTGCTTGAGCATTCTCGAATAGACTTCTGTACAGCGTTCGCAGCGGTTCGCAGATGCACTGTTGGCGACGTCTTCACAGTAGCGACACGTCGCCTTTGTGTGTGTTGGTCGACTTGGATGCCTCTCCAATGCGCCTCCACAGCATTCGTCGGCGTGCAGTGCTGCTTCCTGTTGCTGAAGAACTGCGTGCCAAAGCCCATCCGCACGCTGTCCATGAGCCTCGTGAGCTCGTCGACGTTGTCAGTGTCAATGTTACTAGAGCTACGACTACTACTCTGTTGTGTCTCTAAAGCTGCGGCTAAGGAGAAGAGCGCAGGCTGCATGGAGCCGTATCTTGGCGTGGCGTACGAGCCGAAATGCATCTGCAGCACCCCGTCACAGATCTGGGAGAAGCCTTCGTCGGCCAGACAGGCTGCATCCAGCAGGTGCTTCCTGGCGTCTCCTAGTCGAGGCAACGCCAGCTCTTGAGGAGGTTGCAGCTCGCACAGCACGCAGAAGCCCTCGCCGCCTTCCGCCTCCTCAGGCACCAGCTGATGCCAGTCGGCGATGCAGCGGCGACCAAAGTGCACGCCGTCGAGCTCGTAGAGCAGTCGCAAGCCGCAGGTGGCCAAAGATTGCTGCACGTCAACGGGTAGCAGCTTGGAGCAGCAGTGCAGCAGCCGCGAGAGGTCGCGCGGCGTCAGGAACGGCGCTAGCTGCAGATGTAGCAGCGTCACGAGGTCTGGGAGCGACGGGAGGTCTCGGGCCTTGTGCTTGCAGCGCTTGCGCACCTGAGTGATGGTCGCGACTGCTTTTCCCTTGGCCTTGCGCTTTCCTCGAGGCATTTTCGAAAGTGAGCTAAAAAGTGGGCACTATCGACGACTTCAACTTGGCGGAAATAACGCGGCGGCTCATAACGATGGAAGAGGAGAGCGATACTGCTGCTCCAACGACGTCGATTAACCAGCCGATCGTGCTGAATAACGCTACAGTGGAGCCTCCGCCGTACCTGGATGTGCTGTCGTTCCAGTCCAGCCGACTACTGCCACACTCGCGACAGGAGATACAGCAACGCAGACACAAAGGCAACAAATTGTTTGCCAGAAATTTCACTGCTGAGGAGGAGGCTCATCGACTGGACGAGCTGCTGTCGTCTCTACACCTGCTGCTGGAGCCCATTCAGCTGCCGGATCTGAGCCACACGAAAGTGTTCGATCCAGCCACGTCGCTACTGCGACCGGCGACTGCGGCAACGTCTCCACCTAAGCCTGTAAGGAAGGAGGCTGCCACCAAGATGAAGATAAGCAAACTCGACAAGAGCGATGAGGTCAAGCTCTTCTACCCGACAGGGGCCAAGAACGCCAACATGCGGGACTTTATCAAGGAGACCATCCAGAAACACTTCTCTACTGACGAGCTAGATGCGAGTGGCAATGATCTCTTGCTTGGCATGTCTGTGTCTGCACCAGTTCTCCCTTCCACCGATGCTGACGGTGTAGTGTGGTCTCACTCACCGACGAAAGCTCGGAAGGCTGCAAGGAAGAGCAAGCTCAGTACCATCAAGTCTCCGATACGAGAATCTTTGGCGCCAAGCAATTTACTCAACCCGCACCTCACAAAGCAAGCGAAAGATGTCATTGCTGCGGTCCGTGCGAACTCCTCTAAGATCAACGAGTTGATATCCAAATAGACTGTGTATTGCTGCTTATCTCTTCTTTTGGCTTTCGATGGAGGTGACATGAGCCGCCTCATGGTCGCGTCCAGGTCGGTGCACACAGTTCGAAGCACCTCGTCAGTCTCTTTGGCTTGGTCGATGCGGAAGAAGCTCATTTCAATCAGTTCTCGCCCTGTTGGTCGTTTGCGAGGATCTCGTTGGAGACACGCACGCACGAAGCCCTTCAGTCCTTTTGATGCGGACTCGGGAAGTGATGGCAGTCCAACTGGTTCAGGTGATTCCGGTCCGCGCTTGGAAGTTGGCGACCGAATTGGGCTCTTGGAGAGAAAATGAAAATTTCGAGGCGAGGCGGAGACCTTCTTGTGGACAGATTCAAGCGTCTGGGGCGGGAAGATCTTTATTCCGTTCGCCATTTGTAGTGTGAGCATTCCAACGCACCACACATCCGTCTTTTCGCTCCACAGTCGACTATCGCGAAGAACTTCAGGTGCCTACAATGCAGTCGTGTCAGTCTTCCACTTTTATATGAAGTGCTATTCGATTTACCAAGAACCGACGAGCCCAATCTGCTTCTGAAGTCTTTTGCGTCGAAATCAACGGCAGTAAACTTCGTCGGAGACCAAAGTCGGCAACTTGTAAAAGGCCGTAGCTGTCGATAGTCACTGCCTGCATTGTCAGATTTCTAAAAGCAACAGTAAGAAACTTGAAATCGTGCCCACACAATATTCCTAACGTACCCGTGAAGAACACCATGATCATGCAGACATATTAGAGCTTGTAACAACTGCAGGAGATAGCGGCGGATTGTGGACTCTTTCATCGGGCCAAACGATTCCAAAATCGTGCGCAGCGTGCAAGTCTCGTGCTGCTCTTGAATTATATACAGCGAAGTTTGGTGCTGAAGGGTGGTGCGGAAGGCAACGATATTTGGGTGTGTAAGTAACCGTAGCTCGTTCACACGGTGCCGCAATCCGGTCCACGAGCTCACCAGCATCACCAAACGGACCAAACATCTCTGTCTGACTGGAAAATATCGCCAAATCAAGTCGTTTGATAATCACGGGATTCAATTGTTCCGGTTCCTCTGGGGCAATCGATGCAACAAACAATTCGCCGCTGTGGATGGAGAAGACATCGTTGGCGCCGAGCTGTGCTTTGAGCTTCACCCGAGGTGCTTTTTCAACCACTGGGAAGAAAATATAGTCGAGAAACAATTGATAGTCAAAGTTTTGTTCGCTTTCCTCGCTTCGAAAGAAGAAGGCGCAGAACTGGGATACTTCGTTCGCAGACCACTCGTGGATCCGGAAAAGTGTTAGCTCCGCCACGACATTGAGAACTGCGTCGCAAGGAACGAGGCCGGTGTCATTCTGTTTGATTTATTCAAAACAAAATAATTATTTAACGGCTCAGTTGAATTTGGAGTCGCTGCGAACCTCATCGTAGCGCTGGAAGCCAGCCGTGAGCCACGATCGTGCGGACTGACTAGAAACACTTGAATCGCTGCAATGACATCCGAGAGCGACAAGGATTCCCTCCCGAACTCGGTTGGCACTGGCGATGGAGACGCTGTGGGAAACTGCGCTACCCATGGGCGGCGACTCGTTGTCGAATCCGTTATGGGAAAGTGATCTCGTTGAGGAATTTCGATCGTCTCGTCCCCAATGGGGATTCTCTCGACTCGCTTCACTCACGAATATCTTTGGTGGAGAAGCGATGTGGGTTACTTTGGTTTTGGTCATCTGCGCGTTCCTGGCTGGCCATGGCTCGATGTACTATTGCGCCGTGTACCGGAAGAAGAAGAAACAGCAGCAGCAGCTTCCGCAGTACCAAGGACAAGTGCCAGTGGTTGTGACACCGCAAGGCCCCGTCGAGTATCGACGAGCGTAACATGGGAGTAGTGCTGCCACTGCGACGATCAAGGACTGTAACGGCAAGATGCAGCTCTGCGGCGGCGAAGTAGGCGCATTCGCTAGCGTTCAACGGCTCAACAATGCATTTCAACGGTGAAAGCGACTCATCTGCTGTTGGTCTCCATAATCGTCTTGTTTGCGGTGCAGCTTTTCAAACCACCTGCCTCCAAACATGTGCCCAAAAACCGTGATCGTCCGTTCATCGTAAGCAGTCTACGAAATCCGAGCCTCGCCATTCCGCCACCGATTCATTTCCCGATTGGCCTCCCAACCAACAACCGTCACCTCTTCAACCACCACCATGTCTGCTCCGAGAACCGTCAACGCCTACGCTGTCCTGGACAGCTCAGCCAAGTGCCAGCCCTGGCAGTACCAGTCGCGTCCACTTGGCGACGAGGACGTGGAGATCAAGATTTCCCACTGTGGCATCTGTGGCTCCGACCTGCACACGATCGACGGTGGCTGGGGCCCTGCTCCCTATCCGTGTGTCGTCGGTCACGAGATCATCGGCGAAGTGGTTGCAGCCGGCCCCGATGTCAAGAGCCTCAGCGTTGGCGATCGCGTCGGTGTCGGCGCCCAAGTTTACGCGTGCCTGAATCGCAACCCGAAGAAGCACTGCCGCGACTGCGCCGACGGTGAAGATGCTGTATGCGACGATATGGTGTGGGCCATCACGGGCTCCTACGCGGACGGCGCCAAATCCTTCGGTGGCTTTGCCGACTACATCCGCTTGGACAGCAACTACGCGTTCAAGATCCCGGATGCGCTACCGTCGGATGTTGCGGCCCCACTCATGTGTGCCGGTGCGACGGTATTCACACCGCTAAAACAGGAAGGCGTGAAGGCGGGAGACCGTGTTGGTGTGATCGGCATCGGTGGCCTGGGCCACATCGCCATCCAGTTCATCAAGGCGTTGGGCGCCACCCCAGTCGCGTTCTCCCGGTCCGCCAAGAAGGAGCAGGAGATTCGATCGCTGGGTGCCGAGGAGTTCTACGACCTCAGCAACCCCGAGCATCAAAAGAAGGCGGCGGGTAGTGTCGACTTCTTGTTGCTGACGGCAGATGCCACCAACATGCCGTACGATTTGTACCTGAGTCTAGTTCGGAAGCGCGGCACGTTCATCATGGTGGGGCTGCCCAACGACCAGGTGAAGATCACCCCGTGGTTCCTGGTGCCGCGCGCTGTTCGTGTTCGCGGTAGTGTGATCGGTAGCATTGCCGACATCAAGGACATGCTGCAACTTGCTGCCGAAAAGGGCGTCCGTCCGATCATCGAGAAGCTGCCGATGACCAAGGCAAACGAGGGTTTGCAGAAGGTGAGGGACGGAAGTGTGCGCTACCGAGTGGTGCTCGAGAATTAGCGACGAAGGAAGGGTATGGATAGGACGCTAAACAGCTACGATCGAATTCAAACGATGCTTGTTTGAGTTTTCATGCACTGGAAAGGTTATCGTGCAGATGTGGCGCCTGCTTTGGCCTAGTTCTCAAGAACAACACGGTAGCGCACGCTTCCTCTCGCACCATCGCGATGCCATCGTTCACCTTGCTCATAGGCATCTCCTGCACGATGGCGCGCACGTTCTTCTTGGAAGCCAGCTCCAGCATGTCCTTGATGTCTGGATGCTGCCAATGAGACTGCCCACCCACTTGATGCCTTTCGCCACAACGAGCATGGGGGAGGCCTTCAGTTCATCGTTGGGGACGCCGACCATGATGAACGTGCCACGCTTCTTGACCAGAGTCAGGTACATGTTGTAGGGCATGTTGGTGGCGTCAGCTGTCAGCAGCAACACATTGACAGAGTTGACGGCTTTCTCGGCATCCTCCGGGTCGCTGAGGTTGTAGAACTCCTCAGCTCCAAGACCGCGAATCTCTTGTTCCTTGTTGGCGGAGCGAGAGAATGCGACGGGCGTGGCTCCAAGCGCCCGAATGAACTGGATGGCGAGGTGGCCCAGACCACCAATGCCGATCACGCCCACACGGTCGCCGGGCTTGACGTTCTTCTTCAGTGGCGCGTACACGGTGATGCCCGCGCACAGCAACGGTGCCGCCGCAGCCGACGGGATGTTGTCCGGAATCTTGAAGGTGAAATTGCTGTCGACACGCACGTAGTCGGCGTAGCCTCCGTAGGCGATGGCGCCGTCCTCGTACTTTGAGTTGTAGGTCAGCACCGCGCGGTCGCAGAACTCGACCTCACCATCCGCACACTCGTCGCACGGGTTGATAGGGTCCTTGTTCAGACAGGCCCACGCTTGGGCACCGACACCAACGCGATCGCCCACAGCGAGGTGCTTGACGTTGGCACCGACCACCGTCACTTCGCCAATGATCTCGTGGCCGAACACACACGGATAGATGGTCGGTCCCCAGCCGCTGTCGAGGCTGTGGATGTCCGTCCCGCAGATCCCGCAGTGCGAGATCTTGATCTCGACGTCGTCGGCACCGAGCGGGCGAGACTGGTACTGGAATGGCACGATCTTGCCGGACTTCTCGAAGGCGGCGTACGCGTTCACAGTCCGTGGAGCAGTTGACGACTTGGACATCTTGGATTACCGTCGGGAAGGCAAATCGCAGAATGAGAGAAAATGGCGACAGCAACCGGCTCGGCTGTCCTTGGGCTCACCTTACTCACCGTAAGCGTGATTGTGCTCGACGAAAATGAAGTCGGCGCCATTGCGTGAGCCGGGCTCGTAATCCTACAACGACCTGGAGCAGTAAGTCAAAACCTTGGGCGCGAACAAGGGCGAGCGTAGGCGCCAGAACAGCAGCAAAGCCCAACACGTCGCCCACAACGATGTCGGTGCGTCGGCTTGTTGCCCTTTGATCCAGCGCCTCATGTGTTTTCAACCTGCTAACAAGCAGAGCAGCAACCACCAGACCCCTTGACTTCGCAGCGAAGTGATCTCGAAGTGGATACAGTAACCACAAATGTTCCAAAGACAAGCGGATATTCCCAAGTGAACATTTACTTTTCCTCCAATCACGTCGTCCCAAAATTCACTTTACAACTTCCTCCACGATCATGGAGCTCTCTCGCGCCGTGAGCGCTCTGCGGACACTCAAGCACCGCTCCAAGGTGCCACAGGGGGCAGTGGACACTGCGCTCTGCATCCTGCAGATGCTGGAGACCCCCGCAACTGCCAAGTCCCTGTCCCAATCCCCCACCGACGACTCGGAGCTGCTGCCCCAAGGCGACGAGGAGACGCGGCGCGAGCAGCTGCAGCAGGAACTGCTGACGCTGCTGCTGTACGGCAAGGAGCGCTGGGAGCCGGTGGCCGTATTCCTGGTGGTCGTACGCGATCTCATGGCGCGCTATCTGCACAGTCCGGACCTGGACGCCAACGCGGACTTTGGTCCTGTGGCGGCCCCTCCGCCTCTGTACGTGAGCGAGATCGCCCCGCTCTCGGACACTTTTGTGACGCAAACTGTCAAGCAAACGGTGCACCAGCACTTGGAGTTCTACGAGCCCCGAGTGCGCATGTGCGTGGCCAAACTGCTGGGCATTCTGGCCAAGTGGGACTTACACTGGGTCTCCCAAGAGTTCACTCCGCAGATCGTGGACTCAGTCGTGGCCAACCTCAGCCGGTCGCCGGACTTTGAAGAGACGGGATTCGATGAAATGGACGACAACATCAGCACTAACGGCATGGAGACGCCGCCGCGCTCGCCGGAGAGCACTCCCAGGACCCCGTCCACGCCCTACAGACTGGACGACGTTAGTGGCTGGAAAGCGCTCGAGAGTCTCTCTGCGCCCTGAAATATATTATCAAGGGTAGTGGAGTGAAGTTTCTAGAAGAGAAGACACAGGACGGAGAGAACAAGTTCGTGTACTTGACCCCAGAGATCCTGGAGCTGGTCGCCACCAAGAGTTGCTTCCACATCAACCGCCACGTGCGTGTGGTGGGGCTGGACACTGTTACGGTGCTCTCGGACATCGCTCCCGTTGGCTTCTTGGAAGAACACCACGCCAGCGTCAGTGACATTCTCAACAAGTGCATTAAGCGCGGCATGGAAGACAACTGGTGCCAAGTGCGTTACGCCGCCTCCATCTCGGCGAGGACCTTTCTGATGAAGCTCACGGAGCAGGGCCGTGCCGCGTATCTGCCGATCTTGCTGCCCAGACTGTGTTTGAACCGCTACTACATCGCCGAGCGCGTGCAAAAGTACTCGCAGGAGTCGTGGAGACTGATCATGGGCCAACAGGGACGCGAACTGGTCGCCAAATATGCCACCGAGATCGTCGACTACTACGTTGAGATGACGAGTCACTGTGTGCGCGAGTCTGCCTGCCAGTGCATTGCTGAGCTTGGCATGAAGGTGGACCCGACAGCGATTCGCCCTCATGTCGGTCGTCTCATGCAGGCTCTGCTCATCTGCTTCTACGACGTGTCGAACCTTGTGCGAGATGCAGCGTGTTTGGCTTCTGCTCAGTTGGTCTTGGGCTTCCCTGAAGAATGCCGTCCGTTCCTGGACGAGCTGTATCACCTGTGGATCGACCACTTATCGGACGATATCTGGTCGGTCCGCGAAGATGCAGCTATCGCACTGGGTAATGTGATTCGTGCATACGGCCAAGAAGCGCTTGAGCGTGTAGTAAAAGTCACGGAAGAGTATCTACCGCTTGCGAAGAAGCAACCTGCTATGTCTCAGCAGGAGTACGACGAGCTCATGCGCTCAGAGAAGAAGCACTTAAGTAAGCAGGCCTTCTCTTGTTGCTCTCTGGAGCCGAAGCTGTTTGAGCGTCACGAGCACCGCGACAAGGAGCCGTGGGAACACGCCGACGGAGCTATATACATGGTGCGAGAGCTCTGTGACGTGGCTCCGGAGGTGGCGGTGAAGTATCTTCCACAGGTAGCAGACATCGCGATCCTGCGTCACTTCCCACAGACGGCGGTACTCCAGGAGACGGTGTGGAAGCAACTGCCACTGATGTGTCAGTCACTAGGCAAGAAGCTGTTCAAACGGTACCTGGAGCTGTTCTTCGACCCTTTGGTCTTCACGCTTCAGGGCACGAACCGCCTGGCAAAGTTTGCGGCACGTGACTGCGTCGCCCAGCTGAGCAAGCAGATCGGACCGAGCATTTTCCTCGGCCGCTTGGAGGCGAATCCGGCGTGGAAAGAGACGCTTGGTCCCATCGTTCCGGTCCAGCCTTACATGATGAAGTAAGCGATCGCTACATATGGATCAGTGGCTGAGCTAGTCAACCAGGACGTACAAACTAAAGGAATGGGAGTGCGTTGTGGGATATCAGTGAGTGTTGATATGGGTTTTAACGTCATAATGCGCAGCATGATCAGACGATGTCGGCAACTTCAGTTCGTCATTCTCCCAACAACAGCAACTCCGTCCATTAGGTCTACTCGCTTCGCTTCTAGCTTCGGTGTGGGCACTGGTCGCTGTGAGTGCAAATTCGACAATGATCAAACTAACTCCTAACGGTGTCGAACTTTACTCTGCTTCCAGTGAGACGACAAATTGCAGGCCCCAACCGTAGAGAACAGTGCAAGAATCGACGTTGCGGCGAGAGATTGGTTGGCAGTAAGCTGATCCAGCTCGATGAATCACGATGATGAAGCTGATTATTCGCTTAATCAATGCGGTCATCATACTTCCCCGCAGGCATCACGGCTAGAATCTTCTCTACGGTTCACTTGTTTATTCAAAAGGCATTATCGTCGTGGTGCCTATCTTTCAGGAACCTGTTTACGGCCTGCTTGCAATTGCCATCATTAGTTTAGTTATCTCAACTGGAACGAAGCTTCCGTGCGGTCAAAAAAGGTGTAGGAAACAACTTCACAGCTTTATGTATCTTACCAAGCATAACTAAGAGCTACCAATCGAAATTTCGCTGCCGAATTCGCCGCTTGCGGTCGAGCTGCTCTCCAAGCCGGAAAAGTTGTCGATTCCCTTTCCCCCGCCAAAATCTTGGCTCTGGCGCAGTCTGCTGCGTTCATACTCGTCACGGAACTGATGCACGCCGTGCAGAACGTCACCTTGCGCTGTCCCATCGACAAATCGGGGTCAAGCAAGTTGTGGTGGCTAGTCCGATCTCGGAATCGTGGGTATTTGCTGTCCATGTAAAGAGAAACATTTGAGAGCAATAGCTACAGTAATCGCGGATAAACCAAAACGCAGGATAGCGACAATCAATCTGCATGTTCAACATGTACCAAGCAACAGCACTGCACACACTAGCAACGTGACTCTGACCACGAACTGCTGTACGAGATCTCATTGCCAGATTCACCGCTTACCGTTGAGCTGGTTTCCATACTGGAGTAACAGGCCGCTGCCTTCTTCCCCGACAACATTTTAGCTCTGGCGCAGTCCGACGCATTCATACTCGTTACGGAACTGATGCACGCCGTGCAGAACGTCACCTTGCGCTGTCCCATCGACAGATCCGGATCGATGAAACTGAGCTTCTTGACGACTTTGCAGGCGTGGCAAACGTGGCCAAAGCACATTTTGCAGGAGCTGTTGCTCTTGGAAAAGTCACCGAGCCGACGACCTGTGATCGGAGCCGCGCAAGTCACGCAGACACTTTCAGCGTTGGGTGTTCCTCTCGTCTTAGACTCCGCATACGCCTTCTCGAGCATGAACGCGAGCTTCTTCATCTGGCCGCAGTACGAGTACTTGACACTGGACAGGAACGCCTTTGCCATACTGGGAACCGCCAGCTTCCGGATCATGTCGCCGCAAGGGTCGAAAATGCCGGTCGCGTAGATCTCCATCGAGTTGGGACCCGACTGCCGCCAGAAGCCCATGTTGGACATACTTCCTCTGATTCGATTCGGCAGCTCGTGAGTCTGCGGGAAATTCACCGAGTGTAGGAGGTGATAGCCGATACGTTCACCACTGGCAGTCCTGATGAAGCCCGTGCCTTCGATGTAGACGTAGTCGCGGTTCTTGACGAGGCTGGTGGACGATAACGGAATATCAAGCTCCATCCACTTGACGACTAACGTCTGCAAAGGGTCCTCCAACGTCGGAGTCACGATACTGTCAAGCACCGCAGCGCCACTGAGCTGGTTGGTGTACGACGCGTTGATGCGCATGGTCTCGAGGTCCTCGCCCATGATGCCGTAGATGAGGTCGTCAAGCTTGCCCTCCATGGTGCCGACACACAGCACCATCGGTAGACCGGACCCGGACAGTCCTTCCGTGTTTCCGGAGTTCACCGACTCGGGTCGTTCAGCATACACAGTGAGCTGCTCCCTGGCCTTGACCTTCTTCCAGCGTCGGTCATTGATCTGGCGCTTGCCCGACATGTGAGACTCGAAGTAGCCGATGTTGGACATGATGATGTTGTTGGCCAGGTCTTGCAGCTGCAGTCGGTCGTCGGGGGTGAGCGTGATGCCCGGGAACGGGTTGACGATGAAGCGTTCCTTGCCCATGGTCGTAATGGTGGAAACTTGTATTGTGATCGGAGGTTGGAGAGATCAAAAGTGAAGAGCGTTGGAGTGAAAGTTGACGTGCATGAAGAAGCTCTGCCACCCTCATAAGATACTCGAGTCTAAAGTAACATGGTTGAAACAGTTGGCAATGCGGGATAAGACCCAGATGTGGTGACGACCCACCACGCTCGACGGCAAAGTCGACCATATGACCCTCGCAGTCACTCTTTGCTTCGTGTCTAGAGCCTTTGAAAAACAGTTGACGACCTTCTTGCTGATCGTTTCTTTGCCTTCAAGATGCCATATCGTCCAGATGTGCACCTTGTTATTGACAGCGGAGTCATAGTAATTGGGCTCTTTGACGTAGCCGATTGTGTTGATTCCATACATACATATTTTCGCTAAGAAAACGTAATGCTCAGCATTCCTGAATATAGAAAAGAACTTAGCAATGGCAACCCGCCTCAGACCACCAGGTTGTCTGCACGGAGGCAGGGAACGGCAGATAATCAACACGTGGTGCTTTACAACTGTTTTCCTTGATCTTTTCATCTTCACTTCAAGGACGACCATTGTCACGTAATTGAGGAAATAACGCTTTTCCGTTAGCTCATGCTGCATGAACAGTAGAATCTGATCAGCTGGAAAGGCCCAACTCAGTAAGTCGAGGCGGCGATGGTGCCGACGCGCATAACGAAGGTGCCCATCAAGATGAACCCGTTCTGGAACACGATGCTGGCACCAGGCCACGCCGATTCGTGGTATTGATTGTTCACGTAGGTGTGTGTGAATACCAGCACAGAGCCCACCAGAGCGGCCACCGACAAGGCCATGCAGAAGACTACGAAGCACCTGCAATAAATAAAACAATGTGTTGGAATTTTGTGCGTATAGTTAAACATTTTCGGTAAGACTTGCGTACCGAGCTCGGGTAGCCACGTCTTCTCCGTAAGCGAACCGAGCATCTTCAGATAACATGCCCCAATCGACAGTATTGACCCTAGAAAAAGTCAATAGCAATAATCAATACTATTGCAATAATAGTAAAATATGCATACATACAGAAAGAAGGCGAGCGTCGAGACGAGCCCAGGAAGGTACTTGACGAAGTCGAAGGGGATCTGCGAGTCGTGGTAGGCTGCAAAGGCCGCGCCGTCTGCCAGCACCCACCAGCCCACGCCCACGAGCAGTCCAGCAACGTAGCTGCCAGCTTTCCCAGGATGAATACCCATGGTATAGAAAGTTGAAATGTTTATTTTGTCAGTATTGGCGAGTTATTTCATTTCGTCACCAAGTGATTCGCTTTTTACCTGGTAGCGCTGGGAGTTTTGAATGCAAGTTAAGTTTGCCCTTTATACCTCCTTTGCGGGGGTGATTTGGGGCGTAAGCGCTTTCTGGTGAAAGTTTTGGGGCTGGAAACATTTCGTGGGCAATTACGGGATAATGAAGTGGTGAGATGGTTGTGGGGGCGTTCGCACTCAGCCACTTCTTTGGGGAAAGAGGCCCATTCTTCTTCTGATTCTTATTGTTCTTGCTGGTTGAAAGTGATGTCGGAGTGGTAGAAACTATTCCAATGTCTTTCCTGCCTATTGGAGAACGAGCTTCGCGACATCCGAATCGCTTTCTCGCTAACAGGAGACGCAATTCCAAGTTGTCTTTTGATGGCGTAACTTCGCGACGTTCGGCAGTAGCGACACGGATTTGTTCAAGGTAGCAGAGATCAATGAGGTTTCCTGCCAGGTCCACGTTCTCGATCACTCCGTTGGATTGCCAGGTCTTAACAAGCGAGGGCATTACGTCGCTCATCAGGTGGTTGTTTCGGAGAATTAATGTGTGTAGTGTACGATTAGACGTCGCCAAGCATTGAAACAGTGCCTTGCCGCCGGTGCTAGCGATGGTGTTCTCAGCCAAATTCAAATACCCAAGCGACTTGTTGTGGACTAGGCCATCGTTTGCAATGGCAATGGCAGCACCGTCACACAACAAATTTCCATGTAGATCCAGAGTCTTCAGAACTGTGTTGATTGCCAGGGCGGCGCCTAAGGATGCGCCGTTTTCGTCTGAAAAGCGCATGTGGGCAATGACCAAAGTGTGGAGTCGCCCATATCGAGCGAAAAAGTAATCCGAGAGGAAGTTGGCTACGATGGAGCCGTCTTGAGTCCGTGATAGAAGTGAATTCTGCTCCAGATACAGCTCTTCCAGCAGGAAATTGGAGGTGCATAACGCTTTTGCAACGATTTGCATCGCGCTTAGTTGACGCTTTTGATGAGGTTGTGGAGACGATGGAGGTGACGGAAGTAACACTGATCGCTGACTGAGAGTCATGGATGAGAATACTTCACTAGCAATTGTCTTGCCCAGTTGCGGGCGAGACTCGACTGCAGGGATGTCTGGCTCTTGATTTGAGATCTTTTTCGTGAAATCATCGCTGATCTTGCCAATCGCAAGTACTCGGAGTGTTCGCCGTGTTTGGATCGCCTGTACGAGCGTCAAAATTCGATCGCCTGTGAAATCGCCACCTGCAATCACCAAACACTTTAGCATGGTGCTGTATTGAATCGCAGACACGATGTGCTGCAGTGGGAAACTGGTGTTTTCTGCCGCTCCATCCAATACCAGTACTGAATGATCGAATAGCGCACGCTTTTCGTTCAAACTATCAACAGCGTGAAGTGTTGCCAGCGTTTCGATCCCTCTTTATGCTGCTTCTCGTATTTGCCGATTAATGCGGCGATTGGGCTTGGACTCGGAGGTGCCAAAATTCTGCCCCGAAGCAAACAAAGTAACTTTCGCATGTGTTTGCCTCGGTATAAGGCTTGGATCTTGCGAGCAGCATGGTCAAGATTTACCGCCAAGATGCTTTGTTGTCTGTGTGCAGCGTGGAAATGCTCGACAAGAAATATTTGTGCCTGGCTGCTGACTCGCCCACCCAAAGCTTCTCCAGCTGTGTATCGCCGCCACACTCGCTGGATTTTGAGCACACTAGCGTGTTCAAGCAGAAGGCGACGTTGCTCATTGATTCCAGTTTCAAACATCGCAGCTATAGCGGATTGCTTCCGCGGTCTGGCTGATTTCCAGCGACGATAAAGACGCTGAAGCTTCAATGCGAGCCGCACTTTGGCACGAGCGAGCTGGTTCTGAGCTCGGAAAAGTAACTCATCCGCTGTCAGTGCAGGATTACTCTGTGCCCGGCAATATCGACGGAAGAATCGTTGGATCGTGTGCGCTGCATCCTGTAGATGCTGTTGTTGATGTCTTCTAGCATTCTGAAGCCGGCTAAATTCCCTTCGGACGCGGTTCCCACGAAAATATCGCTGGCATTGCAATGGTGAATCATAACAATGAAAAACAAATCAAGGAGAAGCTGAACCGTAACATCACCTACCTATCTAGCCACCCACCTGGATTCGAAGAGCGCTGCAATCTTCGAGAAAGAATCGGCGCTCGTATTCATCTGGGAGTAGTTTGGCCAATTTACTGCGGACCTGGCGGTTATATCGATACTTTCGTGTCTGATACTTGCTTTTCTGTAGAAGACAAACGTTTTTAGTCATGTTGTGAATGCATTTCGTATACTTTACGGACCAGATCGTGTAGGTGTTTGTCGTGAAGATCCGCCAGTTTCCATCGCACACGAGCTCGATTGAGATATTTTCTCGCTTGATGTTGAATAGACCGAGCTGCGAGATCTTGTGCCACGAACAGCGACGCGTATTTGTCTCGCAAAAGTTTGACGACTTGGCGTCGACACCCGAGATTGTATGGCTGCTCCAAATATTTCTTCTCTGCTGCTCGTTGAGCGTCCCGACGCCTTGATAACGCGATATTGCGACCCCACAAGCCTCGAAGCACACGCGCAATTTGTACTTGACTGGCATCTTCCAACTCGAGTCGATATCTAAACGAAAGTAAGCAGAGTGTTACTCAAGATATGAAGGACAAACAAGCAAGCAACTTACTGCCACTTTGCAGGGAACCACTCCACCAATCTTGCGCGGGCTTCAGCGTGCAAAGAATCCAGTTGAAATACCGCTTCCATGGCTCGAATTGCTCTCTCCATCTGGTTGCACTGGTAATAATTCCTCGCAAGCACCACGTAGACGGAAATCCGCTTGCGTCGCTGTTCTTCGGTCATTCCTCGCCACGGATTAAGAGCTTTCCCAGTATCGTTTTCGATGGGAAGTTCTTCTAGGAGCTCCAGTGACCTCGACAACGCATCGGTTGCCAACACATTTTCCCCTTGAACTTGGAAATACTCTGCGAAAATTGTGTAGGTCTCGTTATTACTTTTCCAGGCTTTCCATTTGACTGCAGACGACGGTGCAAGATGTGGATCCTTCGTGGAAAGCTTGTATAGCTCCTGAAACAAAACGTCGGTGCTGGAGGGAGGAGCTTTTGGTTTTGTCGCTGTCAGTGGTTGAGTCTTCCCTTTTGGCATGAGTGTCTGACTAATTGGAGCTTTAGCGCCCGTACTCTCGCATAGTAGTTCATTGAGGCGAGTGTGCAAGTACATGACGTTGATATGCCGTGGTCCCTGGCATATAAACATTGTTAGTATGCATAGTACATGTAATGCATAAATATCGAAACCACTTACCTCGACGATCGCTTTGTCCAGCAGTAACTCCTGTGTATATTCGATGCACTTCCTCAACGCATTTTGCCTGTCGATTTCTGCCACAGAATCCGTTGCAACACTAGAAAAGAGTTGATAGCGCTGGAGCAGAACGAAGCGGAGTTTGACCTCTCGAAGCTGCTCAAACTTTGGGAAAGTTTGCAGTATCGACGCGCAGATTGTTAGCGCGCCAGTGTAGTTGCCCAATAATTCGAGTACTTTCGCATAGGTCAGCAGTACCATCGGGCTCGATGCCACCTCCACACGACTCAGAGCTTGTTCGTAAGCAGCTCGACAGGCCCATAGCACTTCCCAGTCACGACCATCTTCCCACATGTGCAGATAACTTTCGGCTAGTCGTCGCCAACAGACACTCGACGTGGCACCGAGAGTGATCGCTTTCGCCAAATGCTTGCTAGCCCGAGTATACTCATGTTTGTCAAACAACAACAACCCAAAGCGTTCCTGTCGCCACTTCCGGTTCGGGTCTTTGGTCAACACCTCTTCGTGGTGCTGGAAAACAACTTGCTGGAAAATGCTTTTCCATTTGGCTCGGATAAGCGGTGACGACGATTTTAACTCTTGCATTTGGGTGGACGTAGTTGCCGTCGACGACGACAGTGCAGGTGACGAACTTGAAGCGAACGGCGATTTGACTTTGCTCGATTGCGAAAGAGCTCGGATCTGGTTAACATTATCAACTGCCGGGTCTCGCTTCGACTCGTCCGAATTGCCACCGAATGTGGGATGGTAAAGCTCCGTTGGTTCGCTCCAGTCCCCATCAACAGCTTCAAAAGCAAATGGACGTGGCACCCGAGGACGACGCAGTTCCAGACCTTGACCGACTTCCCTCTTGATTCGATTGCGACGTACGATTCGTGCCCGCCGCACCCGTCGTCGCCGCTCATCTTCGGGATCGAGCAATTTCTGCAGGAACATCCTTTTAGGATCCAACGCCAAGTCCACCGTAGCGCAGCGAAACACCGAGAGGTGGTGGGCAATCCGAGCCGCTATGTCGCACTGCGACTCGCTGGATAAGTTTAGCAGAAAGCGAGGCGTTGCCGAGGTGAGCATCCTAGTTCGCGAAACCGGTTCGGCGTGCCACAACTGCTGTCGGTCGCCGAGGATCTCGAGGTG
Organism: Phytophthora macrochlamydospora; assembly: GCA_011947325.1. Classification (NCBI taxonomy): domain Eukaryota; phylum Oomycota; class Peronosporomycetes; order Peronosporales; family Peronosporaceae; genus Phytophthora; species Phytophthora macrochlamydospora. The sequence continues at coordinate 256,496 of JAAVTH010000487.1, read as the reverse complement.
AGGCGACGGCGACTGCTATCTTGCGTCGCGCGTGACCTTGCACAGCTCTCGAGAGATCTTCGACCACTTCCGACACGTAGCAGCAGAGCCAATGGACACCACCTCGAACGCTTTCTCCCCGGACACGCTGCCGAGTTCGACGAGCTCGCCCTTTCTGGTCGTCGGTTCAGCGACGACGACCGTCGCCAACGCACCGAACCGCAGTCGATCGAGTCAACGCGTGCACCGATCGCGACGGGGTTTCGCGTCGCGAAAGTCCAAACTCACGCTGAGTATCGACGACGAGCCCGCAGCACCGACGGGCGATGCATTCACCACCCGACAGTCGACGCCGGCGTCGACGTCCAGCAGCTGCAGCAGCGACGTCAACTGGTGGGAGGTCGAGTACAAGTGTCCGCCGCCAGGTCATCTCGGGGCCCACGTCGTACCTGTTTCAATCGACGAACAGCTCAACCGAGTAGCCTCCGTGTTTGGCGAGAGCACTGCAGCAAGTTTCCTACCGACAGACACAGACATGAACTCGACAGTGACACAGGCAGAGACCCCAACAGAGTCAAGTAAGACCATGGACTTGATCGAGTCCCCCAGTCAGAAATCCGACACCATTCGACCAGGTGACGCCGTGTTTGAGACCCCGGAACGGGTGCATCGACCGTACAACAAGCTCAAGGCGCTGGCCACGACTCCATGCTGTACGTCGACGACTTTTCATTCATACTGTGAATTGGATAAAACTAAAACTAACTTTTGTTGTTGATGCTGTATCTAGTATTGGTGGACAGCAGTCCCAGCCAGAAGCGCAAGATGCGGTCGATGGACCCCACAGACACAGGCACAGAGCTCTTTTCGACGCCTGTGGCCAAACGCTTCCACTCCAGGTATAGCAACTTTTCTTAGTAAAAACTTAGTTGACCAAGCACTAACTATTTTTTTATTTCGACTCCAGTTTGAAGGCCCGACTGGAGATCACTCCGTCCACTTTAGTGCAGCCGCTCACGGAAATCGGCATCAGCAAACTCCGCACAGACAACAAGCCCTCCGCCCCATAAAGATAACCATCAGCCAAGTGTAGCCATGTCCGGGTAGGCCAAATAAGTAACTGAACACGTTTCTGTGGATCACAGTACTTTCAGTATCTTGCTTTTTGTATGCCTTCATTCTCGAACAATCGGATACTGCTCGCCTTTCAGCCACAATACAAAAACCATCGCTAAGATCATGGCTGAGACTGCCGCTGACTGGAAGGCCAAGGGCAACGCCGCGCTGAGCGCCGGCAACGCGCAGGAGGCCGTGGACTGCTACTCGAAGGCCATCGAGCTGAACCCGAACGACCACGTCTTTTACTCGAACCGCTCGGCCGCTTATCTGTCGCTGGACGAGGCGCAGAAAGCGCTGGAAGACGCCGAGAGCTGCATCAAGACCAAACCGGACTGGCCCAAGGCCTATTCGAGGAAGGGAGCGGCTCTGCACGCGCTCAAGAAGTACGAGGAGGCCACAGCCGCCTACCAGGACGGCCTGAAGGTGGACGCATCCAATGCGGCCTGTATCAATGGCATTGAGGAGGTTAAGAAGGCGCAGCAAAGCCAGGCATTCAACCCTCTGGCCAACGCCTTCGGGCCCGACATGTTCGGCAAGATCGCCACCAACCCCAGATTGGCCCCTATGCTGGGCGATCCGGCGTTTATTAAGGTCTTGCAGGAGATTCAGCAGGATCCTAGTAAAATCAACCAGCACCTGCAGGATTCCAGGATCATGACGGTGCTGGGGAGCTCATGGGCCTCAACATCAACATGGACGGAGCGGACGAAGAGATGGCTGCTGCTGCCGAGCATAACCCCACGCCAGCTCAACAGAAGAGCACGCCGACGCCGCCTCCTGCCCCGGAACCGATGGAGGAGGATCTGACGGAAGAGGAGAAGGCCGAGAGAGCAGCTAAGAAGCAGGCCGAAGAGGCCAAGCAACGTGGCAATGGCTTCTACAAGCAGAAGAAGTTCTCGGAGGCCATCGAGTGCTACAGCGAGGCCATTGAGAAGGACGCCACCAACATGTCGTACTACAGCAACTTGGCTGCGGTGAAGCTCGAGATGGGCCAGTACGACGCCTGCATTGAGGACTGCAAGAAGGCCATCGAGGTCGGACGTGCCCACCGCGCCGACTACGCACTGATCGCCAGGCCTACGTGCGTATCGGCAACGCGCACTTGAAGAAGGGCGAGACGGAGGAGCATTTGACGGCTGCCATCGACGCATACGAAGGCGCGCAAATGGAGAACCGCACCAAGGAGGTGGAGCGCAAGATCAAAGCGCTGCAGGTGAAGCTGCGCAAGGCCAAGGAGTTGGCCTACATTGACCCCGAGAAGGCCCTGGCGGCCAAGAACGAGGGCAATGAGTTCTTCAAGAACGGAGAGTTCCCTAAGGCCGTAGAGCGCTACACGGAGGCGATTAAGCGCGACCCGTCCTGCGCTGTCTACTACGCCAACCGTGCCGCCGCGTACACGAAGCTGACGTCGTTCAACGAGGCCAAGAAGGACTGCGAAAAGGCCATTGAGCTCGACCCCAAGTACGTCAAGGCGTACTCGCGCATGGGCGCCATCCAGTGCTTCATGAAGGAGTTCCACAAGGCTCGCGAGAGCTACGAGAAGGGCCTGGCGCTGGACCCGAACCACCAGGAGTGCATCGACGGCCTGCGGAACGTCATGTACAAGATCCAGAGCGGCGAGACGGACGAAGAACGTGCCCGTCACGGCATGGCCGACCCGGAGATCCAGGCGATCCTGCGCGACCCCGTCATGCAGAACGTGCTGAACGACTTCCAGACGGACCCGATGGGAGCTCAGCGCCACCTGCAGAACCCTGGCATCATGGCGAAGATCGAGAAGCTGATCGCCGCCGGTGTGCTTCAGACCAAGTAAGCGTAGTTTAAGCTGTCGCTGGTGTTTGCAAGTGCCAGCGTCAGCGGGTAGAGTGGAGGTGAGGTAAAGCCCAGCAATAGTTTTTCTTACTACAGCTCACTGCTCTACGCTTTGAACAGGAACGTGAAAGTTTCGACGAACTGATTGAAGGAGAGTCGTTGCTGTTTGTCTGTGGACGAGAGCATTGAACTCTCTATCAGTTTTGCTGCCATGTCTTCCGTTGTGAGATCCGCGTGGCTTGGCGGTGCTAGTGTTTGGAACGCTGCCAAAGCAACTCAAGTGACACGCAGCCGTCGCCTGCTTTCGGTTCAAGACGCAAGAAGACGCTGCGCAGAAGAACTTGCGAGTCTTCGTACTGCCGCAACTCTTGCTGGAGACTAATCAATCGGCTCTCAAGCGGTGCCATGCGGGCCTGCTCGCAGTCGATCTTGAGCTCCCATTTGTGAAGTTCCTCCTTGTATCGCTCCGCGGTGACTTCCAGACCTGTCAGTTCGATTTGAAGCTGGGCCTTTGAGGACTTGGAAGTAGCTTCCTCAATCGCATCGACAGATGACAGAGGCCGAGGCGACTGCGCTTCTAAAGCGCGCTTCTCATCAAGCAGGCGAGCGATTTCCACTTGCAGATCGACAAGCGTGCACAGATGTCGACGTGGAACTCGACCCAATTTGGCGGTGAGTTCGTCTCGCCGCTGCTGTTTGCGCTGCAGTTCGATTTGCTTGTTCTGCACCGCCGTCTTGAGGAAAAGAAGCTCCTCTGACAAGTGCTGGTTTTCAAGTTTCTGGTCGAGCACACGTTCACTCCACTGCGCCATCGTCTTTGGCTTCGGTGGTCCTTTGTCGGAAATTGAGATACTCTTGTGCTGCAGCATGACATTCGCTAGCGTCGCGCTCGTCTTCAGTTGCTGGAGATCCGCCTTGAGCTCTACAGACAGATGCTCCTTTTCAGTGAGCTGCATTGTCAGTGTGTGCAGTTGGTTCGTCAGCGTCTTCTTCTCTTGACGTAGTTCCTGCCGCATTGCAGTCAATAACTCTTCATCACGAAAGAAGGCAGCCGAGTGGCGCATGAACGCCCTGGCAGATTTCGTCGGCTTTGGAGTGACCTTCGACTCGGGAACCTTGGCTTCTTCCTGCTCCGGACGAGGACTGCTCTGCTCCGAAGAATCGTTGTTATCATTGGCACTTTCGTCCTCATTGGAGCCATCGTCAGCATCATCTTCATGGTCATCTTCGTATTCATCCTCGCCATAATCTTCCGGTTCTCGAGGCGAACCTTCGTTGCTATTCACCTCAGCATCAGCCCCACCGTCGTCGGACAGGAATTTCATCAAGTGCTCGCCAGCATTAATCTTCACAGTCCATTTACATGTAGTTAGACCTCTTTTGCAACGCTGGACGGGTTTGCCTACCTCCCACTGCTCCTCGCCGTCGTCATATTTGACAAAGTAGCCGCGGTCGGGATCGTACGCGTCGACAGTTCCTTCGAACCACTCGCTTTCCCCTTCCCAATACACTTGAACGCGGCACCCTACTGCTGATTCCTCACGGACACTTGCCATGGTTTGCTTATATTTCGCGAAACGCCACCATGGATTTCGACGATTTTAGGGAACTCAACTCAGCGCTAACACCAGACGCCACCAGGCAATCTACCGGTATGACACTTACAATTAGTTGACCTCCAGGAACGCGTTCTGGCGTGGAGAGGCTTTCGGATGGTATTGTTCATATCGCAACGGGAACCAGAACACGACGAACTATCGGCAATGCTAGTCTGCCCATAATCATCTTCTGAGGTTGAGTTCCTGGGGAAGCTTTTGCTGCTTGTTGGAGCACGAACGACAACATAGAGTACACTTGGGAATGCTCTCATCACCGTTAGAAAGTATCTGCGGATTGGACACTCACAAGGATTGCCTCGATTGGAAGACAATGGAAGTCTTCGCACCGGGAAACGCCTCCATCGTCGATCGCTCCAGGCAGATAATCCCTGGAGAGTGAATGCCCGTGTTGATGCGGCATCAATGATGCCCCCTGATGGAGCGTGTTGGTACTCCATCGTGAATATGGCAGCGCCTTTCTGCTTCGTCGGAATCAACAATAGCAAAAACTACACTTTGGTTCGACGAATATGTACGGCCACCGAGTATTTGCTTGCTAGGCTCCCCGTAATCGCGAGCACGCGCTTTTGTTTACGGACTTGACTCTAAAACTCTGGTGGCGCTCCTCAACAACTTGCTGGCCAACCAACGCCAGCGCTGGCCGCCAACACGGAACAAACTGCCTCGTTTCTAAAGCAAGCTCATGTGACAGTCGGGATTACACAGTTTATTTGTTAAGGGCATCGTCGCTCGTAGTGGCGCGAGAGCGGTGAAAAGCACGCAGGCTGGGGCCCGCCAGTAAACCGAACACCGAACGACTGGATTTCGTGTGACGAGTCAAATCGCGCGCTTCTTCTTCTCTTCGGGATGTGTTGCTTGGGGTCTGTGGAAGACAGTTCGGAGCGCCGTGACATCGCTGGCACGCCGTCCACCAAATTGAACGGCCCTTGGTGTCGCTCTTGATGAAGTCACTCGGTCCGCCGTAGTCAGATCTTGTTTTCCTCTGCACCAAGCAACTCGAAGCTCGACCGTCGTCAGCTGCTACCACCATGTCATCGCTTCTAGTCCGGCTGGCCACGGCCATTGTGATTCTGTGTGTGCTGATGGCACACTCTGTCGACGCCAGACTCGGCTGCTTCATGGAAGACGAACAGCAACAGCAGCAGCAGCAGCCTCACGTTGAAGAGCGAACCTCCACCCAGACCGCCGAAACGGAGGAGTGGCCGTCTTTGCGCCTCGACATCGCCGTCAAGCGCGAGGACATGAAAGTCCACGGCAAGTCCAACTTCTCCATCGTCGCCAACCCACGCACCGATTACATCGTGCCCGAGATCCTCTACGACGCCTTCACCTCGTTCTCGGAGAACGGGGAGGTCCGCAACTTCACCCTCGTGGACGGCATCCCCTACGTGTCCAGCGGCAACGGCAATGATGCACCGACGGTCAAGTGCTTGGGAGACAACGACGCCAACGTCCTTTGATGGTCAACACCATCGCCCAAATGATTAACACTGCCGACAAGGTGGACGCATCGAAAACCGAGTGCACCACAGGGAACGCTTTCGAGGTGACACTCGCTGGCACAGTCTTTAACGTGTGCGGCTCGGCTGCGGGCTTCTCAATGCACGGAACCGACATGGACGTCTCGGTGGAATTCCTATCGGAACCGAAAGACATTACCATTCCGACGGGTGTTGACGGCTGCGAACGATTGAATTCCGCCACGCCAATCACTTCAACAGGACAAGCGATTCTCACTGGCAGGTATTAGAAAATATACAGTTATTTATTATTTTTCATAAAAAGTGTTAGACAATGGAAAACGTCAATGTGGGTGTGCTGGGCCATGTGGACAGCGGCAAGACGAGCCTCGTGCGCGCGCTGAGCACGCAGCTGTCCACGGCGGCGCTGGACAAGCACCCGCAGAGCCAGCAGCGCGGCATGACGCTGGACCTGGGTTTCTCCTCCTTCTTGCTGGCGCTGAAGAACTTGGAATCAGATCTCCAAGTCACGCTCGTGGACTGTCCAGGCCACGCCAGTCTGTTCCGCACCATCCTGGGCGGTGTCTCCATCATCGACTCAGTGCTGCTGGTGGTGGACGTCCGCAAGGGGCTGCAGCCGCAGACGGTGGAGAGTCTGCTGCTAGCGGCTCTTATATCCAGACGCTCGGTGGTTGTGGCGCTGACCAAGGTAGATTTGTTGGAAATCCAACATAAATCCGACACTATCGCCGAAGTGTCGGACGAGATCCGTCATTTCTTAAGCAGCAACTTCAATTTCCAAGACAATGTGCCTGTTGTGCCAGTTGCAGTAGCTGCAGGAGTCGAACCGGAAGGCATTTCGGCGTTACTGGACGTGCTGGGAAGGCTTTGCGCGTTCCAGCGAGAAATACGTCAGGGGCTTTCCGACTCGCAGTGGACCACTGCTTTGCCGTACCTGGTAATGGCACGGTGTTGACGGGTACTGTGTTGTCAGGAGCTTTGCAGAAAGGAGATGAAGTGGAGTTGTTACCTCTTGGAGCCAGGGTCAAGGTCAAGACGCTGCAGGTGTTCAAGAAAGAAGTGGACAGCTGCCAACAGGGAGACCGAGTAGGAGTTCGGGTGAACGGACTGGACCCAGCGCTAGTCGAACGAGCTGTGGCGGTCTCACCTCCCGGCAGTTTGGCTCCCGTGACGCAGGTGGTGATTCCAGTGACACGTGTGCCGTTTTTCCGTGGCGTGACTTGCAAGAGTGGTGGGAAATGTCACGCCACGGTGGGGCACACCACTGTCATTGCAACGGCGACCTTTTTCTCTCGACTGGGAGATCATGGAACGAGTGATCGAGATCGAAAGCAATTCGATCCATCAGAGTTGTATGAATACGTCTCAGAAGTCGATTTTGACAACGCAGAGAGTCACAGCACTGCTGGTGGATCGGCTGTATTTGCTCTGTTGCAGTTCGAAAGTGTTGTTTTCTGTCCTCCAGACGCGCTCGTCGTGTGTTCCAGGCTCGATTTGGATGCGAAGAAGTTTTCTTGTCGTCTGTCGTTTTACGGTGCGGTGCAGAGTGTGGTGGGGTCGAGTAACGAGGAAGTAGGCACGCTGAGTACTGTCCACCAGTGTGTTGTTGATCTGTCCACACTTCGTATCGGTAGAGTGAGGAATCGGGAGGGTTTTGTAGATGAAATCGTGGAGTCACGAGGTTATGCTGCGGAGGGAGCAACCGAAGTAATCGGTCGGGATATGTTTTCAAAGGATGTGAACTGGGACGTTTACAAGGACACTGTTGTGCTGTTTGAACAGACGCATGGTCTCGGCTCGATTGTCGGACCATTTGGTAAGGCCGGCAAATTTCGTATAACCCTCAGGAGTTCACTACATTCAGCAATTCCCACTTCAGGAGAGAAGTTCGTGTTACGCTTTCTCAAGTTGATGACCCTGAAGCCGCCCAAACGTAAAGGGAAGGTATCTGGCAAAACCGCGAAGGCACCAGCTACTACAACTTCAAAGCCCGGACAAAAGAAGGATAACACACGGTCATTTATTCAGGACGTCGACTTGTTGTACCCAGAAGCTTTCACCAAGTCGTTGTTGACAAATGTAGACAGTGAAACTTTGACGGTGGACACTGTGGTAATTTCTGTCGCCCAAAACGAAGCGGTAGAAGGGCTTTCTGTGGCAAATACATTTGTAGTTGCTCGACGAAGAGGGCGCATCGAACGACTCAAAGGGGAAACGTCTCCGGATGGAAGGAACCCTTTGCGATTGTTTCGGGTTTATTTGAAACGGAACAGGAGGCGAAAGCTGCTGTAAATCGTTTTGTGCGATGCATATCCGAGGGTGTAGATAGTGACAAACCAGACCAAGGCAGGATTGAAAATCCTTTTGGAAAAGCTGGAAAAGTGCGTGTGGATTTCCAGGTGTGCGGAGGTACGTTAGGACAAGTTGGAGATATTGTAGAACTTTGCTAAATGGATGTGGTGGAAAGTGGAGGTATGAAATTGAATGGGAAAAGAAATGAAAGAAGAAGAAAAAACGAATGCAGCGCTACTCTGACCGGTCGGTCAGCTGTATCACTTCTTCAGGTGGTTGACGAACCGCAAGGCCAGCAGCCCGAAGATGCGGTAGAGGAGGATGAATCCGACAATGAAGGCGACATTCTTGGACAGATCGCTGTGCTTGATGTTGAAGACGCTGTCAAGATACTCCTTGACCGTCAAATTCTCCGCAAGAGTAGGCGGCGTTCCAGTCAGCACGTCGCATCCAACTCCGGAGCCGTCACTAGAGCATTCCCCGAACACAAGAGACGCGAGAATGGCCAACGTGTATCTCTGCGGGTTGATGTCGTACAGCCACTTGAAGCCTTCTGGGATGGATCCTCCCGGGGGTTGTAGCCGCCGAACAGCAAAAGATGGCATTGACAAGGATGCCGCAGATCGATGCCACTTCAACAGTAGGTAGCAAGAACGCCATCAACTGCCCGAAGTACGCTTGCCAAAGCACATTCAGCGACAAGTAAAGCCAATACTCAAGGAAACTTGACACGCCGGTAAAGCCCACCATGGGATAAAAGATCGCCACGAAGAGCAGAGTGGCGATGAAAACGTAGGAAATCTCCACCAGCGTCGCGCCCACAAAGTACCAGAGAGCGTTGTACGTCTGCGCTGAACGTTCACGGTAGTAAGCTAATCGTTCGGTCGATGCAACTGGCACGGCACTTGTAAACGTAATGATTCCGAGAAAGCCCGTCGAGGAGAAGAGCAAACCCATGCCAGAATTGATTCCAGCGTACGATCCATAGTTCGCGTTGCCGTACGTCAAGCCGAACAGGACGCCAAGAATCAGCGAGATGAAGAAACGTGTCAAATTGTACGACGCTGTGCGCCAGTAGACAACGAAGAATCGCCGAGTCAAGAATTTCGCTTGGGTCATCTCCGTGGCAGCTCTCTTATCCTTGTACTCCAAGGGGGAGTTGTTAGGGACGGTCGGAAAAGCTCTTCACGCTCCAGATCGTTTTCAAGAGCTGCCGCAAGTGCGCTCGATTTGAAGACCTCCACGAAGTCTGTTTTGTCTCCGTTGTCGTTCCCGACGCCAGCGCCAATCACCTCCAACATCCACGTTGCAGGGTTGTAGTTGCTCTCCAACTTCGCGACTCCTTCGATTGATTCGAAGTAGTGGATCATCTTCTGGGAGTTGGCTTCTAGTTCGCCAAAGTACACCGTCTCGCCGCCTCGCTTCAGCAGCAGTAGACTGTCAAACACCTGGAAGACTTCCGACGAAGGTTGGTGAATAGTGCACAAAACCGTTCGCCCTGAGTCGGCCACCTTGCGTACGCCGTCCATGATAATCTTTGCCGAGCGAGCATCAAGTCCACTGGTCGGCTCGTCGAGGAAAATCACGCTGGGTTGAGCTGCCAATTCCACGCCGATAGTCAGTCGCTTCATTTGCTCCACGGAACTGCCATGAATGACTTGGTCCGCAATGGGAGTCAGATCCAGCAGTTCCAAGCATTCGTTCACTGAGTCGAACTTGCGACTGTCAGGCACATTAACACCCTGGCGCAGGAATGCGCTAAAAGTCAACGCTTCTCGGATTGTCGACGACTCCGAGTGGATGTCCATCTGCTCACAATATCCCGTGGAACGACGAATGGCCAAATCCGTGGCAGGGTGGCCATTTAACAAGACCTGCCCTTGGATCTTGCCTCCCGTCTTGCGCCCTGCGATAACGTCCATCAATGTCGTCTTCCCTGCTCCCGACGAGCCCATAAGTGCTGTGATGGTGCCTGGAAGAGCATACCCAGTGATACCCTTGAGTAGGTCGATGGTGTTCTTGTCCTTGGTCGGGTCGGGCACTGTGTACCGTAGATCTTTAAATGCCACAGTGACCGGCACGAAGTGTTTTTCAATTGTAGGGTCTACTTCGAGCAGGGTCTCGCCAGGAGCCAGAGAGTTGGGGGAACCACGCGGAGTACTTGTAAGGATGTAGCTACTGGAAATATCGCCGTTGCTTTCCGTGTCAAGAACAACATTTTCAGGACTCTCGAATCGGTGGTGCTCCAACGCGATATACGACAGGAGCATGAAGAAGACGTATGCAGCAACCATGAAGGCAATGCCGTACCACAGCCAGAACTTCTCAGACTGCACCTCGAACGTGTTGAGCGAGTACTCGCCCATTGTCATTCCATAGGTGGCGCAGTAATCAATACCTGCGTACACACACGTGTCGAAGCTCGAATCGGTGTACTGGTTGACAGCTAGTGCGCGGACTCCCCAGGCCATTGGATTGATCCAGTAAATCCAAACGAGATAGTCCGGGATCTGGTCCTTCGTAATGACGAAACCTCCAAACAGGATGAAGAAGAGGACGGAAACCATGGATGTAGGGTTGGCTACGTTCAAATTGGGCGAGATGCTGGACAAGAAGAAGAACCACGACGCAAAGCACAGATTCGTGGCAAACAGCATGGCTTCGAACAGGAGGAAGGCCTTGACGCTCGACACGTAGCCACACATCCAGTACACAATAGAACCGAACACAACGCTTTCGATCACTGCCATCGGGAACTGAGACACAGAGTTCGACAGCACGTAGGACGCAGTCCGGAAGAAGTTTGCACGGCGCTGTTTGTAGAAAACCTCTCGAGCAGCAATGAACGTGGGGATTTGCGCTTGCTGGCCCAAGGAAACGAACATGACCGAGTAGAAGATGATGCCCATGACCAGCTGCGCATCCGTCGGAGAGAATTGGTAGAACGTGGTCGCATACAGCAATCCCATGAGAACGATCATGACTGACCGACTAACCAGAAAGGCTCGGTCTCGCAACAGGAGCTTGAACTGACGATGGAACACCGTCATCGTGCTGCTCCAAAAGTTCTGGTGGAAATCGGGAGAGAATCGATCGCTACGGCCTTGTCTTCAGCCATGGACGGATCGATTGGACTACTCAGAATCTCCATCGTCTCTCTGAAAATGCTCGAGCGTTGGAACGCTTCAGCGAATTCATCAAGCGAGTGCGGGATGTTGCCGGAAGGTACTGTTGGGTTCTCATACTGGAACTGCTTGTTAGTACCGAGATCGAGTAGGAAGTCTGCTTCATCACGATGCGGCGGACAGTCAAAGCCCAGACTTTCGAAGTAGCCCAAAGCTTTTTCTCGCGGTCCGTTGTACATGATGCGACCCTTGTTCAAAATGATCACCGAGTCGAATAACGCGTAGACTTCAGGCGACGGCTGCAACAAGGAGATTGCGATGGTTTTTGGAACTTCTTCGCGAGGCTTCGCTGCGTCAAGATAATGTCGAACGTCGCAGCGCTGTCCAAGCCTGTGCTAATCTCATCCATCATCATCACGTACTTGTTGCCGAAGGCCATTTCTCCAGTCGTCACTCGCTTCCGCTCTCCCCTGAAACACCACGGATCATGGCGTCCCCCACGACAGTGTTCTCACAATTGCTAAGCCCCAATTGCTTGGTCACGATCTCGGGATGGTGTTCATACATGGTCTGTGTTGCTTCCAGTGCTGCCTTGTTCTCCATCTCGGTGCCATTGACGAAAAGCCCTACGATCTGTTGCGAGAGACCACCTCCGCTGCAAATGTGCGCAAACTCCAAGGTCTCTTTCACTGTCAGGCTTGGGTAATGCTTGTCACGCTGACTCACGTATGAGGCCAACTGCGGCAACTTGTTCTGCACCGCAGAAGCTGGCGCTCCATTGTACTGCACTTCGCCTTCAATCGTGACGCGTTTTTCCTCTGGAAACCGTCCGCTTAGAAGCTTGAGCAGTGATGACTTGCCAGACCCAGGCTGACCAAGGACCAGTGTGATCGTCCCCGGTCGGAGCACGCCACTGACGTGGTGAAGGATTTGCTTCTTGACAACGTGCGTCTTGGCACTCATGCCGCGCAAACCTGCCATCAACTCGTTGGGGAGAGTTGGCAGAGCAGTTGTAGTTGCCGAATTGTCTTTCACCACAACGTCGGCCGAGATGGACACGTCCTTGAAGCGCACCTCCACTTTGGGAAAGTCCTTCCCCATTGCTGCTTCCATCCGGGCGGCTACGTGTTTGTGCATGGCAAGAACTCCGCCGGCCATCAAGTCCTTGGAGCCTCCGTAATCAGCGGCAAGAGTCATCGGAACCCGTGAAGCTGCTGCAACGTGAGCAAGTCTTGGAGTCTTGAGCTGCAAAATTGAAAAGTGAGTTGGATGAAGCTGGCGATCGTTAACGAAGGCGGCCCAATGCATCCGCCGCACCGACGAGAAGGCAACGAACGTCGTAAACACAGCCTTCCAGCTGAAGGTATGGTACGGCCAGAACGTCGTCAACTTTTCCTGAGGAAGCACTACGAGTGCCACATGGCGAGACTCAGCCAGTCATGCTTACGAAATGAAGCACTGCGATCTGTTTTAGCGCAATCTACACAGCTCCGAGTCAAACTCCGAGATGTCGACCAGCAGATTTGAACAAAATGGAAAGCGACGACGCGGCTTTCTTAGCGTCCGTCGACGAATTCCTGCAGACTTCATGCGAGCAACTCGAGCTACCGTGGTCGTTAGAGTGCAAGATGGATAATCTTTCCTTCGTTAAAGCTGTCAGGGTCCTAAAAGACCGACAGCGGCGACGTGCGCTGCGAGATCGACAGAAGGCTGAGCGGGAAAGACTCACAAGCCAAGTGAAGGAATTGTCTGCGCTGTTAGAGGCCATGCAGAAGCCCAAGAGCATTGGTACCCAGCAGAATTTGCTCGCAAGTTGGAAGACGATCGCGCGGTGGAACTTGGAAGCGCGACTGAGAGCAGAGAGCAAACGTCGCGTGCTGCGTGAGGCGGTCGAGTCCCGGGCAAAATTGATTCGTGGGCTCAACTCAACGATCACTAAAGGGGTGAGTTGCAACGAATTACTTGAGGACCACCCAACGAGCGGGACACTTAGCCTATTCGATTCATTCGACAAGGAGCTTAATGCGGTTTATATCCGAGAGCTCGATGCTGTCTACGCACAAACGGACCAAATTCTCCTTGATTGTGAAGGAGATTCGGGCTTTGGGACGACTTGGAGGAAAGACGCTAGCAAGAGATACTTCGAATACGCGGACAAACGGGTGTTGCCTGCGGAATACCACCAGACTTGCCACATGCTGTGGCTGGCATCGCACAAGCTAGAGCATCAGGACAACCGAAAAGACTACGACGGGCTGGCCAACCCAGACAATACCATGGCTGTCAAGTTTCGTATTCGGACAGCATTAAAATCAGGACAAGTATCAGTGACGCAACGAGCGGTGAGTCGTCGGTACGAAGAAAAGGATCGTATTGTCATCGTCTGGCGGTCGTTGGTGGAAGGCGAAGGCCGCTTTGAAGGAATGCACTACGACGAGACGGGGTGGCTAGTTGCCAAGCGCTCTAACACCTCGATGAATTCGGGAACAGATCTCGGTATGTGTGTGCGCAATATTCCGATGCACCTCGGAAAGGATTCATCGACGGTTGGCCAGTTCACCGAAGTTGTTCTCGGTATGAAATCCGACAGCTACGCAGAGATTGAGAGACTTGTCAAGAGTGTTTCATCCAGATCGGCAAACGCCGCGAGATGTTAGTTTTCATGGAATACAAAACTTTGATTGTCTGCGCTTTCGCCTTTTTCCTTCTCAACGCAGGTTTCTACTCACTCGCCTCCTGGACGATTCTACCTGCAATCCCCTTCGAGAGAAACCACACGATGTAGTTTGTTAAGTAGTTTGCAGTTTTGGGCACCGTCTTCAGACTTTCGCGACTGAAAAGCATTGATGACTGCAGTAACGTTAAATGCATTGATCGCCTCTTCCAAACGCGCTTGGGGATCGATCAGAATAGTGTCAAAAATGTGCCTGGGGATTCCTCCACATATCTGGACTCCACAAGGTCTTCCGACAGACGCAGCATATCATTCAGGAACGAATTCACCACTTTGACAGACTGGAACGATGCAAGCGAACGGGGTCAGATTATAAAACTTCTGCAGTCCCGGCAGTTCTGGCAACGTGATCAAGATTGACACACAATTCCAAGCCGTCAGCGTCGATGATATGGCGTCAATTAGTCGAATAACATTCAGCTCTTGTTTAATATCGCAGACTTGATCGAAGCTCATTCTGTAAAAGGTATTGGTAGCCCAGTTGTACTCGTAATACACAGCGTCATGGTTCAGTACCAGTTTGAAATCCGGTAGCTTCACGCCGTCAGGCAAGAGACGGTGGATCAATCGAAACGCGATGTAGATGAGGAAGCGGCTTTTGCCGATTCCTGGGTTACCCGTTACCACCAAACTCGCACCGCTCAATCCAAGATGCTTCTCAGTCTTCTTCATAAAAACTCGTCGAATATTGTGAGGTAGCACGCGCGTTCTGTGACGACTGGAAATTCCTTTTGAGTGAGCCATTGCTGGGAAGCCAACCATTCGGAGATACTTTACCCTGATAAGCATCTCTTGATCCAGTCCATTTTCTTCGTGACCTGCGACCAGCACCTCGAGCGTTTCAAGGTGGCCACGGCCTGCTGCATCCCGCAACCTCTTACCAAACGATCGATTAATTTCGTTGTCGTTGAGAAATCGAACTATCGCCCCGTATTCGTTCTTGGCGGCTTGGAGCATTGCTTCGTCCGAACACTTTTCCGGTCCATGTTCGTGAAAAATCTCAGCGCTTCAAAGTGGTTAAAGGTGGCGGCTACGCCCGTGGCCGTGGTCGTCCAACTGGCACGTACATGTTCATGAAGATATTTTATCGTATCAAGGCGTCCAAAGCGCGCAGCCCACATCATTGCATCAGTCGTGCAGCCACTTGATGATTCCCAAATGACCTTTTGAGGCAGCGTCAACCATCGCATAGGACGTGAATCGATCGCAAAAGTGCATGTGGAACTATCTGGCCATGTCAATATCCCCTCTATCAGCAGCCCATGCAGTAGCATTCGTCGAACACGGCCCTCGGCCATCCAGGCGATCAGCCTTCATCCACGTTAAAACATGCAGATTTCCGCCTCTAGTAGCTGCATTGACTGCCTCCTTCCACTCAGGCGTCGTTCGTGAAAACGAATACCCCAGACAGTCGATAGAACGCCTCGCTCGCAAGCCCGCAATAAAATATTTTAATCCAGAGACTCGACCAGAAATCCTTCGATGAGGTTTGTCACGTGTGACAGCGATTCACCTTGTTGAGGGGAACGCTCACGACAAACAAAGCGCGTCGTGGTGCGCAGCACCATCTCTCCTGGACAATTCGAATAATGATAATGGCAAAATTCATTCCCATCAAAGTAGTCAACTCTCTCTTGGCCAAAAACAAAGACGAACTCCAACGTCGTTACAGCTCTTGTGTCCCTTCATGCGCATTCCTGCCTCGACCATGCCGTCTAAATTCCAGACAAATGGACCCAGACCTCACTCAATTCCTCAACAGCGTCGAGTCCAGCGCTCGCAAGATCCTCAAGAAGCAGAACAAGAAGCAGCAGGAGCAGGCGACTCGCGACCGCGTCGCTCTCATCAAAGGGCTGACCCAGTCCGTCAATGCTCAAACCAATTCCAAACAAAATGTCGCCACTAGAGAAGAGCTCAAGGCCACCTACACGTCCAGCGGCTCGCTCATTATCTCGGCACCGTCGCCAATTCTCAGCAACCAGCAGCAATCAGCGAAAAGACCGCGATCCCCCACGAGATCGGAAGACTCGAGCGAGTCACCTGAAGACGGAACGCTGCCGAAATTCCCACCGGCTCGCTCACCGGTCCTTGCAGTCCCTCCTGGGAGTTTGTACTCGCCGGTGAAGTTACCAGCCATCGATCGAAAGCGGAAACTCGCAGCAGGTTCGAACGACACGCCTGGAAATCGATCAGCGTTGAAGCTGCTCGAGTCGCCACTGTACAAGTCTCTGATCAAGGCTCGAGCTGACCAAGGAGGCTTCGGCGTATCGACCTCAACGCCACCCGGTCAGAAGCTCAAGAAGACGCTGCATGAAGTCGACAATGTAGCGCTGTTGCTACGCAAAATGGGACTACACGACCCAACAGGAGCGAACTCTCCAGCCCACCGACCCGACCACGCAGTCGACAAGCGAATGTGCAATGCCTGCTGGGCCAAACCGGACAAAATGACGGGCTGTGAGCACCACCCCCGCGTGTATCCTAACGGCAGCTCCGCCAAAAACATCGAGAACGACCCGTTGAAATTGTTGACCAGCATGGAGTTGCAAGGTCCAACAAGTTGGCTTTCGGACGATTTGTTTGTGAAGTACCGGTCGGAACCAGACCGTGAGACGCTGTGGCTCGCCTTCGTAGAGCTCAAACGGCAGCAGCAAGAGATGGAAGCTCATGCGAATTCAAGAGCAGGACCGACGCCAAAGGAGCAGGCCACTCTGGCAGTCATCCCCATCGTCACTCGGCATCCCATTTGTGCGTTATTTACCATGCTGCAAGACCTCGAAAACCTCCGCACACAAGCAGAGACGCGTAAGAGGAACTTAACCAAGACGTTCATCTTCGACGTGAACCACATCTGGCTCACAAATCTCGACCACTTCAATCACCACTTCGCAAGACATTCCAGCAAACAGGATGGAGAAGCAGTCGACCCCGAAGGAAATTCACTAAGTGGTCGAAGAGACGAACAAGCCATTCGAGAAGGTTACTCCCAGATCCAGTCCATTTCCTCTGCCAGAGCGCTACAGAAGTCGGTATTTATTGGAGTCGAGTCTTCCAGTCGAGCACTTCGAAAATCTTCACAACCTGGGAATGCAACACCGAGTACTCGACGACGGAAGCTCACTGCTGCAGATAAAATCGCCTTCAGACCGCTGAGTCTGCTGGTTTGTGGCAAATGGGACCCTGACAGTCGACCAAATGTACTTGACCGAGTCCCTGGAGTTACGTTAGTTGGAAAAGGACCCGTGCTTTGGTGGCGCTACGAGCCTGATCACGAACATGTTGAAGATGAAGACTCCGCTCCAGAATACACGAAAGTCGTCGCTCTCTTTGCCAGGAACAGCGCCTTATCATCGTCGAACTCCATCCTCGTCTCGCTCGTATTGTCGTTGGATGCGCCGATCCTCTCCCCGCTTTGGTTCGCGTGGCATGTAGGCTCCAAAATGCCGCCGCCAGAGCTTGAGGCTGCTTTGAACACTCTAGCAGAAGCCGAGACGGGATTTGGTCGAGTGATGGCGTTGGTCTCTGCATGTCGATCCAATTTACTGAGCACTCGGTTGACGTCAATACTGGACGAGCTGCTTCCTGGCACCATCGTGCTCTTCAACGACGCAGCTCAAGACGAGGACCACTGGTTGGAGTTAGCTGAGCCGTTTGGCCATCGACGAGACTGGACGGAGTTTAGCGACCGGCACAACTTTCGCCAATGGTTCTTGCTGGCCGACGGTCTCACGTTACCACCGAAGTTCGTCGTCGAAGCTCAATACTGCAGTGTCACCACTGCTCACCCGAACGTCTCGGGAGTTTGCGGTCGGTATTGCTGGCATGAGACGGACCCGGTGGACAAGTTGCTGTGTCGACGACGAGTGGAGAAGGACTTGCTGTATGTGATCCAGAACCACTTGACCAGCGGGTCCAACGATCCGACCTACTTCAGTGCTGTGATGGCTCATGAGGCGATGGTTGATGTGCTTGGCGCTCGGTTATCGAGCTACATGGCGATGATCGCCGAACGTGAGGCCCGAGCAGCATACGAGAAGAAACTCCACGAGATTGAGCAAAAACTCGAAGTCGGTCGGCTGGCTTTGGAGGCGAAGCGACAGGAGCAGAAGCGATTAGAGCAAGAACTCGAAGCTGCCGCTGCAAAAGCCAAAGTTCGCAGCAAAGGAGGAATAAACAACGCTCTAGAGGAAGCGATCGCGGACGAATGGGCTCATAGACTGAAGACCTCGACTGTGTTGGAGCAGCAGGGCTTTTGGGAGCTGCGGGAGCTCACGTTGGATGAAAGCGGAGTCGTGTTCTACCACTCGCTCAACTCGGAGCTGCCTGTGAGTCATCGCTTTAGTTGGGAACCGCCTGCAGAGTGGCAAAAGGAATTAGCTGACAAAGGCGACGAGGAAGATGGCAAAGCTCTGTCAACGGAGCGAAGTACCGACTCATCGACGTCAAAATCCTCGGCTTTGTCGGCAACTCCTGAAGTCTCCTCCATTGCAGCCAAGCAGCGAGCTAATGAAGAAGCACAAGCCGAACTGACGAACGCTCTGCTGGAGGACGAACACTTTTGCAGAAGCTCAAAGCCAAGTTGGGCTTGTCGACGCAGTCTCGGCCCAACTCGCGAGGAACAGCTCGCTCTCGCAGACGAAGTACACACTTTTCAATCGAGGAGGAACAAAGTCGACTACGACGCTGAGCGTCTCGACCTGGCGGATGAAATGGCCGCGTTGATGGACGAAGGGCTCGACCGATCCAAGTCGGCCATGGTGGCCGCCAAAATGGCCAAACTGGAGCTGCAGATGGTGACTAGCTCAATTAAAGTGGCGAACCGCGGCGGCGAAGGCTGGAAGCGGCTCAAAACGTCTCGACTACCACCGAATTTCGCTCGGAAAGTGTACACGAAGCACACGGAAGGCCCGCGCTCGAGTTTCATCAACCAAACGAACCACGCGACCCCCGTGGGCATGCTCGACCCCGCCGACTGCTCGCCGTACGAGCCTCCGGAATTCATCCCCGAGCTCCGAGCGCATTTCGTGCCTCGCCCGTCCGCCGATTTGACCGAGAAGAAGCTGCAGTGGGCTGAATACGAGAAGACCCGAAAGTTGCAGACTCCGAATGGCGTTCGACGAGGTGCAGTGGCCGAAACCGAACAGCCCACCGACGAAATGTTTGAGCAGGACCCGAACGAGAAGAACGAGACCAAGCAGCAACGAGAAGCCAAAGCGCTGCTCTGCGCTCGCAACAACAACCTGGAAGGGGTAAGTGCCATCAAAGTACGTGTCATTCTGCTGCTTATCTTACAGTTGTGTTTGCTGCAGTTGGAGTTGACGCTGGACCAGGGCGTGGATGTCAACACTCGAGACAACTACGGCAACACTCTGTTCATCCTCGTGTGCCAGCAGGGCAACAAGCGGCTGGCCAAGTTCCTGCTGCGTCGACGAGCAGACATGAACCTGCAGAACCTCAACGGCAACACGGCGCTGCATTATCTGTACGCCTACAAGCACACGGAGCTGGCCGAATACCTCAAGGAAAAGGGAGCGAAGGACACGACCCAGAACGCGGCCGGTCTCACATGCTACGAAGGACTGAGCCAGGAGCAAGCAGATGCCATTTAATGTACAACCCTCAGAGGAACGAACAAAATAGGTCATGAATTGGGAAGCTCCGACACTGGCGACGCACTTGCTCTGCTCTGGCGACGAAAAGCTAGTTAGTACATATCCCCTCGAAGAGCAGCTCGTCCTCCTTCTTGCGGTAGATCTGGTCTCCCTCGTGGAGAGACACCTCGACCGACGAAGGGCCGATGGGACGCTGCAGTGCCACGGGCTGCTTCTCTCCTGCCGTGAGCGGCGTCATGATCTCCTCGTAGTCGTCCGTGGCCTCCTGCTCGCGCATCAACGCCGTCTGGCGAGCACGTTCGCGCACCTTGGCGCCGAAGTGGATGAGGCACATGAGCAGCGCCACGCCGCCGATAACGATGCCCGTGACGGCGGGGCCGCTGAGACTGACCGACTTCTTGGGGGACTTTGTGTACGTCTTGTAGGTCGTGTCCCAGTCGGACGAGAGGCCCGTGCGCGAGGTGCAGCACTCGAGATGCTCCTCCCAGACGGCGTTCGTGATGACGCATCGTCCGGCCAGCCCCTCGCACTTCTCGGCCAGGTTCTTCCACGTGTACGATTTGGTCTTGGAGTAGGCCAGTTGGGAGGTCAGACAGCCGCTGAGGATCATGGCCGTACCTTCCGGGTCTCCGTAGCAGCCGTGCTGGATCATCTTGGAGCCTTTGACGCTCTTGGTGTTGCTCGTGTAGCGGATACTCTGCTTGCCGACGGCCCAGAAGGTCTCGCAGTCGGTGGAGGCGAACAGAATGGCCGTCATCGAGTCCGAGAGGGGCTTCAGGGCGTTGTTGATGCGCCACTGCAGCGTGGGGCCGTACAGGAAGCCGCAGTTCTCGGCCGTGGCCGGAGACGCCTCCGAGGAGCAGCTGGGCTGCGTGGTGGCCGAGCTGGCGTAGCAGCAGCCGTTGCTCTGCACCTGCGTGTAGATGGAGGGCAGCGACGCCGTCTGCGTCGTGTTGCTGGCGTTGATCTTGGTGCCGTCGTAGCTCGTGGTGGGGGCGATGCACGTGTAGGGGCACGTGACGCAGCCGCCGTTCGTGTCGTAGTTGCTCCAGTCGTCCGTGTTGATCTCGATCACGTAGCCGGCCGACTGGTTGAAGTAGTTCTTGGCCTGCGCGGTCTGCAGGCTCAGGCTCAGGCCCAGCGCCAGCAGCGTCACGACGGATGCGAGGCCCATTGCTTTTTGCCGTTTGGTACACACACCACGGGTGTTGCGTGTGGTCTCTGTGTCTGTGGATCGAAGCTGAAGCCTGGTCGCGCTGTTCGCGCCGCCAAGAGAAAAATACAGAGTGGAGAGGGAGCCGAAAAAGGCGGCGGTTTGGCCGGGAATATACTCCGCAGCCGCGTAAACTACGAGTCAGTGAACCGCTGCGACAGCCCCACCCGCGAGCAGAGCCGGGGCGGCGTTTCATCGATCGTCAGCCAAAATTTGGCCGTCCGAAAAAACGGATGCGAGTCGCTGCTTGGCGGCAAGGCGGGCGGGCGGTGGGCGCACCATGGTGCGTGGGCCCACCATGCTGCGAGGCCCACCACGTGCATTATCGAGCCCAGGCTTGAGGTGCAGCGTGGGCTTCTGCTCGAGCAGTCGGCCGCGGTCGGCGATATACATACATGCACCTTGTGCTGTTCGAAAGGCTGCTGCAGGCTGTGATGTGCAGTGGATTTTCAACGCGATTGAATCCGCAGCTGAGTCAGGGCGCTCCATGACAGCAAGGATATCAACTCGGGGTGGATCGACGCCGCCGCGCTTCCAAAGGGGTCGATCGCCGAGATCGCAGCTCGCTCGCTCGCTTCACGGCGGGACGCTGCAGCCCCGCCAGGCTTTAACAGCGCCGGTCGTCTCTACGCGGCAAGCTGTTGCCACGTCGAGCACGCACGAGTCGGGCGTCGCGGATATCCACAGCAAATTGATCCAGATGGGGGAACCATATCAAACCACCAGCAGATTGCCAAACTTTTGGAGGAAGGAGGAGAGAACCCATGTGTGCTGCTCTCTTCATGGGTGCAACCAAAACGATGACTGCAACCAGCAGCTCAGTTCGAGAGAGCAGTGTGCTCTTGTTCAGCCGCGCCGCCGCGCGAAATCCCGGGGCTTTGTCGTCGCAGCGCCATCGGGCTTTGACTGCTGGCTGACACTTGGCGGTACGATTGCGGCGCACGCACGCGAACCATGCGGAAACCCAGTCTCTTCCGACGCTCTTGTCGTGTTGTGTGTGGGGGGAGGGCTCAGCCCAACCGTGACAGGCGGGGCAAAGGAGCAAAAGACTATTTAGCACTGGTGTTAGAGCTGCAGCAGCTAGCCTGAAAGGCAACAGGGGACAACAGGGGACGGACTGCAGCACTCCCGCAGCAAAGCAAGATACTTTTTGTTGCTGTTCGAGCCGTTTCGGCCACTTGCGCGGTTGGGTGGATTAGGCCTTGGATTAGATCGGTCGAAAGGTGATTTTAGGTGGTCATACAAGCCTGTCGGCCAAAAACGGCCAATGTCGCGCTGCCGACTGTGAACGCCCGGATGGCTTCACGAAAACAATGGCTACAACAAATTAGCTCCCTCATGGCAAAGAATTGTTGTCCAGGTGAGGAGCCAGCGCGCCTTTCTCTGTGAGCCGTTGCGCCCTTTCCCATGCCGTCATTTACGAAACGACAGGGCGGTAAACTACGCGCTCTCTGCGCTCCACTATGCCCCATACAATTGTATAGCGCGAAACAACCGCGGCGCTAGGGAGGAGAAAACTGGCGGCGACGCTCGAGCAGAGCTCATTTCTGGTTTTGTTTTCCGTCGGCAGCAGAGCTCGGCCCCGCTATCGACTCAGAAGGGGAGGCCTCAAACCACCGCAGAACACACCGGGACTCGGTACACAGCAGCTCTCCAGACCATGGGGCTCACTGGAGCGGGCGTCATCGCCTCTGTGGTGGGCATCCTGGGCGGCGTGTCGCTCTCGTGCGGCGGCTGGTCGTCGCTCTCGCTGGGCGCGCGCTCGCTCTTCGTCACCACGCAGTTCCTCTCGGCCTTTGCCATGTACGTTTCCCCCTCGCTTCCGAGTTTCCTTGTATATCTACTATTACTAATCATTATCTATCTCAATTTTAATCGATCTGCAGGGGCTTCGTCGTGGCCTTCACCGCCATCGTGTCGCTATCCAACACGAACGAGTGGATCGCCGTGGCGGCCGGCGGCGGCGCCGGATTCGTGCTGGCGCTGCTCGTCGGATTCATGACGGTCTTTGGCCCGTACATCCTCATCCTGATCACGGGCGGCATCATCGCCTGCTACCTGCTGCTCATCGACGCCTACGACGGCGTGAACCTCTTCCCGGCCGACAACCAGTTGGCTCGTCAGGAGTTTGTCATCGCCTTCATGATCATCTTCGAGCTCGTCTGCTGCTCAAGCTCCAAGACGTCGGAGTTGGAGAACCACCGCTTCAAATACATCATCTTCTCGGCCATTACGGGCGGCTGGATGGCGTCGGACGGCGTCTCCCGTCTCATTGACTCGACGGCCGTGCTATCCGACGTCGCCTACGTGTCGTTTCAGGACGGCGGCAAGGCGGCGCTTAACGGCATGGACTCGGGCGCACAGACGCTTATGTTTGTCATTTGGGCAGCTGTCGGCGTCGTTGGCTGCCTCAACCAGCTCGCTATGCGCTGGGGCATTGGCTGCTACAACCGCGTTGGCGCCCACGCTCAGCTTGGACCTGTGGAAGAGCAGATGCCGGAGCTGCCTACTGGCGCTACTCTGCCTGCTCAGAGCGCGCAGGAGCGTGTGCGTCTCGTGTGCGAGAACTGCTTTGCCACGGTTCCTAGTGGAACTGCTTTCTGCACGGAATGTGGCGAGGCAATGCCAGGAGACGAAGCGACGCCCGACGTCAGTATCTCGCAGGCTCAAATGCCCAGTGTCTCGATGAACAGCAAGAGCCAGGTGCCAGACCGTTGGCAACAGGTGCCGCATCGGACGTACATGAGCACCACGTCGTTCGTGGACCCCAAGCACGCCAAAGAAGGAGGCGTGAGTATGAAGGACAACGGCCGCAGCATCCGCTTTATGGACTCTGGAGTGCAGGGCCCCGACGGAAAGATGAGCCAGTACAACGACTCGATCGCCGGCGTTCGCAACTACTACGAGCCGTCGTTCCGATCCTTCGCCATGAGCACGTACTCGATCGCCAACCGCGCTGCTGAGCCTGTGGAGACGCCGAACATTCGTAAGTACAAGATGTCTGGTACTGGTATGTTCCACATCTTCTACTTTGGCACGGCTGCGACGGGTATCTTCTGGCTGTACTACTTGACCACCATGTACCCGCAAGAGTACTTCTGCAGTCACGCTGCCCCCACCCTGCCTTGCAGTGAACTGCCTAGTAGTGATACGTCTGGATGCTACAGTTCCACCAAGAACTTCGACGCTACGTCTGGCGAGGGATACTGCATTCAGAACGTCCCGTTCGGTTCCTGGCTCATGTACGCGATGATGATCTTCAGCGAATTCCTCAACTACTGCCTGGGTCTGCTGTTCAACTTCAGTATGTGGCGTCCCATCCGTCGTGGCGCTCGTTACATGAACGACTTTAAGCCGCCTATCCCGAAGGAGCAGTGGCCGACCGTCGACATCTTCTTGTGTCACTACATGGAACCGGTGACGGACTCGATGCAGACGCTGAAGAACTGTCTGGCCATGCAGTACCCTCCAGAGCTGCTGCACATCTTCATCCTCGATGATGGTTACACCAAGTCCACTTGGGACGCCAACAACCACTTCAAGGTGACTGTCAACACGAAGGTCATTGAGATCGCTGGTGATCTGCGTGGCGACCTCGCTCGCCTAATGCACGAGCGTGTTGTTGGGCCCGTACAGGATGATGCCAGTCTAAAGTCATGGCGTCGCCAGCACAGCTCAGTGCGTGAACTACGTAAGGAAGGAGGTAAGGGCGTGCAGCGTCGTGACTGTGCTGTTGGCTCGCTGTCAGACGACTACGACTACCGTGACCGTGGCATTCCGCGTGTGACGTTCGTTGGCCGTATGAAGCCTGAGACGCACCACTCCAAGGCTGGTAACATCAACAACGCCCTGTTCAACGAAGGTGCCGACGGAAATACCTGCTGATTCTGGATAACGATATGAAGCCGCACCCGAAGTTCCTTCTGGCTGTGCTGCCCTTCTTCTTCTCGGAGGGCGAGGCAGTTGATGGCGGAGGTCGCCAGTACAGTGACGACATCTCGTGGAACCAGGTCTCGTACGTGCAGACGCCTCAGTACTTCGAGGACACGCCGCAGATCACCGTCATGGGCGACCCTTGTGGACACAAGAACACCATCTTCTTCGACGCTGTGCAGTGCGGTCGTGATGGCTTCGAATCGGCAGCTTTTGCTGGTACCAACGCTGTCTTCCGTCGCCAAGCCTTCGACTCGATCGGTGGCATTCAGTACGGTACTCAGACAGAAGATGCCTTCACTGGTAACGTGCTTCACACGTCTGGTTGGGACTCTGTCTACTTCCGAAAGGACTTCGAGGGCGATGCTAAGGACCGCATCCGTCTCTGTGAAGGTGCCGTGCCTGAGACTGTGGCTGCTGCTATGGGTCAGAAGAAACGTTGGGCGAAGGGTGCCGTGCAGATTCTTCTCATGAAGAATGAGAGCGAAGTCGACCCGGACTGGCGTCCGCCGCGTGTTCCTGCCCCGGACCCGAAGCCGTCGCTCGCGTTCCCGCGTAAGATGTTCTTCTACGACTCGGTGCTGTACCCGTTCGGTTCGATCCCCGCCCTGTGTTACGTGACCATCGCTATCTACTACTTGTGCACGGGCGACGCTCCGATCTACGCGCAGGGTACCAAGTTCTTGTACTCTTTCTTGCCCGTGACGTTCTGCCGTTGGGTGCTGAACTTGCTGGCGAACCGCTCGGTCGACAACAACGACGTGTGGCGTGCCCAGCAGACGTGGTTCTCGTTCTCGTTCATCACGATGATGGCCATCGTGGAGGCCATCCAGGCGCGTGCGACGGGCAAGGACAAGTCGTGGGCCAACACTGGTGCCGGTCAGAAGACGTCGTGGACGGAGATCCCGAACGTTTTGTTCTTCTTCACGCTGCTGTTCAGTCAGCTCGTGGCGTTGATCCGGTTCTTCCAGTACGAGAACGCCACGAACCCGTGGAACTACGTGTCCGCCATGTTCTTCGGCTTCTTCGTCATGAGCCAGTTCTACCCCATGGTCAAGATGAGTATCACGGAGTACTGTGGCTGGGACCACACGGCCGCCACCTTCACGGCCAACGTGTTCGGCTCGCTGTTGGTGGTGTACATCGTGGTGTTCGTGCAGCTGTGGCAGGTCTACTACGAGGGCAACCTGCAGGTGGCCCAGGGCAATACAGGAGGCGGGTCCTCTGCGGCTTAGGCTCGCTGTTTGCTCCCAGACCAATAGCTGGACCGGAGAGACCAGGACGGAGAAACAGACAAGAGCGCAGCAGAAGCGGTAGTGTAGCTTATGTAGCGGATCAGCGGTGCGCTCGAGAGGCGTTGGGCCTCTTCGTAGCTCCAGGAATCCTGTCATCTTCATACGTAAATTGCTTTTGCCATACTCTGTGGTGTTTGGCGTGTTCCTTTGCAGTTAGGGGGAAGGCAAGTGCGATCTTTGGCGATGGAAGGTGGCGGCGCTTTGGGATTGCTGCTTCTAGTCGCGGTGGCGTCGTGGTTGCCACGAAATGTTCGTGCTGGGCAAGACGTCAAGGCCTGGACAAGCGGGAATCGAGTGACGCAGCCCTGTACGTTCGAAGGCTACTACACAGCGCCAGGAGCGACCACAACACAGCCGTGTCCTGGAGCGATGCCCTGTCCGCCAGGATCCTATTGCACGTACGTACAGGCATTTGATCTTCATCGGTGACACTTATCTAACCGTGAGTCATGGTCGTGTAGTGGTGGCGTGCGATTGCCGTGTCCTGCAGGTGTGTACGGAGCTGGGGAAGGACTCCGAACCAAACAGTGCTCAGCCCCATGCCCTGAAGGTTTCTACTGCCCGGAAGGAACAGCCACGCCCATCGACTGCGGTGCTGCAAACGTTTACTGTCCGTTGTACTCGACGCAGCCAGTGCCTGTCCCCGACGGGTTCTATGCGTTAGGTGGAGAGCCGACAGACCGCCGTCGCTGCACGGTCTACCCGTGCGAACCAGGCTCCTTTTGCGTTGCGGGAACGTCGCGACCGTGTCCTGCTGGAACGTACGGGGCCACCTCGCAGCTCACGTCGGCACAGTGTACAGGTCAATGCCCTGCAGGTCATTACTGCCCGAGAGGGACTATCAATCCCATTCCGTGTCCTGCCGGTAGGTATGGCGCCTTCGCAGGACTCGCGGACTCCAGTTGCTCTGGGATCTGCCCTGTCGGGTATGCTTGTCCCCAAGGAACTGCGTCTGCTACGACGTGGCGGTGTGAGGAAGGCACATTCTGTCCAGCTGGAAGCTCCGAGCCTCGACTGCCTCGTAAAGGCACTCACGTTGTAAACCTTGCAGCGACAGAGGAAGTCACGTGTCCATTGGGCTCGTATTGCAGTCCTGAGGAGGCTCCAGGAAGCTCAAGACTGTGCCCTGGTGGAACGTTTGGAAATACGACAGGACTTTCAACTGCTGCGTGCTCGGGACCTTGTGCGGCAGGATTTTACTGTCCACGAGGCAGCACGAGCGCCACGCAGTCTCCTTGTGGAGCGGTGAACGTGTTTTGCCCGTCTGGTTCAGCCGCTCCTTCCCAAGTAGCCGTGGGGTTTTACACTGTCGGCGATTCCAGCGTAAAGATTTCTTCGTTCACTGTGGATGACCTGGAAATTGAGCTACTGAGGGATCAAACGACTCGAGTTGCCCAGCTCCAATGTGAACCAGGTCACTACTGTGTGAATGGCGAACGATTCCTGTGTCCTGCTGGCACTTTTGGTAACACCACTGGACTCAGTACATCGGATTGCTCAGGACTGTGTGCTGCTGGTTACTACTGCCCTGAAGGGATCGCTGTGGCTCAAGCTGTTGCCTGCACTGCCAGCACTCTATTTTGTCCGAAGGGAGCAGCATTACCGACGCCAACAAGTAGAGGATATTGTGCGATATCTACAGACCCAGCTGCAGGAGGGAATTGGACAGATCAACGGCCAGCGGGGCCTGGTGAGTTTGCTTGGAGAGGTGTTTGCTATCCTTGTCCTGCAGGGACGTTTGGCTCGGCGTCATTGGAGACGAATCCTACATGTATGGGACCGTGTTCTGCTGGATACTATTGCCCGACTGGGAGCTCGACCCCAACGCAACATGAGTGCGGTTCCTCAGCAGTGTATTGTCCTGAGGGAGCAACAGTGCCGTTCGACGTGTTGCCAGGCTATTACACGTCTCTGAGTGTGCTGGCAATCGATCCCAACACAAAGGAGGCGCCTGGATGTGGCCCTGGACTCTACCGAGACTACTCCACAACAGTCAACTCTTTCCTGGATGTCGCTACCAACCGCGCCCCCGTCGCGGTGAATTATGGCGACGCCAAGTATCCCGTGGCGCAATGTGTGTTGTGTCCCGTTGGAACGTTCAAGTTCGGGACGGGAGATGGAATTTGGCTTTGCAAAGCTTGTCCGCAGTTCACGACCGTCAGCACGAGCGACAGACGTTCGTGTAGTTGCTTCCGTCTGGCTGGTGGCGACAGCTTTGATTCTTCATTGTATTCACTCCACTTTGCGATGGCGACTCTGTCTTGTGAACTTGTGCCAAACGCTTTGGTTGCGTCGCTAGGCGACGGCGCAGCAGGCAGCGACTCTGTTTACACGCGATCAGTGCAGTTCCCCTGTGAGCGCGGATACTTTTGCAGCGGAGGTGTTCGTTCTCCATGTCCTGCTGGCCGCTACGGCGATAAAAGCTTGGAAACTCGACCGGTCTGTGCTGGCGATTGTGCTGCCGGGTTTTACTGCCCCTCGCGAGCTACAACAGCACCGCCGTACCGTGTGGAGACGCCAATGTGTTTTGTCCGGTTGGAAGCGTGGTTCCTACGCCCGTGAGGACCGGATATTATTCTCTACGGTTGTCGACCGACAAGTTGTTGGGCGATCAAGCGCTAATAAATGAAACAGTCCAAGACGCTCAGCGTGTGTGAACCCGGAGCGTACTGCGTTGACGGCATAAAATATCAGTGTCCTGCAGGACTGTACGGAAGCCGACAGGGAGAGACTTCTCCACTCTGCACTGGACTGTGCACGCAAGGGTATTATTGCCCCGAAGGAAGTACTTCCGCCACGCAACTTGAATGTGGCGGCAATGCGCTTACATGTCCAACTGGGTCTCCATCTCCTCTTGTTATCCCGTCAGGCTACTACTCGATTGGTACGACCAACACGACGCGGTTCTCTCAAAAACCGTGTGAACCAGGCTACTTCTGCGTTGGGGGCATCAAGTATCAATGCCCCGCTGGCACCTATGGCGCTACAAGTGGCTTGCAAACTTCGGCTTGTTCAGGACGATGCGCTGCCGGGTATTACTGTCCGTCGTATCCAGGGCCTCCAAGTGTTTCAAGGACGCAAAACGAGTGCGGTGGTAGCGCTCTCTACTGCCCTGAGGGCACCGGAAACGTGCAGCGACTCGTACCCAGCGGATATTACACCATTCCGCCGCCAGGGATGATTGATGATGGACGCAATGCAACTCAAAGTGGCATCAGAATTTGTCCACCAGGGTTTTACTGTCGGCAGGGCATTCGCATCCGCTGTCCAGAAGGGACGTATGGAGATACCGAGGGGATTAGTGCCTCGTATTGCAAGGGGTGGTGCCCAGCGGGTTATTCCTGCCCGTTTGCTACTGAAGATTATCTCTCAAACCCATGTCCGGTGGGGACTTACGCTCTGCAAGGTGCTGCAGTTTGTATGCAGTGTCCACCCAGCTCCCAGACCCGAGATGCCGTGCTTAACACGTTCAAATTGTTGTCGGATGAGGAAGCTTCTTCTCCACCGTGTACCACACACCGCGAATGCTGCTTTTTGGATGACCGAAGAAGGAGAAGGACGAGAGCACGCTTCAAGTTTCATACCATTATTGACAAATACTTTCTGAGTCTATCATCGCCCGAAGGCGTCCTAGTTGATGTTCGTGAGGATTTTCTTCCCCGTTGGTGTAACTTCACTGGCACGGATCAACTTCTCGCACGTGGTGGTGCCAATGACCTTGGGGGTAAGAATACTTGCTCGCTCTTCCAGGTACGACACGTCAACGTCCATATAACTTCCTCGCATCGTGAAACCCGAGGAAGGGGAAGAGCACAGGGTGAATTTCGTGCCCGCCAGCACGACGTTATAGAGATCTCCGTCGCAGTTGATTCTTTCTTGCTCTGTCTCATCCGAGTTGGCAGTGGCTTCGTTCACCATGCCAATAATGGAATTGACCATCAAGAGGATCTCCGCGTCGTCCATTCCAAGACACTTGGCTTCCGATGCGGTCTTGCGCTTGCTATGGATAGGGCTGGTCTCGAGGTAAGCAGTTCCGTTCACCAGCGCATATTTTAGACGTGTCTTGCCCTGCGTGAAGGTGGCGACGGCGTCGTACAGCACGTCGTTGGTGTAGATAGCTACGACCGGGTTGGCGAAAATAGTGAAGCTGGATTGGCCCAGGACCCACATGGACTTGCGCTTCACCTTGAAATCGAGACGCAGCGACGGCCACAGCGACGGGTCCGTCGTCTCGGAGACGTCCGACACTGCTGACATGTCCATCGGCACGTCCGTCGACTTGTCCGAGCCGCGTAGGTTCGGTTTATCTTCATTTTCGAGAAAGCCGAAGTTGACGTCTTGCTTGGTCTTGGCGGCGCGCGCAGTCAGCACGAGCAGCGCGAACGCGATCACGAAGCGGAGGAAGTTGGGCATTTAGCTTCCGAAGCGTGAGAGCTGCTCACCGCAGATGAAATTGAAATCTGTGGTCCGACACGACCGACAAGCATTCGTGCGATGGCAATTTCTGACAGTGCGGGTTTCGGAACACCATCGATTAACTTGGTAAACGCGCACATCCCGAGATGGAGCTCGCGATTTGAGTTGTCTACTCGAGGCGAGGCAATTCAGGATTCCGGGAAGACCGGGCTCACTTGCCTTTGATATCGACCGTGGTCTCCAAACGTGTGGCGCTCTTCCGCCAATGCACATGTTTGTAATGCAACTTCGCGATCCTTTGGATTACGACGCACAGATCGTCAGCACAACCATAGGGACTGCCCGCCCCTGCAAATTGACGATGCTTGCGATGCTTGCGCTGGTAAACGGGCAAGCCGACACGGATGAGCTCTGGCGCCACTGGAGGCGAGCGTACAACACGTGAAGGCTGTCCTCGATTGCAATCACCGCTGCGCTTTTGCAATACACCGTCAGCCTATACCGTCTCTTCAACGCTGCGTCCGTCATGGTCAAGTTGCATCAAAAAGCTCTCAATTACCGCGTCTTAAGCGTTAATAATACTAGTAGCTGGTCATCTTACTGTCGTCAAGTTGGCGTGAGAAAGTGTTCCACATGTACAACTGAGCGGGCTGGAAATTTCGATGTGGTGAGATCGTTCTATAGGCAGTTCACACCACATGCAATGGATTTCGAGCGTTCATCTCGAAGTGGTGAAGTGGCGGACACGTGATTGACACAGGAGCGGCTGTCACTTCGAGCGCACATAGCAGCTATGTGCGCTCGAAGTGATGGCAAAGTCCCTCTTTTCCGGCCAATCATAAAAGTCCGTCCCGGCCAAATGGCCGGAAGCTGTGGGCAAATGGACTTTTGAGCGAGTTTCGGCCAAGGCTAATTAAACGTTTTTACGCAAAGTTTAAAAATTAGATTAAAATGTGTCGACACTTCTTGTCGTGCTCTTCGCGAGAAGTTTGCGCTCGTACAGCTCATCGTGGTGTCAAGTAGTAGCACCTGACGGGGCGCTCGTGGACAAGATCACTTCGGTGAGGACTGGGCTGCATGCTGTTGATGTTCTCGGAACTATTGCCCCCCAGCGGCCTACTACTCTACTACATGGACGACGACGACAGGCAGAGCATCACAAACGACGGGAGCTGGCCGGGGTCTTCCGCCTCCTGCACGAGCTGGCGGCGGCGGCCAGCAAAGACGCAGTCCATTCTGTGCGCAAGCGCATCGTGATGGCTAAGCTGCAGCTGTCGGCCAGTGTTGGTGTGGGCGTCCTACCAATAGACACCGAGAAATTGCTGGTCATTCAGCAGCAGAAGAAGATGATGGTTCAGCGTGTTTGTGGACTTAGGCAGAGGGTGGAGAAGTAGGAGTTCACGAGGGAGAAACCTTCATGACGTGCCTGCTGGCAGTGGCTGGTACTGACGTCCTAGGAGATATCGTCAAGATATTGTTGGCCAAGTGTCCGCAGGCACGTATGACGGACGGCAGCAACTCGGATACGCTGACAATTCGGTTATCCTGATGCCGCGCAATTACTTCGACACGAGGCTGACCGCCGTGAGCTGCTTCCAGCGCAAAACTTCGAGGCGATGACAAGCTCACTGCAACAGATCGGAGGAAACTTTACCTAGGGGCCATCTAGAGCCGCAAGGATTTCCAGACCGGGAAGCACTCACGGTCAGCCAATCTATTCCATCCAGCGCCATCATCTTTAGGGGCCGTCTAGTCCTTGGCGACGTCTTCGACGACACGCGTGCAGACTCTCCGTGGGGACTACGCGTTCAACCACAACAAAAGGGAAAGCGAGGCGCTGGGATGCATTATCGACACCGACGTCGCCACGAAGTTGGCTGAAATTCCTGGCATGAATAGATTCTATGACCCCCATATCTCCACTGCTATCCAGCGCAAGATTTCCGATCCAGCTTTGATGTCTGCGGGTCTACAAAGTGCAATTGTCGAGTGTTCGTTAAAGGAGTTCTTTCATATTTGCGACGCATATAAGGCAATAACAGCAAAATGTGAGAGCAGCTGGAAGTCTTGTGGACCGCGTAGACGGCGGACTGCGTTTTGCTGCGCTTACACAGCTATAGCTAAAGATCGAGGATTATGTCATGATAATTGTTCTCGAGAAAGCATCGAACAGCAACTACGTTTTCAACTATTCAACTCTACCCAAGCAACTGCGACAGCTTCGCCTTCTGACCGCGAAAGCCGGTTAGCATCGTAGCTTCTTGGGGATATTTTTTACATTTTCGTGTGGAAGCGGTGGTTTATGTGCATCAGCAATTTTTTCCAACTCGGTGCCATCCTTGGACACTGACGCTGTTGCTGGAGTCGACCTTCCCAACGTTGGCTCTGCTGTCGATCCTCCTGGCGTCGCTGCTGGTTCTGATACTGTCGCGACGGTCGACCCTTCCGCTGGCGACGCTCTCGACCCATTGCGGTGGGCTTGTTCATACCCAGCACCGATCTCGACGTCCTCCAGAACCTCGTCGAAATATTCCTCCCACAGAAGAATTGTTGGAGCGCCATCGACTCCGTCACCAGGATCTTCGTTGTCGCTATCCTCACGTTCTTCACCAGGTAAACTCTGTTGTCTTGGTGACGGTGTGAAGATTGTTGAGCTGCTTGTGGCGTCTAAAATGATTCTTCTTTCCTTCGCAGAGATAAGTAATTTCTTGTGAGGGTTCTTGGACACATCGATATCCTTGTTTGCGCGTTGGCGAACGTGCTTCGCCACCGTGTGAAAGTCTAAAGCTTTGTTTGCCGCCATGCGATTGCGCTTACCAGTGTGGGTTAACGCTAGATCACTAAACAGACGCTCACATGTAGCTGTGTTCACAGCAATTGATAGTACTCTCATCGCAAGCAGGGGAGTTTGCTTTTGCTACGTTCGGCCGCAACTAATTCCCAATATTCCCATGGGCAACCAGGAAATTCACTTGCAGCTGCATGAGTAAACCGTCCTTTCAACCACGACAGCATATCACGACGAATCTCGCCAATGTCTTCGGCAGCAAATAAGCGACGGTAGTAGTAAACAGCTATCTTGCACAAAGAGCCAATACCTGAGACTTCTGTGTCGGGCAACATGCGCGCACTCTCGACGTACACTGGATGCAATGCAAACCCGAGCATAAACAGCGGTTGCTCGCATTTTCGCCAGCGGGCTTCAACACATGAAATAAGTCGGTCTCGGTGAACGAATTGATGCTGGAAGCCCTTGTAAATCTCGCAAAACGAAAATACGACGTCGCCGACCGTGTTTTCATCGCGCTGGAGCCTGTAAGATGCGTAGGACAGTGGTGCAATAATGGCTTCAGCGTTGTCAAGGTCTTCCCAAAAAATTGGTCACCAAGTTTGCGCAGCACGCTAGGGAAGTCGCTGTGGTCCCGATACTGGCGATAAAACGTTTGCATTGCTGACCGCACGCGCAAAAGAGATGCAAAGCACCCTTGCATGGAGTTCCAGCGCGTCTCGCACAGTGTTCGCAAGCCCAATGCCTTCCCATAGAATTTCTTCATCACCTTTAATAGTCGTGGCAGCCACTTGGATGAAGACGCGTTTAAAGTATTCACAATGGTAGCAGCTTGACCAGCTACATTGGCAAACGATGACTGCAGCACCGCCTTGACCAAGTTATTGATATCATGAGCGAAGCAAAAAGAAATACAATCTGGGGCCATCGCAGCGCTAAAATGCGGCGGGCTCGGCCGCACTCCCCGCATTGTCCGTGATAATTGCTCCAATACGCCATCCCTCCTGTTGGGCTTGCTCCAGCACCTGCTCCATTGCCTTGCAACCGCCAAGCCGTGGTGGTCCTCGCCTGCCGGAAGTAGTGCATACGTAAGCAGCACTCCGAAGAGTGTGAGCTGACAGCCAAGCAAGTGATCCTTACCGATATTTTTCCACACATCTGAGAGGAAGTTGACCCAGCCTTTAGTAGTTTTCTGCATTGACTTTAGAGCCGCAATATCCAGCTTTTGCACCGCGTAGCGTGCTCTGTGAGAACTCTGCCGCCCAATGCTCGTCGGGAAGGAAGTACATCCGTCACACCAGGACACAATAATTCCAGGAACCGTAGTGTAGATGGTTGCTCAATAAATCTATCGGCAAGGTGATTATCAGCGTGGAGTTCGATAAGAAAGCGCTCAATTTCTTTCACTTCTGCTCTGGAAAACTTCCGCTTTTGGTGAGGGGAGCCCTTGCTTTGGAGAAGAGCGCTTCTTCATCACCAACACCCGGCACGCGCGCGAAGGACCAGTAGTCCGTGATCCGATACGAACTTGCGGCAAAGCGACTTGCCGAGACTGGGACCGTGTCTGCACCGATGTTGGGGTTGCTGCAGGGTTTTCGTCTGTGGATGCAACAGGACTTGTCTCATGAGGTACAGCATTTGGTGTACTTGGTGATGCTTCAGGGAGCTGCCTTGCCAAATAATACGTGCACTTATTCAGGTGGCTGGCGTAGTTGCGTGGCCTTCCGACAATTGGCTTGGGTGGTGACGCGCCCAGTTCATTGCTCGCAGCTCGGCAAAACCTACACTCTCTGTAGGTGTAGCCACCTGGCGCCACACCCAGCTCTGTCAAGCGCTTGAAGTGCCTTGTGAGGGGTCAGGCTGGCGCCCTCCTGCCATCTCGGATCCTGCTAAACGTGAGCTGAGGCTATACATACAAACCCCTCTATATTCTCCCCTCCATAAGAATTTACGCTTTATAAGAATAGTAGTCGGTTCCCGAATAACCACTTCATACAAGCCCTATATAATATTCCCTCTTGAGGACTATAGACATAAAAATTCTTCGATATCCTAATAGAGGGGTGCTTAACTATCGGAGCTATACAGTGTTGAAAAGTAAGGTTATCCAGCGGAGAAGCAGTCGCGGAAGGACATTTGCTGCCGTGCGCCTTGTTTTCGCGCAACTCATCTCGATATTCGCGCAGGAGAGCACGGAGGCCGCGTACTGCGCCACCTGGAAGCCCTTTTTCATCGCACTGAGCAATGGACTTGACAATAAACTGGAGATCCTCCTTGATATCTGCTGTTGTCATCTCCATCTCCATCGACGGAGGCGTGGCGTTAATGACCTCGTCTTTGTCGTCTGGTTCATTATCGGGTTGCAGAAGTCCTCGTCACTGGGTTTCTTCGTAGCAATATTTTCTTCAGCGGGGTTCAGCACGTTCTCCATTGTGATAGGGTCGTTCAGCTGTAGCTGTCCGAGCATTAAGCGCAAGCCCCCATAATTTCGTTTCTACAGATTCGTCGGACGCCGCCCACTCGCACGTGTGGTGCTCAAGAAGGCCTGTGTGTTTCCATCATTTGGTGGACAGGGAACTGGATATCTCATTCCAGCAATCAATGCACCGCAATATCGCCTGATGGATAGGAACATTGTAGATCTTGCTAGCAGCGATGAAGTCCATGCCAGGACTGGCATCCAGCTTGTCCAGGACGTACTGAATGTGGAGGCGGTGGTAGCGCCTCGTGAAAGCAGCAATTATACCTGCGTCAAGTGGCTGAAGTTTGCTCGTTGTTGGGTGGAAAAATAGCACCTCGAGGTGCGGTAGTTCGCCGGCTTCAAAGCTACCATGGACAGTGGCGTTGTCCAGCAACAATAGGCACTTATGTTACTGGGTCTTGAACGTAGTATTTAGATCACGAATCCACTTCGCGAAGATTAGACGTGTCATCCGTGCCTTGAGGCTGTTCGTGTAGTTCAGCGCATCTGCCGTGGTATTCGAAAAGCCCCTGGGCTTTTTAGACTTCGCAACAAACAACGGCGGCAGTCGTTCAGACCCGTCAGCATTACACGCAAATGCGTCTTGTCCTTCTGAATTTTGGAAATGGTTGCATGTCCAGGACGTACTGCGGGCTCGAACGACTTTGAGCCCACTACGCCAGATTATTTTGGGTCAGAACAGAATACAACTTGTGGTGACGGCGGATTTGAATGCGTTGGTATTTGGAGAACTAGTTGCGGGAGCGTCGTTGAGGTATGGTGCCGGAAATGAAATGGGTGATATTTTCCCGTAGCCGAAGTTATGCCTGCGCTAGATTCAATTTAACTAGTCGGCGTCATAGAGTCGTGTCCGCATATGCTGGGCCTCCCTTTGCTGGTAGTGCGTCCATAATTGAAGCCGTAAGTCGTTTCCACTTTGGTTTGCCCAGAGCTAATCGTCGAAGGTCGTTCAGGTCGCTCGCCGTGCGAAGTCGGTGTCCGCAACCGCATGAGTCGAGATCTTTGTCTAAGATGCGTGACAAGGTTGTTCGCAGCCGGCCTCACCATTTCTCTGCGTCGTTGGTAGAGAAGTATGCCGCCATTTGAGTGTAATCTGGGATATCGGGTCGTCTTAAGATGTGGCCAAATAGGCCCCAACGTGAGGCTGTGATCCGGTGTCGAAGCGGACGTTCGCGGCAGATCTCATACAGGGTCCGATTGGAGACGTGACGGGGTAGCGAATGTTGAGCACCTTTCGGAGCTGGCGGCGGAGGAAATTTTCCAGACCGTGTTCCGGCGTCGTCAAGGCTCATGTACCGCTGTCGTACAGTAGGATTGGCAGAACAAAGCAGTTGTAGAGGTGGAGTCTGGTCTCGTCGGTCGTGAAGTGCGGTCGAAGCCAAACCGTTCATAAGCGAGGGAGCGCGGCAGCAGCGAGAGTCTTGCGCCGGCTAAGATCTTCAGCATCTCCGAGCAGTGAGCCGAGTTTCTGTCGAGCGCCGTGTTCGAGAGAACTCGGATGTCGTCTTCAGTCAGGAACGTGGCGAGGGCCTTGAGAAGTTTCTCAAGCACCACCACAGATACGACGATCCCATTGTACAAGAACTATCACAGCGCCAACGAGAACTACAACTGCAGATCTACAACGACCATGCCGCGAATACCGCGACACTCCGACGGGAGTGCAACGCTATCCTCCACCAGAACAAATTCAGGTGCCGCAACCTTGTAAACCTAGCGCTCGACGAGAAAAACACCCAGATTTAGAGTCTCAGCAATACGGCACAGTTCTTCTGGGCGGTCCGTGCAACCACGCCCAAACTGATTGGACGACCTCTACTCTGCGATGACCAAAGTAAGTATATTCTACAACAGTCTAGGACTAACAATCTTATGCAGTCTCACTTCAAAAAGCAGTTCGCGGACCCAGCACGGCGCCCGATACGAAGCTTGAGCGCTCGTCCAGACCATCACCAACTGAACAACTGCCGCGCGTCAGGACCCGACGGCATCCCAGCAGAACTTCTCAAGTACGGGGCCGCGGAGCTCGCGCCAAATTTGGCGTCGCTTATCATCCAAAGCTTCGAACGCGGTGAGTTCCTTGACCTCGGCGAAGGAATATTGCTCTGCCTCCCAAAGCTGAACAAATCCCTGGAGACTGCTCCGGTCTCCTCCCCATCGTTCTGCCCATCAGCACCAGGAAAGCGGTTTCGCTAATTGCCCTCCGACGAATATCACCGGCCGTCGATCGCTTCCTGTCGCCACATCGGAGTGGTTTTAGAAAAACAGAAGCACCGACAATGCTGTCTGGACGCACCGGTAGCAATGCGCCCACGTACAACGTTTTCGAGAAACTATTCACGTGCTGAGGATCGATCTTTACGAACCTTTGACACTATCGGCCGTGCCGCGGGCAGCAAACGCAATGGTTGTTTCTGCTGTCTGACGGGCTGTGTCAAGTGTCGCGTTTCACTGCAACATAACCGGAGTTGCTATGCAGTCTTCTGTGGCAGATAGTGCATCTCGGAGCGCCGTGGTGTATTTTTCTTGAGTGTCAGTATCCTGGATCAGCTGTTTGCAAGCGAGTCATAGTTCGAAATCGGAGTCTAGGAGCATGTTGAAGCACGAAATCTGCCGTCGCCAGCTTGTGGTCGGACAGTGTGTCAGTGCTGCCCCACGACTGCGCGTCCATGCACAAACTACAGCAGTTTTGTGGGTAGAGTATGTAGTCGATCTGGTTGTAGACGCGGTTATCCCATCGGCGTTGGCTTCACGTTGTTTTGTGTTTTACACGTTTCGGAAAGCCTGTGTTAGTAGCAAAAGTCGAAATGAGTCACCAAAGTTAGCTAGCGCGTGTCCGTTTCGGTTGCGGACACCCCGGGCGTGGGTGCCTAGGAAAGTTTCTCCGCTGCGTCTGGAGCCGAGTTTTTGCGTTGAAGTCACCTGTGATGATGGTAATGTCTCTCATTGGCAGTGATTCCAGTAAGGCGTGGGGGTCCAAGTAGAACCTATCGATATCTTGGAGCGGTTTTCTGCAGTGGGAGCCGTACACCGTGATGATGTTAAGCCAGCCGGTACTGGGTGCGATCGCGGTGGGCCCAGTACCGCCAGAGGTAGGGACGGTGGCGTGCCGAGACGGCAAACCCGATGCCGTGCTTTTCCTGTGTGGCAGCAAGAGTTACCAGAGCGAAGTCCCCGATGGAGCTCCTGCCCAGCACTGGTATTTTGTCTCCAAGGACGTCGATACTGTATCGTTGGAGGTCTCTTGCGAGCGTATCATGCTGTCGGCGGTGAGAACCTAATGATTGGACGTTAAATGAAGCCACACGGAGTCGATTAGACTGGTTAGGACAGGGGGCGCTGTGGGAGTAACGGGAGACCCGCAAAGGACTTGCAGATGCCCGAGAGCACCTGCCGGAAGCCCGCAGCAAGCATCATACTGGCCGCGAGTTCCGGGGCAGAACGTCACCCCAACCCCACCAGAAATATGGTGCCGACCGGGGGAATCTTTTGTGGATGGAGATCACGGGGTAGTACCAGCAAATGGGTACCTTCAATGGTAGTACCAGTCATTTGGTACCTCTCCTAAAAGAATGCTCCCTTTATAAGACTATGTAGTTTCGGCCAAATTCAATAGTCCCGGCCATGGCCGTTTGGCCAAAACTGGTCGGCAAAACTATGTTTCGTCCGTCCATTGGCCGAATAGAAAAGTCCCTACTGCCAACACTGATCATAGCTGGCAGACACAGCCACGAACTCGCGGACTGAAACTCGGTATGAGGAACTACAAGCCGTTCACTTCTTGAATTTGCTTGAGCATTGTAAAGTGACCTCGGAAAGCATCGTGGTGCTGTTTAACAATAGCTCGGTCGTAGAAAAGGAACGGAACAATATCGGCATCGCCTTTCCTGGCAGCTTGTATCGTCGCCTCATCATTGCCTCATTGATTCACGCTTCCAATCGATCTTCGTGGAGATGTTGTACGATATCTAGATGCCGCACTGCCCAGATCATCGCATTTGTTGTGCAGCCCTTAGGTCGATTTTCATGCAAACAAGGCTGCGTTGAAAAGGGTCAATTCCCTGTCTGCTTCAGCCATCTCATAGCATGGGGATGTCCTCTTGATATCGCGTTTGACATCGCACCGCGCATGGTAGCAATTCACAATGATACAGCGTCATGTTCATAGAGCCATTGCACCACTTCCAAGTGACCATGTTCAGCAGCATAACATATCGCCCATTCTGAACGAGTTTCTGGCCGATTCTTGTCTTGCCACTGCACCACTCGCAAGAAACCGCGGCCAGCAGCCTTTGACATCGTGTTTGAGAAGATTACAAGGCCATTTCGGCTTAACCACTTAAGAGCTGTGAGATTGCTGTGCTTCGCTGCTTCGTCAGGAGCCCAATAAAGTCGGACGGCCACGGACCACGACCATCCCGTCGATCTGCTTCCATCCACTCCAAAACACGGACAGATCCATCTCGAGCTGCGGCTTTTGTGGCTTGGCTCCAGCTTGGTGCAGTGCGTGAGAGGTAGCATTCTAGAAATTCGATTGAGACTCCATCCCCGCGGGCTTGCGCGAGCGCTTCCTCGTCTAGAAAACCATCCAGGTATCGATCGATGAGGTCCATCACACGTGGAAGCGATTCGCCTGGTTGGTGGTCCGCAGCGGCAACGTTGCTAGGGAATCCTTGTTGTCTGGAAATGGGTTTGACTTGGCCATGTATGTGCCTTCTCCAGAATTCAACAAGGAAAATGGCGCCATTGGATTTTGGCATGACGATCGAAATGATCAACCGGCAAGGCTGAGATCGCTAGCAATGCCCACAACGTGTGAATCAAAACACTAATCTTGTTCTGCTTGTTAGTACTATGAAACCTACCTAAAACGTTGCAAAAAGCTGCCGCCATCCACCACCGGAAAACGTTATAACCTTGCTGTTCACTTCTTGAGTGTCACGCGGGACTTGTAGGCGTCGTAGCGGCACTTGCCATACGCCAGAAAGTCAAAGTCGATCGTGGACTGCGACGCCTGGATGTAGCCCCACAACGACCAGAACAAGTGCGAGGCCAGCGAGTACGTGTTGGCCTCCAGTCGCAACCTCTCAATCTCATTGTCGCTCACTGCGCTCTCGTCTCCGTCTTTACCAGCCAAGTAGGCGCGACAGAAGTTGCGCTGTTGCTCCGCCGTCGGGTACTTGCTAAAGTCTCCCAAGTGGGCATTGACTGTCTTGTGGTAGTCGTATCCCCACTCACAGAAGTGGTTACCCAGGTCATATCCACGTGGGTTATAGCTTGTGTACTCAAAGTCAATTAGAACGGCATCTCCCGCCTCGTTCTTCATGATGTTGCCGTACTGCAGGTCGTTGTGGCTGAGTACAATGGGGCTGGGCACTTGCGCCAGCAGCTTCTCCATCTCGTTCACGTCGCTCTCGAACTGCGCCAGGTCCAGCACCAGTTTATACTTGTCGTGGGTGCACTTGGCTCTGGCCACCTCCAGCAACTTGCGGATGCTCGAGATGTACGTGGGTTTCTTATCGATGGCAATGTCCAGGCCGTGGAACACTCGCAGCTGCTTGGCGATCAGTCGCGACTCGTCCGGCAGGCGGAACCTCTTGCTGGTGTACGTCGTACCCTTGATGAGCTTCTCGGCGCGGCCGTTGGCGAACTGGCCCAGCAGTTGCACGCCGATCTGCTGCTCCGACAGCAACTGGAACAGCCGCGTCTCCTCCACGCGCGAGAAGAAGCTCTCGGTGCCCTCGCCGAACACGCGCACGAGCACGTCGCGCTGCTTGCCGTCGGGTTTGCGCACGGCGAAGATGAGGTTGGTCATGGCGCCGCCAAGGTGCTCCACGTCCACCGAGTCGGCGTCCACGTCGCTCCAGCTGGGCACGCACTGGCGCAGCGTGGAGACGATGGAGGCCTGCAGCTTGAGCTTGGCCTTGTCTACGATGGCCACGGCCTCCAGGTACGGGCCCACGGCCACCGCGGCCTCCGTCACGTGGTTGTTACTGATCGTCATCGCGGCGGGATTCTTTGAGAGACTCGGAAGACTTGAGCAGGACGACGCAGAAGAGGAAATGGTTCGGAAAGGTGACGCGGGGGTACGCTGTTTTCCGGGAGAGTAACGGATGCTGTATCCCATACAAAAACCAAGTCATTTTCCGCAAAAGGGTACGTTTGCTGGGTACTGTCAGCCACTCACATTGCCGAGCCACTTTTTGCATGCAGGGCCTTCGCGAGGCGAAATTTGTTCCCGCCGCGAAGAAAGCGAGCGTCGATTTGGGCACGGAAGAAGCACGTTGGGCTGCGGTTGTTGCTGCTGCGAGTCTGATGAGGGCAGCTGGACACGGCCAGCGACGTGTTTGAGGTATCGATGCGGCCACTGAGGGATCTCCTCACTGCGTTGCCCTGCAACGGCCAAAAAAAGAATCCACGAGCCAAAGTATCTGCTACCGACCTGCACATGCCTTGCTGTCGAATTCTTGTTGCTGGCTTGCAGCTCCATGCCGTCTATGAATGGAACAGCAGCTCGTCCTTCCCGTTGGGAATGCATTGGAGCCTCGCCATGCGGCAGGAAGAGAGCACTGCGCCGCTGGCAGCGGCCCGCTGCAGGCAGGTGCAGGTGCCATGATGGCGTGTCGAAAACCATATGGCGCACTGCCTCATCCCCTCGACACGCTTTTCGACATTCACCCGCTCAAGACGATGTCGATGTAGGAGCTGTTTAGACAGGGTTTATATTTTCAAAAATGAGAAAGAATCCATCACGCAGAAGTATCGATTACGAAGCCAATTTCGTTTTATCGAGATATGCGTTCCCGAAGTGGATCCATTCTCAGCCCCCGTGTCCTTCGTGACGCGCCGTCTGTGTCCACATCAAACATGCACGCCTTGCAACGTCTGGCAACGTCTGGCAACCTGCATTGCTTGTGTCAGCCACTGCAGAAAGCTGCTCTTCGTTCGGCAGCTAAAACCCGCACTTGTTTTCGTCTCGGTACGTTCATGGGAAGCTGGCAACAATCTGTCGTGGTGCCAAATGGGAATATTCCGTTCCCACTCCAGAAGAAGCATCGTCTTCGTCATCAAGCTCAGCATCCGATCCCCGGTCTTTACAGCTGTGCTTTCTTCTGCTACGTATGAAGAGAATGAGAGTAACGCTGGAATCCCGCGCAAGGAAATCTTCGCCGCCGCCACACATGTGGAGGGACTCAATTGATGGGACCAAAAACTGTTTTGGAACTTGGTCATGCACCACAAATGACAAACAAAAGGCGATGCGAATGAGTACTGCATCAAGACACACACAACTCCCAACTACTTTTATATTTTACTCGGTGTTATACGGCTTCAGCAAACATCTACACGACCATATTGGGCGCAGGTTCAGTTCCCATAGCTAAATGAGGGAGGTTGCGCTGGCAGGTGCGCTTGCTGTGCCCGGCTTGGCCGCAGGACGAGCAACGCCGTTTGCCTCCGACAGCTTCGTTGCTCGCAACCGCATTATTTTCGGTTGCGATGACGATGGCGGGGGAAACAACCACGTCGCCGCTAGTTGGGAACTGCTTGGACTTTGGCCGGCCTCGCTTGCGGGTCAAAACAGGGGCCTTTACAGCATGGTTCTCCTGCAACTCCGACTCCAGAAGAAGCTCGATACTACCTGTACGCTGCACGTCATACTGCTCCACAAAGGCCGCGACACTGTAGCATGCGTCCACACAATCAGGTCCCTCACTCGTGCGCTTATAGTGAGTCAACGCAGCGGTAAAATGGCGACAGGGTATTCCGATCTGGAACATGTACGAGCACGAGCACTTGCGCTGGTTCAAATCGACCTTATAGCGCCGGGGCGGAAAGATCGCGACTCCGTCACAAACGCCACGCCATCCTCACATGGCTGTACGACTTGGAAGTTGGCCGCATCGCGCTGTTCCGCAAGTATCTTTTCTCCGTGCTCTGTAAACTGTTTGCTGGTCCCCACCCAGTCCTTGGCGCGTGCACCTTGCTCGTAGGCATGCGTCATGAACTTTTCCATGAAATGCTGCATGAAATCGTATGGGGCCATGCACAGCAACGTGGACTTGTATTCCTCTGCTGCAAACTGTGTCGTACTCCAGCCATAGAGTTTGACCTGCTGCGCGACGCAAAACACCGTCCAAATGTGCGGATCCAGCCCGCGTAAATAGTTTTCTGCTGGCGGACAGGTCAAGCCAATCATACGCAGATACGAGTCAAACTCCGCCTGGCTCTCGGCGGCTTGCGCGCGCCACACCAAGTCCTGAATCTGCACAGTCACGTGGTCCTTCACCATGACCTTCAGATTCGCAATAATGTGTCTTGTGCACTGGCGGATCCGCATATCCAGCGCATCTGCAGCCGTCATAAGCCCTCTCGCGCGATCCGCGACCACCACAAACCTCGAAAAGTCCACGTGTGCGTCTTGGCAGTGCATAATGAACCAGCCCCAATTGTCCGAGTCCGCCTGCGACGCCACCGCCACACAGAGCGGCACCACTTGGTCGTTGCCATCTTTTCCTAATAACACAAACATCTGTCCTCGGTAGTTCATGCTCACCAATGGGGCCGTATCCATCCCCACCACAGGCTGCAGCGCTCTCGACTGCAGATACACTGCAGCAAATGGATGCGCCAGGAACGCCCTCTTGAACATACCCGTCTCCGAGTCCGTCTCGAACGCCACGTGGGCGCCGTTATTCTTGCTCTGGAAGCCCTG
Source organism: Phytophthora macrochlamydospora (assembly GCA_011947325.1). Lineage (NCBI taxonomy): Eukaryota > Oomycota > Peronosporomycetes > Peronosporales > Peronosporaceae > Phytophthora > Phytophthora macrochlamydospora. The sequence continues at coordinate 211,880 of JAAVTH010000487.1, read as the reverse complement.
CAGCAGGCTCTCCAGTTTCTGGAAGCCTTTAGTGAACTCTCCAGCCGCCAGCCTCAAGATCCGGTCTCGGACCCGGTAGGCCTTGCGGGCCGAGATGGTCTCCCCGCTGGCCTGCTGCAGCTTCCTCTGCAGCTCCTTGACGCTGCTGACGCTGGCGGCGCCTTCTCCTTCGGGCGTGCTGAGCAGTGCGGCCGCAGCCTGGCGGACTGTGATCTTGGCGGCGCCGGCGCAGTCCTGGGCGTGCGCCTCGGCGTACGAGCTGACGAAGAAGTCGGCGCTCTGCTGGCTGCGGCTCTTGAGAAGCTTGATCTGGAAGCCGCAGCGGCTAGCGCACGTACTCGTACTGGGCGCCGCCGCTCTTCTTCTTGTTGATGACCAGGCGCTTGCCCTGCGCCTTGGCAAAGTCCTGGAAGAATGCCGTGGCTGACGGCCGGTCCGGGAAGCGCAGTCCGCGGCGCAGCGTCAACTTGCGCCCGTCCGCCGCCGTCACCGTCACGCCCGGGTCCTCCGCCGACACGCGCACCAAGCGAGGCATGCTTGGCTGGGGAAATGTATAGAGACCGATCAAATGTTTAATAAATCTGAGCAAAGTATGTTATATATTCCTGTTCGGAGGATAATCTGAGCAGATAGAATTGGTGTTGTATTCTAGTTCGGAGGAATATATAATGTTTTGTCGGCAATCGCAATGCATTGCGGACGCCTCAATCTCATCGTCGTGGTCGCTAGTCGACTGCATTGGGAAATCGGTCAAGGAGTGTCCACGCTGCTCGTAAGAGTCACACAAACTATATGCTAGACGCCAGCTTCACGCTCGTGGTGACTGTGACAACGGGGCGGTCGTGACCGTGACAACCGGGCGAAGATACACCATCGTCCGATTGACTCACGATCCAAAGCCATTTCGCGGGCTCGTGTTTTCAGAGGCGCTTTCCGAGCACAGTATGCTAGTAGCATTGCTACTACTGCTGCTGCTGGCACTCCATGTTCTGCGGGAAGAAATGCTCTTCGCTACCCCACAATGATATGACCTCCGTGCAACACTCAAAAACAGTACTCGCAACTCGGAGCTCCGTTTGATTAAAATGTGAAGAAGATCGCTAACTAGAAAATGAGACGAATGACTCGGCTTGATGGAGCTACCGGAAGCTCGACCTTCTTCGTTCGAGACGCGTCCGTGCGTAACAGGTCGCTGCTGCCTCCGAAGAGCAGCGCAACCTCCCATCGTAGGCGGCTTACCGCCTTTGGACCGAATCCCGTATCTTACGGCGTCACGACGTCCACGAACGTCTCCATGCGGCGCTGTTCGTCTCGGGCCGCCACCGCCTTCTGGTGCTGCTTGTAGATTGCCACACCGGCGATGGCGCACACTGTAACGGGGCGGTGCTTGTGGGGAATTTAACTCTGCTATTCAATCTGTGTGGCGCCCGACTTCGGGCGCCGTGAGCCAACAAAACTAAGAGCTAATCTAATTGGTCGCCGTGCGCCACGGCGACCGTGTGACGGTACCCCGTCACACCACCCCTACGTAAGGTTGAAGCTGCGATGATCCCAAACAGCTTGGTGAGCTCTTCACAATCGAAAGAGCCACCCGCGACAGCAGCAGTACGAACATGGACAGAGACACCGTGGACGCTGTTTGGGAGCGCATCACAAGCGCCACACCCCTTTCCGAAGCCGAGCGCAAGCTGGTGGGGCTGTTCCAGCGAGCGCTGCACGAGGCTAGGCGCGGCGAGGAGTCGCGCCCCGTGGAAGGCCTGCCTCGTACGCCTCCACGCAGTCCGGAACGTCCGCTAGCAGCACCTCCCGCGGCTCCCAGCTGTCGTCCAGCGGTCCAATCCACCGGACCAGATACCGGCGGGAGCTCGGGATATCCCCGTCGCAGCGACGAGCGCTGCGACTACCGGTGGAGTCGTCGTGATCAAGGATGGCTTCCACAATGTGACGAAAGTTACCATCGCGATCAACAAGCGGAGCCGGGCCGTCGCGAAGGAACCGAGCGCGAGTGGGCGATGGCGCGTCGTCTGGAGCGCCTGGAGAGCTGCGTGGAGCAGCTGGAGCGGGAGAATCGAGCGTTGCGGCAGATGTTGTGGGTGCCGCGTCACGCGGCACCGGATTATCGCTAGGGATCGACGCCGGGCGGTAGCGGCGCAGACGACCGACGTAAAACGTCGGGTGTAGTCGCAGGGCAGATGGTAGTTGTAGCCGATAAGCATCTCCGATGACCTTTAACACCTTGAATGGGCCAATGTACCGTGGCGCGAGCTTGTTTGCGCCTAGATTCGTCACAAGGGTTGGGGAAATCCCATTGGTAGATAATAGGACCTGGTCCCCAACGTGGAACCTTTCCACGTTTCGGCGTCCGCTGCGGTCCGCATTCTCCTTCTGGCGATCGACGGCAGCAGCGATCGCGTCGCGGACGTAGCGGACAATCGCCGCGCGCTGTTGCACGAACTCATGGACAGCCGCAGTGTCGCTCCGCTGCGGCGCCGCGTTGGGCGCAAAGTTTGACGGCGGAGGCCCAGTAGCCGAGACCGAATCAGGTGCAGTGCGAAGCTCAGCTGCGCGACGCGGACGCGGGTTGATCAGCGTCCGACTGGTCCAAGCAGCAACATCTCGTGGAGAAGCAGCCGACGCTCGCGCGGCGGCCCGTGTAAGAGGACCCTGGCTGGAGTCCCACGTGGAAGACCTCGTGGTCACCGCGTTCACATTGGGGTTAGTGGTCAACTCGTGCGGCGCTGCGGAGGCGACACCAGTGGAAGTGGAGGTCGCAACGTCGTGGGTCCCTGACAGCTGAACTGGAAGGGCGCTCCAGCCCAAGGAGCGCCGGAACGCGCGGGTGACGGCCAAAGTTGACGAAGAATGGCGTCAGGCCAGTTGACGCGTGCACGGCGTTATTGATGGCGAACTCCACCATCGGCAGGAAAGAGCTCCATGACGTGAATGACGTGGCGTAACTCCGCAGCACGTCTTCGACAACCCGGTTAACTCGTTCGGTCTGGCCATCGGTCTCAGGATGTGACGCGGTGGACATCGCCAACCGCGTCCCGACAAGTTTGAAGAGTTCCGTCCAGAAAGCTGCAGTAAAACGCGGGTCTCGATCGGATACAATTGAGGATGGAAGTCCATGGTGGCGATACACTGTGTCGAGAAACAGCGCCGCCGACTGAGACGCGGTGATCGATGAGGCAACGGGAGCAAGGTGGGCCATCTTGCTAAATCGGTCGACGAAAACAAGTATGCCTGTGCGGCCCTGAGTATCTCGCGGCAGACCAAAGACGAAATCCATGCTGACCGATGTCCACGGACCCGTCGCGACTGGAAGAGGTCGAAGCGGGGCTCGCTTCGACGGCGACGGCTTGACGCGCTGGCACGCTTCACAGGAGCGGACCCACTTGCGTACCCACTTGTACATGTGTGGCCAGTAGAAGTCGCGCGATAGTGACGCGAATGTTTTCTCGCGTCCGAGGTGGCCGCCGCTAGGGGTATCGTGAAACTCATGGATCAGTCGGGCTCTGAGGTCGTCGTCAAGCGGGACGACTATGCGTGGCGGGTCCGCGCGATCGACGCGGAAGGTCAGCAGATCCCCATCGAGACTGTAGCGGTCAACACGGGCGCGACTGCGAAGGGACAAGCGGCGCCGCGCCGCGTCTGATGGTTCTCTCAGGTACTTAATCAATTCGGAGCACGCTGCGTCCGACTCGTACGCGGCCGCGATCAGGTTGCGGAGCGGAGTGGACGCTGCGACTTCAACAGCAGCGATGTCATCAGCGGTGCACATTGCGCATTCGTCGTCATCCTCGTCGCCAATCGCATGGCGACCCGATTGCACGTAATCTGGGCGACGCGAGAGTGCGTCGGCAAGGATGTTGGTCTTGCCCGGCTTGTAGTGAACGACGAAGTTGTACTCCGAGAAGAGCGACAGCCAACGCGCCATGCGCTGGGACAAGTGGGGACTCTTGGTCGCTGTCCGCAGCGACGCGTGATCCGTGTAGACCACGAAGGTCTGCTCGCCCAAGAGATACACGCGGAACTTGATGAGGGCGTATCGCATCGCCAACAGCTCCTTGTCGTGGACTGGATAATTCCGCTCCGCAGGCTTCAGTTGACGCGACTGGTAGCTCACCACTCGTTCGCGACCAGTGTCGTCGAACTGCATCAAGGCGCAACCGATCGCGAAGTCGCTCGCGTCACACACCACGTGAAAAGACTTCGAGTGGTCCGGGAGCATTAGGACTGGCGCGGTGGATAAGCTTGTCTTCACCGCGTCGAAGGCTGCTTGGTGCTCGGGGCGCCACGACCACGTGGCGTCGGCTTTCAGGAGTTGCGACAGCGGCCGAACAGTCGAAGCGAAGTTCTTCGAGTAGTGGTGGAGATAAGTGGCGAGTCCGAGCCACTGCCGGAGCTGCTTCTGGTCCAGCGGGGTTGGCCAAGAGCAGATCGCCGCGATCTTCTCCGGGTCAGCTCGAACGCCGTCTTTGCTGACGTAGCTCCCGAGTACCGGGATCTCGGGAGCGCAGAAGATGCATTTCTTCAAGTTGGCGTACAGCTTGTTTTCCCGCATCACCTCGAACACCTTGCGGAGGTGTTGAAGGTGGATGTCGACGTCCGTCGTGCCGCTCTCGGCACGACTGTGAATGAAGATGTCGTCGAAGTAGCTGGGCGCGAAGTCTCGATACGGGCGAAGAAGATTGGACACCATGCGGTTGAATGTGGCAGGGGCGTTCTTGAGCCCCTGCGGCATCACGAGCCATTCCCACAACATTCCGCTGGGCGTGCTGACCGCGGTTAACGGCACGTCTTCTTCACGCATCAAGATTTGGTAGAAGCCATCCATCAGGTCGATAGCACTGTACACGGTGCTGCCAGACATAGTGTCGAGCACCATGCCCTTCCGTGGGATCGGCGTTTGTGCTGGGATGGTGGCGTCATTGAGCTTGTTGAAGGCGTGGACAATGCGCCAACCGCCCGTCGCCTTCTTCACACAGAACGTAGGACTGGAGTGTGGAGAGAGGCTTTCACGGACGTGGCCGGCTTGCCGGCGACCCTCGAAGAACGCATCAATTGCTTCGACTTGGTCGCGGGGAAGCGGCCATTGTCGCGTCACACAGTACTTCGATCCGGGAACGAGATCAATTTCGTGTCGAACACCACGATCGGGGGAGTTCAGCCGGAACCTTGTCGGGGAAGATGTCGATGAACTCGCGAACCAGCGGAGCAACTGGGTTACCAGCGGCTTCAAGTGCCGGTAACGACTGAGCCAAGTAGCGGGCTTCGCGGGCAGACTTAGGCTCAGCGCCTTGCGGGCGTTTCCGGGCATCGAAGGCTTGGTCGCCAGCGTCAATATCGACAGCCGTGATGGTCGCGGAGTTGTCCGCGACGATCATGCAAACCTGCTCGATCTCACCATGTTTCAAGTCGTGGAGGAAGTGTTTCCACGACAGACCAGGCAACTTGGTGATCTCGGGTGCGTCGCACGGAGGACGTGCGACCTCGACGTCGCGCGTGCGCGGGTTCGTCGCCGCGTCATCTCGCACCAGAACAGAGATAACCTCGGAGTCAGATGTGTCTGACTCGCTCGGAGGAGCGCGGGGACGCCGAGGCTGGCGGCGCCCACGGCGACGGACTGGCCGGGTGAACGCATCGGTAGCAGGCAGTGGGAGACCACGCTCGACCAAGTCTGCTGTATTCAGACGCCGGGACACGACATCGGCGTCAACTTCATCAGAGAGCTCCTGCTCGACCACATGCGGGAGTCCCTGCTCGACCGCGCGTGGGAGGCCACGCTCAACCACATCTTCTTGTTTATCGTCAACGGAGAGCCGCTGCTCATCCGGGTGTGGGAACCCCTGTTCGACCACGTTGTTGTCCGCCGTCGAGAGCCACTGCTCATCGGGACGTGGGAACCCATGCTCGACCACGTCAGACACGTCTTGAGGCACCTGCTCAAGACCGGCGCAGGATGCGTGCTCGCATGCCGCACACGAAGGGCCATCGCCCACTTCAGGTGCGGCATGGGTCATGGAGTCGGAGTCCATGACTGCAACATGCGGCCATCGGTTCGGCGTTCCGCGCAAGAACGCCAGGACTGCATTCACGTCGATGTCACGTGGGCGGACCGTGCCGGTCAGCCAGTTAATCTCAGGCTGGTGACGGGCGAGCCATGGGATGCCGAAGACGCAATCGAACGAGCCACTCAGCTCGATCACGAGGAACTCTTCGGAGCTTCGGAATCCGTCGAACTCGTACGTGAAGGTCGTAGAGCGCCGCGGCGTACGCCGTGGCTTGCCATCGGCGTATTTCACGATCATCTCCCCGGACCTTCGCGAAGGCTCAGGTCCGCCGGTAGCACCGACAAACTCTCGGCGCGAACGAAGTTGTTCGTCGCGCCCGAATCCAGCAGCGCGCGAAGCGGCCGCTTCGCACCATCAACGTGAACATTGAGGACAATCAGTCTCGTGTCGCTGCCGGAGGTGGTGGCAAATAGTTGTGCACGAAGCACGGAAGGGCTAGGAGGAGGCTCTGCCACCAGAGAGCCGTCGCTCCTTCCACGACCAGTAGGGCGCCCCGCGCCTACTGGTTGTCGCCATTTTTGACTCGGCGACGATACCGTCAGCGTCTTCGGCGACAACATGCGCCAAGACCGAAGCGGGAGCGCGGCACACAGCCGCGCGATGTCCAAGCTTGCGACAGCGGAAGCACCGCATGGGCCGAGTGCCTCGACTAGGGCCCGCCAGAGGCGGTCGGGTGGACGACGTTGGCGCCGGACCGGATCGTCGGCGCCCGTGGTAATCCTGAATGGCGTCAAGCTCCATGGGCTCAGGCTCCGTGACGGAAGGGGTAGCGAGGGAGAACGCCTCGGAAGCGGACACGCTGTAATCTTCACGTAGTGCTGTCTCGAAGGCTTCTTCAAGGGACCCTGGCGTCTTCCTGGTCAGGTAGAAACGCTGGTAGCCAGCGTTCATACCAGAGATGAAGACATGGACTTGAGTCGCCATGTCCACCGGATTCGTCGTGATGCACGACACCAGGTGTCGTGCCCGCTGAATGTATTCGAGCATGGACAGCCGTCCCTGCTTGAGTGACAGAAAAGCCGAGCGTTGGACACGCTCGTCTTGAGGGGGCTCGAAGGCCAGGCGGAGGTCTGCCTTGAGCGACTCCATCGTCGAGAAGCAGGAGGAGTCGGCGACAAGTTTGCCGAGCGCCCATTCCTTGGCCTTCCCCGTCAACTTGGACAATAGGAACCGGGTACGAGCAAACTCGGTAGACAACTGCCGAGCTTCGATCGCGATGTCGATCTCACAGAACCAGCGATTCAGCTGGAGGCGAGCGTCGCCGTCACCACTGTAGGTGGAGACATCGAGCTTCACGATGTCGTTCTTGTTCTTGGTCGGCGTGGGAGTCGTCGCACGCTGACGCAGGTCAGCGAGCTCACGCGCCATGAACTCATGAGCAGCCAGGCGTTGGGCAGTCTCCGTTCCAGCAGTCAGCAACGTCTTGATGACTCCTTCTCCGGAGACCGCAGCGAGGCGGTGTAGCGCCTCCCACTCAAACACGGATAAGTGGGGAAGCTGGCGTGCTCAAGGGCACCAGCCCCTTCGTTGAAATTGGAAGCGTCGTTCACGTTCATGGTCGTGTGGGCGGACTACGAAGTGCTACCAGATGTAACGGGGCGGTGCTTGTGGGGAATTTAACTCTGCTATTCAATCTGTGTGGCGCCCGACTTCGGGCGCCGTGAGCCAACAAAACTAAGAGCTAATCTAATTGGTCGCCGTGCGCCACGGCGACCGTGTGACGGTACCCCGTCACACACACCGCCGCAGCGGCAGCCGCAATCGCGGCCACAACACCAGCAGAGATGCCACCGGCCGAAGCCACACCTTCCGCAGCCAGCACGTTGGCGTCGATCGAGTAGCTGCCGCTGCTGCTGCCGGCCTCGCCTTCGCCCTCGCCGCTGGTGTTGCTGCTCGACGAGAGCACGCAGCCCCATGCGCCAGTCTTGATCACCTCGCATGTGGTGTCCACTGGCAGCACGCAGCTGTCGTCGCCGGCGTAGCTAGCCAGGTACGAGTGGCAGTCGGCTGTGGCCGCGTCGCCCTTCTTGGGGCACAGCGAGCCTGTGGGTTCGAGGCCCGAGCCGCTGCAAATGGGTCCTTCGATGCAGTAGGTGGCGTCGTGCTCGACGCTCACCTCCCAGCACCCAGTGTTGGACGAGGTCGTCACAGTCGTCGTCGAGTTCGTCGAGCTTGTCGAGTTGCCTGCTGCGGCCGTGCCGGCGAGGAGAACCGCCATCGTCGTGATCGCTGCGAGCTTCATGGTTGTCTGTGCGTGTTCGTCGATTGGAAGAGCGAGGTCGTCCTGTTGCTGAGGTCTGCCGTCGACTTGCCAGCTATGCTGCAGATTCGAGAATGAACGGCGACCGAGGACGACTTCAAGCGGCGAAAAGAAGCCAGCGAGGGAACCAGGATGGGAGGAGAAGGCCAAGATAGCGCATGAGCGCGTCGTGCTCTTGCCGCTGTATGTGAGACTCGAGCCGCAAAAGATTTGCCTTCGACGTCTCGCACTTTCAAGCGATTGATGATGGCTTTCGCATGTCACGGTTCGCTGAAGATGGTGGCCGCTATTCGTGATGGAAGAACGCCATGTTGCCGACAAATGCAAGACAACGGCAATCCCGGTGTCGAAGCAAACTAACGTCGCGGCCATCTCATGTATCCTAATGCCAGTTCTTAGCGTGGTGATACCCTCGGAGCCGCAGTGTCAAGTATAGAGCGTTGACACGCGGCGAGTACTGTGCAGGAAACATATCATTTTGACTTAACAAAGTGGAAAGCCCACGCCGTCGTAATCGCTTCCCAATGACATCGCCATCGCCCGCGCCCGCAATCGCAGGCAAAGGAATGCATGCCACCAATCCGATCGGCACCAAGGCAAGTGAATCGTGAGCAAAATGTACATGTGTACGAGAAAAAGTGTTGATTACCCACGTTAAAAAGCAAAATCAAGGGCGAAGAAAGTTGTTGTTCCTAGGCGCCATCCATCGCTCGCCTCGTAGTTGGTCGCCCTCTTAGGGCGTCACGATCTCCACGGCGTGTTCGATCTGCTCCTGCTCCTCCGTCTGCTTCTTGTGCTGTCGGTAGATGGCCACGCCGGCGATCGCAGCCACCGCCGCAGCCGCAGCAGCAATAGCGCCGATCACGCCAGCCGAGACGCCACCGCCAGAGGCGGCCTCCGTCGGAACCGCCAACGTGACGGTCGCGGTGCCGTTGCCGACGAAGGAGCCACTGCCGCTGCCTCCATGATGGCTGCCACCGCCGCCACCGTGACCTCCACTGCCGCCACCGTGGCCTCCATTGCCGCCGCCACCGTGGCCGCCATTACCACCGTTTCCTCCCTGACCACCATTGCCACCCTGGCCTCCTTGGCCGGGCTTGCCGCCGTTACCTCCCTGGCCGCCTCCACCGCCGCCGTTACCGTACTTGGTGGGGGCAGGAGTGGCCCCGTACTTGGTTGGAGCTGGAGTGGCCCCGTACTTGGTTGGAGCTGGAGTGGCCTCGTACTTGGTTGGGGCAGGTGTGGCCCCGTACTTTGTTGGCGCTGGCGTAGCTCCGTACTTGGTCGGCGCTGGCGTGGCCCCGTACTTGGTTGGGGCGGGCGTGGGGTACGAGCTCTCGCCGGAGAGCACGCAGCCCCAGGCCCCCGTCTTGATGACCTGGCAGGTGGCGTCCACCGGCAGCACGCAGCTGTCGTCGCCGGCGAAGCTGGCCAAGTAGTTGTGGCAGTCGGCGATGGCCACGTCGCCCTTGACGGGGCACTTAGACCCGGCGGGGCTCGGCCCGCTGCCGCTGCAAATGGGGCCGGCGATGCAGTAGGTGGCGTCGTGCTCGACGCTGACGGGCCAGCAGCCCAGCTCCTCGTCGTAGTAGGGCGCCGTGGTGGTGGGCGCGGGTGTGCTCTGCTGGGTCGCGGCGGCGGCCGACAGCAGCAGCAGCAGCAGCACGGCCCCGCCGCACGCTGAGAGAGTCGAGATCTTCATCTGGATACGGACTCGACCGGATCGAGTGGGGGTGTCGTAGGTGTGTCGCCCTGGCGGAGAAACGAAGAATGAGCCCAGGCTCCGCTGGCAACCAGCAAAGGCCCAGAGAAGGCGAAAGCGTAGAAGACCGAGCTGGCAACCGAACTGGGTGCGTCCAAAGTCTCTCTCAGTTGCCGCTTGCATCCACATCACTGAAAGGCAACAATCTCCAACATCTACGGTACGATCCACAGTCAACAGTGTGGCATTGATGAGGCGCGTTCAACGACTTGCGACGCACGATCTGTCAGCGCATCCGCACTTCATTTGGCAACTGTTCACAGCAGCAAATTGCTGGCAATTTATTAGAGACCGTCCGGCAATATGAGGCCTAGCGCCAGCTACAAGGAGACTCGAAAGCAAGGTAAAATGCAGTGCTCGGACGGTCTGGCAGACGCTTACGGCGTCACGACCTGCACGCGCTCCTGGTCGTCGTCGCGGAGTGTCTTGGAGTACTGCTTGTAGATGGCCGCACCAGCAACCACCGCGACCACAGCGGCCGCTGCTGCGATGGCTCCGATCACACCGGGCGAGAGGCCGCCGGTCGAGGCCGCAGAGGTGTCCGCTGCCAAGGCAGTGGTGTAGTTGCCGACATACGTGTCGTTGCCGAAGAAAGAGCCGCTGCCGCTGCCGCCGCTGCAGTTGCCCGTACAGTGAGTTGGGGTCGGGGTTGGCGGCGTCGGCGTCTTTAGCTGGTCGCACTTGTTGGACGTGCACTTTGTCGGCGTCGGCGTTGGGGGCTTGGTCTCGCCGCATTTGCCCGTCGTGCACTCCTTCGTTGGGGTCGGAGTTTTAGTTTCGCCGCCCGCACACGGCGTCGCCGCCGGCGTTGGGGCTGAGGTCGTCTCCTCGCCCGTGCATTTGGTGGGCTTCGGAGTGGCCTCGCCATCGCACGAGTTCGTGGTACTAGTGGTGGTGGTAGTCGGCGCTGGAGTGGCAGTGCCCGAAAGCACACAGCCCCAGGCGCCGGTCTTGATCACCTCGCACGTAGCGTCCACGGGAAGGACGCAATTGTCGGACCCAGCGTAGCTGGCCAGGTACGAGTGGCAGTCGGCGATGGCAACGTCGCCCTTGACGGGACACAGCGTGCCAGCGGGCTCGAGGCCGGAGCCGCTGCAGATCGGCCCGTCGATGCAGTAGGTGGCGTCGTGCTCGACGCTGATGGCCAAGCAGCCGAGGTCTTCGTCGTAGACGGGTTCCGTCGTGGTGTTCGTGGTGGTGGTCGGGCATGGCGTGACTGCCTCTTTGGCGAGCGCAGAGGCGAGCAGCGCGACCGTGGCGAGGCCGAACGTGGTGATGGTCGAGGTCTTCATGGTTTGGAGAGGCTTGGGGACTCGAGCTGTCGAGTAGGAAGTTATTGGTAGCGCGCAGAAGGCAGAATGAGCACGGAAGGCGTCCGCGCCGCGGAGACTAGTGTCTCGGCCACATAGCGGGCGGCACTGGGCAAAGGCAACCTGCGCACAAACGTATCGACACTCGACAACAACAACCTGCCAATATTTTGAGGTGCAGGTTGAAGCGGGCGCAATCCGCTGCGGCTTTGGATTGCACCCAAAAGCCCGTCTTTAACACAAACGTATTTCTGTTCGAGACGCCGCGGATGAAATGGGTGCGGCACGAGCTCTGCTAGCCTGGATTTTGCCTGCCCCGCCAGGCCCTAGGCCGGTGAGGAGGAAGTAGGCTTCTGTGCGCTTCTCCTGCAGTTGTTTTCAATCGCAAAAAGTTTCGGCCATGAACGGAGACTCTCCACAGCGCCGAGTACTGTAGGTGGAAATCCAGCGCGATGCGGATCGCCACGCTCCTCCGTACCACAGTCGCGGCAGCTGCGCTAGTCGCCAAAGGCAACATACTCGTCTACAACTTTACATTTTTCCTCGACCAAAGTGTAGGTCGCTTTTTCGGGCGGAAGCTTGCGGGGGCCATCGCTTTACGCTGGTCGGCATGGCAAAGACTGGGCCGTAATGAAATGCCTGGTTAGAGTTTGTCCCGCACTTCCGCCATGGCACAAAGAGATCCCGAAAAGTGGTTGTGACGCAGCGGCATTCCTCCCGTCCTCTTCCTACGCGAATGCTATCTGGAAACTACGTTGTTCTTGTTGAGACTTGGGGGCATGGACGGCTTGCATTCATTGCTTCAGGCGCAACACGGCACAGCTAGCAGCTATGAATCATGGTATCCGCATCCACTTCAACTTACCAGCCAATCATCCGTTTCCATCGATATGACTGGTTGAAATCTGTTTTGACCAACCCCGCGCTTGACAAGCAAAAGAATGCTGCGGCTGGCACGGCCTTGTGTCGAGGGCTCCCTCTGTGCCTCCCCACGGCCTTATGTCGACTGCAGCGAGGTGTCGGGCGTCTCTCCTTGTCTCCTGTTGCTGCCAGTAGCTTCTCCGTGTCTCTTCCATCCTGGAACGAACGAGAGGCGACTGCTCCCGAGCTTTCCTAAAAATGAGCAGCATCTGATGGTGCCAATCAGTTTGTGGTGCCTACTGGAGATACCAAGTGGCCTGAGGAGATGTGGGGGTACAGGCTGGGGAAGAAAGCCCAGTGGCTGAGGAAGCAGAAGAGGGACAAGAAAGAGATCCCAGAGAAGATGCTGGACGACTTGGAGCAGATGCAGTTCGCGTGGGACTGGAGTCAGTACAAATGGGACCACTTCTTCATGCCCATGCTGCGGAGGCACTACGAGCCTTTCGAACACATCGATGTCGACCAAAACTTTGTGGTTCCATAGGCCAAAAAGTGGCTGAGAGACTTTGGGGCAAGAAGTTGGGCAGCCAGATCGCTAATATCCGACGTGGACCAAGTGAAAGGTAGTTACGAGAGCTGGGTTTCGTATGGGATCACTCCGACGCTGAGTGGAAGTATAGCGTTCGAGGCTATTCACAACATCCACGGACACTGTCGCGTACCGCAGACCTTTACTGTTGTTTCCGATGAACGCTGGCCGTGGAATGTTAAACTCGGTTTTGTCGTCAGCAATATTCGCGCAGGAAGTAGTTACTCGGATCAAGTCACTCGTGATAAACCCCGATTGGAAGAGGTGGGGTTTGTGTGGAATATCTATGAGACGGACTGGCGTGAGCGGATTCTGCCTGCATTGAAGACGTTTTACGAAATACACAGACACTGTCAAATTCCGTGTCCCTTTACCGTGTCGTCCGATGATATGGGATCTTAAACTCGCAAAAATATTCGCTGCAGAAGCGATTACTTTGACCATACGTCTCGAGCGAGTGATGCGCTCGCAGGCATTGCATTCGATGTGAAAATTCCCCTCGCCAAGTGGAGACAGCGCGTGGAGCCCATGCTATCCGCGTTTGAGCAGCTACACGGCCGTCGGAATGTGCCTTGCAACTTTGTGGTGCCCGCAAGCTCTTTATGGAAGGAAAAGACTGGGGCATTCAGCTGGGGAAGCAGATGTCACCTCCCGACGACGGGAGGATGTGAAGTCTTGCGTGATTTCGAGCGCTGCAAAACCTTGATCCACCCGACGCAATCTGCGCATTTATCTAAGCCAGAAGGAACGCTGCTGAGTGCGGATATCGAAATATTGCTGTGCTTTTCGGCACACGAAGACGACGCTTCTTCTCGAAACTTGCAAGAAAAAAGTTTCATCTCAAGTGAAGCAAAATCTGGTGAAGGCTGTGACAGCATTTTATTTTCACATCGCGTTTGTGTCAAGGCCGCGTCGTCAAGGCACCGACTTTAAGCAGTTTGTTCGACGGCGCTGAGTAGTGAGTGCATACACGCTCAGGCGAACTTCTCACATCGAAGGCAAACATCGTCGAATCCAGCAGATTTCTCGCGAAATATTTCATAAGATTCTGCTAGCGTGGCTTTTATCTGCTGTGCTCGTTAATGTGAGTAGTTTAGATGACCCGAAAGCAGGCGCTCGAGGAATTGGAATGGACATAGCGGCGGAAAATTATCACTCAACGCAGCTGCGGAAATTGTCATCATACAAGCGAAACTGGAAGCAGTGCTCTACGAAGTGTTCATTTCGCTTTCTTCGCACGAAAATGCCCAGGTTCCCGGCCGAAGCTAGATAGCCGTGCAGGTCAACGCTGGACCTCTCATCGAAGCGGCAGAAAAGCGCAGGAAGCTCTTGCGTGTCCTCGCAATACTTCAGCGCAGCCCAAGCAGCGCTGCAGTCTCCACTCGTCCACAGGCTCAGCTACTGTCCCTGTCTGTACTAGTGCTCCCAGCCACTTGCCATCACCTCCAGCAGCCCAGCATTATGGGCCATCGTGTGACTCACGCCGCGTCAAGTGGGCCACCCGCATGGGCCACCGCTGCCCGGTGCCTCAACAATGTGCAAGGCAACGGAGCCGCCCGCTTCTCTTGCCGTGGGGCTTCCTCGGGCGTCGACGGATCTCCGCAGCTGGGGGTCTGCAGCTGCACCACTTTGGCTCGCCCAGCTTTTGTCGATCTTCCGCCCGTCAGCAACCAAAGTATCTTGACGGCCGGGGAGATTCACAGGCATGGGGAAGCGTGTTTCTCTAGCATTTGGGCCGGCCGCAGCAGGTCGATCCAAGGCAAGGCGTCGACCGGCGAAGGTCTTGATGTCGGCATTGCTCACGCACCGACCGTTACAGCGAGCCAGCGGGCTAAGCTGGCTAGCTCACTTTGGCTCGCAGAACGTTGAAGTTCTCGGCAACCATAGGGAGTAGTCGGGTCGCGGCGGCGGCGGTGTCGTCGCCCCAGCATGTCTCGCCCGAGCGAGATAACTGCAGCGCACGCACGCCCCAACTGGCACCGCGCAACGTGACGCCTGCGATCGGGTCGCCTCGGTCGCCAGCACCGACGTGCTGAGCAGCCCGAGGAGCTCCTGCAGAGCTTCGAGCAGAGACCGTCGATCGGTTTTCTACGCCCAGCCGCGTCTGATTTCGACCGCGGCGGAACTTTCCCCGCCAGGGTGATCGGCCAGATGAGCGGGCCGCGGCGCCCGACGGTACACTCGTCATTCAAGCTTTTCTCTTCTCGAGAAGACACAGCAAGCAGCTCCGCCCCACCGCCATGGCCCCCACCACCGTCGTCCTCTCCATGCTCTGCTTCGCGTTCGTCGCGCTGCTGTCGAGCGCGAACGCCGCCACCGTCCGGAGACTTGAGACCGAGGCCGCCACCGCTTCGACTGGAGGCATCTCGCCGGTCGCCGTCGCCTGCATCGCGGCGGCCGCAGCGGCGGTCATCGCCGTGCTGGTGGTCGTCAAAGTGCGCGCCAAGAAGACCGTGGGCAAGAAGGTCGAGATGCACGAGGTGGTCATCTCGCCCAGCCAGACGCCCGCCGCGCAGCCCATTTCCACCACCAAGCAGTTCGTGTACACGGCGCACATCTAGCCGTCGAGCAGAGAATCTACCGGGAGCCGCGATCGATCCCCTTACCCGAGCCAAATGCCACCGATTGATGCGGTATCTCCCCACAACAACGCTAATTTATTCAAGCGAGATGAAAGAACGAGAATTTCACACACATAGGAATTTCAAATGCAAGCAGTTTTGAACGTACCAGGCATGCATTCCTTGTATCGAGTAGAACGAGCACCCCCAACGCGAAGAGCTGCTAGATCCAAAACCCATGTCGGAACCACGAAGAGGTAGCTCGGAGGATCTCGTTGAGATTCATGTACCACACGCTTCTCTTCAGGAATGTCCTACGATCCCCCAGCAGCAATTGTTGGTCAGCTCGTCTAGCAGGCAAAGAATTGAGTGTGATGTGCTTTCACAAAATAAGCTTCCTATTTGGTTTGCTGGAACTCGTAGTTGCCGCGCATGAGCGTGTTGACGGCTGCCTTGTACCCCTTGACGACCATGGTGGCGTTCTTGGTGGCGTGATACGCCTCGGTGCCGCACTGCACTTTCGTCAGGTACTGCTTTGCGCCGGGGCAATGTCCGTCGGCAGGGCCTCGATGAACTCCATAAGGTCGCCCGAGAAGTCGGTCGTGAGCTTGGTTGCGACCCACGAGAACACCGTCATGTTGCCATTGATGCCGTGGTTCAGCATAAAGTCCACGCCACTGACCGTCACGTTCAGAATGTTCTTGCCTTCCTGAGCTAGCGGCCAGGCCGTCCCGACGGCCGCGAGCCACACCATGATCTCGTACTCAAAGTCCCCGTCCGGGGTCGAGCTCGTGAACAGGTCGTAGGCCATGTTGGCGGTGACGCTCTCGTCGTAGTCGTACGTGTAGTTGACGGTCGTCGGGATCGACTCAATGTTGGCGATCTCCACCGGGTCGAAGGCGAGGCCGACGTTCGGATAGCCCTTGACGTTCCAGGTGAGGCCGCCCCACTTGTAGGTGGTGCGCCAGGCGATGCTCGAGTCGTCGTCTTTGGGGCTGTCGAGGGTGGTGCATTGGCCGCCGGTGCCGTCGTCGTTCGCCTTGCCCCACAAGTTGGTGTATAACGTGTAGTTGCCAATCTCGACCGTGTCGTAGTCTCCACACATTTCCTGAGCGGTGGCGGTCGACGCTACCACGGCAGCGACAATAGCGAGCAAAACCTTCATCTCGAGTTGATCAGCGTTTCAAAGCGAATTGTTGAGTGCTCGGTAACGCAGCGAGTCGAAAGGAAACAGCTCTGCACATTACTGTACTGGTACGTGACAAGAGCACCATCCGGCGACTCGGTCCCATCCGGGAAAGCGATCAACAGCGCAGAGCACCGAATGTGACCTTGCGAATACACGAACAAGTCCGGCTTGATGGAATGTCGACACGCTTCTCGGTGCATAATGCAGCCCAGCAAACTCAAGCCGAAGCGTCCTCGATACTCCGCTGCAGAGAAAGCAGATCTCGATGACGCTGGGCAGGGATCCATCGGTGGGGAAATGATCAACCGGCTTTCATTACGGCGTTCGTTTCAAAGTAAATACTCAAGCCTGGCAATCCGTGTACAGGTATTTCAACTGGGGTTGCTCTACTTTATGCGGTGTTGACAGCCACCGAGTACTTAGACACCGCCAGCGTCGCGTTGCCAATGAAAGGCTCGGTGCCGCATTGCACGTGGGTCGAGTATTGCGTCGAGTTCAGTCCGCTACCCTCGAGAAGCGCATCAGCGAAGTCCTTGAGATCGGCCGTGGAGCTCAACGGCGACTTGGTCACGAAGTAGGAGAATACAGTCGTGTTGCCATTTACACCTTGGTAGAGGCCGAATTCTGTGCCGCTCACCGTCACGTTCTTGACGTACTTGCCGGAGCTCGAGAGCGGCCAGGCGCCATCCAGCCAGACCATGAGCTTAAACTCCTTTGGAGTCGAACTCGTTATCAGATCGTACGCCACGTTCGACATGACCTTCCCTTCGTACTTGTAGTCGTACTCGATGGTCGTCGGGATCGACTTGACATCGGCCAATTGCACTGGTTCGAACTGCAGCGCGGCAAGGCGAACGACTCGACCTGCCGGTTGATGCCGGACCAGTTGAAGGTCGTGTGCCAGGCGATTGTCGAGTTGGCGCTGGAGTCGAGACGCGTGCATTGGCTGCCAGTAGGATCGTCAAAGACGCCCCACAAGTTGTTGTATGGGATGTAGTCTCCCGTCGTCGTCGAGTCCCATTGGCCGCAGAATTCCTCGGTGAAGGTTGGCGAAGCTGCGGCAGCGACGATCAGCTGGAGTGAGATGATGAGTAATGAGTGTTGTGATCGGCTACCGGCATCGGACGCATTGTCATTTTCATGTGCAGTTGCAGCGACGTCTCCTGTTCATCTCAACAGTACTTTCCGATCGTGCTTACTACGATGAATATGCTCGAGCTATCCGTTCCGAGCGGGTAACTGGTGGTCGCGCTATTACTACCTGTTTGCTTTGCCAGCAATCGATCCGTCAACCGGAATCGCATTGTTGCCTCGCTCTGTTTGGCATTCTGACGGTCCTTGTAGGGCAAAAGCTTGCACCAGGATAATGTTTCGATGAGCAACCGATCGCTCAACAATTCTCACCCAGAGAGTAGTTCTGTGTTCGTTTCGATTGCTTTGCTTGCATGAAGTGGTAAGAAGGTCGAAGGGAAAGACAATTGGGTATTGTTGTGGCTGTTTGGAGCAACGTCTAAGTGTTTTAGGTCGTGAAAAGTCTTCGGCCGCGACAAAGGACGCGGCGGCAGCGACGAGAGTAGCGATGGTAGCGGTCTTCATTCGTGCTGGATGCTGCTCGTTCGGGCCCCGAGGAAAATTGGAAAGTGGTGGTGGTTAATTTGCGGTTGCCGTGTCAAATCCGTTGATCATGTGCGCACTGCAACTCCTTGGCGTGAAATGCGACCTCATCCCGAAATCAGTCGTAAAACCTGTAAAGAGGTTCCTCAGCTAAGTGAGCAACCAATGACGCCCTATAACGGCACGAACAGCACAAGCGGCACAAATGCCGAGCTGCAGGCAATCACATCACGGTTTCTAGATCTCAGTAGGCATATGCTTTTGCCTTTCCACACAACCAGAACACGATCAGCTTGGAAATCTTCGTGTTGTTTCCATTTCAAATTCAGTAAGGCATGGTCTAAACCTTGACAGCGGCCGAGTACTTGGAGACCGTCAGGGTGGCGTTCTTGCCAACGAACGGCTCCGCGCCGGCCTGCACGTGCGTCAGGTACTGGGTCGAGGCGATCGTGTTGTCCGCCGGCAGCTCGTCGAAGAACTGCTTGAGGTCAGCCGAGAAGCTGGTAGTCGACGTCTTAGCGACCCACGAGTACACCTTGGTGTTGCTGAAGGTGTTGTTGTTCCAGCCCTGGTACAGGTTGAACTCGGTGCCGCTCGCGGTGAAACTCTTCAAGGGCTGGCCGGTGGTCGTCAGGGGCCAGGCACCGCCGGGGTTGGCCAGCCACACCATCAGCTCGTTCTCCGTCTTGCCGTCAACAGACGAGCTCGTGAACAGGTCGTAGGCCACATTGGAAATAAGACCGGGGTTGGACGTGTAGGTGTACTTCATAGTGGTGGGAATCGACTTGACGGCCGAGAGCTGCACCGGCGAGAAGGTCAGCGCCGCGTTGGCGAACGACTTGACCTGCCACGTATCGCCGGCCCAGTTGAAGCTCGTGTGCCACGCGATGACCGAGCCGCTGGCGCTGTCAACGGTCGTGCACTGTCCACCCGTTTTGTCGTTATCCATGCCCCTGTTGAGACCCACTCGGTTAGCAAGGACCTTCAGTTATCCGAATCAAAGCGAAAACTTGAACGCACCAGAGGTTATTGTACACGGTGTAGTCCCCGGCCTTCTTCGAGTCATACTGACCGCAGAACTCTTGGGCCGAGGCGGCGGTGGTCGCGACAGCAGCGGCGGTGGCAGCGATCAGGAGCTTCATGGGGTCTTGGATTAAGTGGCTTGGAGCAGATTGCAGAGTGGTGCTGTTAGTTCTCAGCGTTGAGCCACAGGACGCTATGGAGCCGGGCTTCAAGCCCGCGCCATGAATCCCAATTGCTGTGTCCCCCATCCCGAGAACGACTTCGTCCGCACGTAGTGATTGCAGTAGATCCGTGTGACAAGGGTTTACGACGGTGTCAATTGGCGTCGTACAGCGTCAAGTTGAGGCTGTACCATTGACTGAGTCATGCGGAGGCTTTCTCGCTCTACCGCAGCTCGCCGTTTGGTTGAAAGTTGTGGCGCTCAACGCTGGAAAATCCACATGAAAAGAGCATTTGGAAACACTAACATGCGGTTGATTTGCCACCGCTCAAGGCTTTCGCCCCGGCCAATGTCTCATGAGTTGAGCTTGCAAAGACCCGTCCAGCGCTGCGATCAAGTAACCTCTCACAGAGATTTGGATGATCGACTAGGGCTTCGCGAAGGCTGGGATAAGCTTTGCTTTTGAACAAGTCGCTAGGCTGCGATGGCACAGGCATCTCGTGCGCCTGCTTCGTAGATGTCGTTTTTCCGACAACGCCTTTAGACGAACTGTAAAATAATTAGTTTTGGCCACTCCAATCGTCGCATAGACCCATTTTAGCCAATTATAACACTTTGCGCAACCCTCAACAAATTTCTCGGAAACACTATGTATACTGGAATTAAGTCATTCAAATGTTTAAAAATATTCTTACGAATATGACAAGCAGGCTAAGTCCTAGCGTAGGTAACGAGACACTGGAGGTTTTGCCATTTCAAAACAAGCAGAAGGGCCAGACAACGCTTGGCATGAGTATCTCTGCCTTAGTCACAGTAAACACTCAAAAGCTCGCTCCACTGGAGTAGGTGCCTTTGAGCGTATGTTAAATGTTTAGCGTGTTTCTATGGACGTCGTCCAAGCGTCGATCCAACCAGACAACTCAGGGAAGAAGTTGGCAGCCGTAATGGACCGCTTCGGCTACTATCTGGCGACGTGTGAAGGTAAGAAAGGTAAGTTGTCACCAAACACTGCTATTTCGTACTTCAGAAATGTAAAGCTTTGGTTTTTCGATGAATTTCCGCATCTTCGCATGCCGGCGGAGGTAATTCTCCTGAACCAAGGAAGACGCTGGAGAAACACTGTTTAAAACAAGAGAATGGGGGTTTAATAAAGCTCCGCCTTATTCTAAGGCGGACTTACGCTCTCTAATTCGCTATGTCTACAGAACAGCGCCTGTCGCCTCCGATTATGAAGATGCTGCGCTAGCTTGTCTTACGTGGCATTGCTTTGGTCGCTCGTCGGATCTTGGCATCATCAGCAAACAACACATCACTATGTCAGCAGACAACGTATTTTATGTAAGAATGCTGCGCATGAAAACTGCAGAAGAACAGGGACTTACCCTCGCACCTGGCGCTGGCGGTCGCCCTAGTAATGCAAGCGTCTCCGAGTGCATCGCTGCTGAGCCACCTACCTTCACTCGCTACGCCCGCTGGGACGTCTCTCGACAAAGGAGTATCCCTGCTCAAATTGCTGCAGGGTGGTGAGCGCGCGTCCGTTCCCGCTCCTGCTGCTGGTGCTGCTGCTGGAGGTGCTGGTGTCCCTGTGTGCCCCGGTCAAGCTCGCGGAGACGAATGAGTCCAAGCTTACGTCAATCGATTCTTGAAGCGTGTGGCCGAGCCGGCCAGGGCAACGTGCAACTTGACGTCGCACTCCTTTCGCAGAGGTGGGGCGCAGCACGCTAACGGAGACAACCGACCCGCAGCACAGTATATTTTTGACAGCGGGGCATGAGATATGTCGCGGATGAACAGGGGTTCACCTACGTGTTCAACACTCCGCGTGTGGCCGAAAAGTAGCTCGAGTCCTGAGCGGCTGGGATGCCGACGAGTCTCCAGTGATTGCCGACGTTGGGGTGCTAGATCATGCTGCCCAAGAGCGCTTGCGTGACTTGCAAGAGTTACTGTTTGGTTCCTGCACGGGACTGGTGGACACCAAGCTCAACGTTAGTCAAAAAGTCCTCGATGTGCTGACAGCGTATCTATTTTCCTCGAGTGAAGGAATTGGCGCCGACAAGCCTGCTGGTTGCACGAGTGGAAGAGTGCTTGCAGGCTGTGAAGATCACCATCGCCGATATGCTGACTTGGTCGTCGACGATTGGTGCTGCAACCGCTGTGCCTGTGCAGAGAAACGAGGAGGCTGGAGAATCGAGCAAATGCTGTAGCGCTGGAAGTCATCATGCCGCTGTACTTAACGGACTTATTGAAAGCAATCGTTTGTTAAACGCGCGGCTTCTCGTTCTCGAGGCCGCCCTGCTGAAGCAACCTGAACCGGTGCACAAAACTGGAACGACAAAACCAGCACAGGTGGTGTAGGAATTACTCCACTTGGCGACGTAGCCTTAATATAGTAGCCCCTGCCCACAACAACACGTCTCGCCCTCTTGCGAAGGTTCGACGAGAGTTGAGGCTTCGCCTGAAGGACGCCCAACTCGACTCACCCAGAGCCAATCAAACGCACCCTCTTGCGATGTTTCGGCTAACCAAAAGCGCCACTAGCCCCGAGCTTTGGCTAGGACGCTTAACACACAATACACTCACTCAAACTCCGGGGTTCCTCTAAAGAGAGGAAGCCACGCCTGGGGAAAGCGCTTCCGGAGCCACCGCAGCAGAACCACGATTAATAGGGTTGGGCGGAGGGGAATAGGCCTCCTTGATAATATAGTGGCTTAGAATCAATCCCTTTCGGGCAACACTCACTTCTTGCCCTTGCCAACGAACGCTCGCACACACTGCTCACCGCGTTCGCCGAATTAGCATAATCCAGACACACACACACAAATCTTACCTCTAGATGTCCAGGAGCTTGAGCAGCTTGAGTAATCGGTGGAAAATACTGTTCTGTTTAGTGTGGCCCTTCGGTCTTATCGTTTCCTATGTCTTTCAGAATGTCCTATGCAAATATACAGTGAACTAAGGTTCGTTTTGGATCTCGGCGATCCTCTGCGAAGACTCGAACAGTCGGTGTCCACGGGAGTTGCGAAAGGCGCCTAAAATAGGTCCGCCTAGCCTAGTACCGCCTGGTTTCAACCTAGGCTAGACACTGCCTAGAGTGGGCCTCTCAATACTCGTCTAGCCTTAGACTAGGCGCTGGCTTGACTTAGTTTCAGTATGGGGACCAAAGCGAAGAATCGCTACACCGCAGATACAGTTCATGCCGAGTTGTCGTTATGGTTATGCGGCAAGGAAAATCAAATTGGACGAATTAGGTTTGACAGATTCACGCGCCTCAAAGCTGTCGAATTACGTCCTCACGGCTTATTGGCCATGCAGCTTTTCCGCGCCGTTATTGCCGCAGCACTTGCCACCAGCGTCGTGTGGGCTCAAGAGTTCGCCTCTGTTGCGTCGAGCAACACCGTCGAGGTGGACAACACTTTGATCGCCGCCACCACTGCCAGTACTACTACCGGCACCGTTTCCGCCGCCAGCCCTACCACCGACATCGCAATCACCAGCGCGTATGCCGCTAGCAGGTGGTGCTCCGCGATGAACGTCGATTTTATAACAGAAGGCGACGAATCATTAATCTGGTGGTCGAACTGAGCGAGCAAGCACTCCAGTCGGGTTTTGTGGAGAAAACTAATGCAATACCGGCGGTCATCCAAGAGCCGGACTCTGTCCTGAACACGCGTAAGAAATCATTGAACTGGATGTCGAACAACTTCCAGGCTGTACGAGGTAATACGGCAACAATTCTTACTGCTGTCAGCTTATTAGCTTATAATTTTTGGATGAACGGACATATTACATTCCACCTCTGCTGTACTGCATTGAACCCTTGCGATAGCTTTGATGTACTGCACTGTAGTTTTGCGGTACATCACTGCAAGTTTGTGGTACCGCACTGTAGATTTGCGGTATATACCGCAATATGAATTTGCAGTACCTGTCGCACTGCAGTAAGCCCTCAGTGCCACTTTGCAGTATCGCAGTCTTTCTTTGACTGGCATGAAAGAACGGAAAAATCCAAATATATTGCTTTTCTTACGTTATCGAAAGTCGGTTGTAGAGCCGAGCGCGATACGCAGCTGCCTTCGCGATGTTAAACCGACTGGTGGTCCAAGCCGCTATATGCTCCCGGTGCGAAGCGGGCTTCTCCACTGTAATTTTGTGTGAAATTAACTCCATGTAATGCAACACGAAAATTCCACGGTTCGCGCAATTAGATTATTACGGCTTCGTGTAGTACACAAATGTGCCCCATTCAAAAGCAACTGACTCCAAATGAGTAGTTTGAAGCTTTGCCAGAAAACGCTCCATGACCTCAAAAGCATACTCTGAATTGTGAGCATTTTTCATCGAAATAATGTGATACACCTTTGTAGGTGCCTGGTGCATTGGATTTTCTATCGCAAGTTGACTCCAGTGATTTCTCCCTGAAATTGGCAGAAGTACGTACTGATGGAGTGTCCAGTCAAATATCTTAACCAACTCGCTAAAACGTCGCTTTTGTTTCTGAAGCTTGCGCGTAAATCTCGCGATTCGATCGCTACGTAACCCGGTCGTACATGAGCAGACCACTCCTTTTTCTCTGGGTAGATAGCGACAAATGAAACAATCCAACGCTGTTTCAGTTAGCGAAGCTTCTGGTAGCAAACTATCCAAATCGTCTCTGTACACGAAAATGGAGCGAGATTCATCTTAAGGGTCCGCTCATTTCACAAGCGCACAGTTATCCTCAGGTCGCTATCGGAAAAATGGATGCAGCGGATTGCTCTCCCCACCCTTGGCTAGATCACGGACATCAGAATCGCTATCACCATCAATGTTAAAAATCCCCGTGCTATTTCCAATAGAAATGTTCCCATCAATTTCAGCACCGGCAACTCCAGAGCCCTTGCTATCTTCGGCACCAGTTGTAGATGCTTTTTTGCCTTCAACGGCACTGTCGCATTTGTAGGAAGTGCTGCTTCCGCACCGCTGTATTTTCGGGCGCTAACGGGTGCCATATCTCTGCTTGTCCGTCTGGGGTTGACTCACAGTCGTGCATGACATTGCTGTATCGGTTGTTGTGACTGTTTCCGTGATGCTAGTAGTGCTTGCCAGTTCTTCAGAAGGTACCGATAAACCCAACCAAAACATATCCTGCAGATGCAAACTGCTATTGCCGGGAAATGAGCTTGGTTGCGTAGCATGGCTTCAAATCGGTCATTACTTTGAGCAGCACCATCAACATAGATACAAAACGCAGTTCTGGCGGCAGCGACGCTAGCCAAAGCCTGTTGACTTGCTTCCTCCACTTCTTCTGCACTATTCAAAATCATCATTGTAGATGCAGCTCTAATAATGCTGCGCCGCATTCCTGCTGATCCCGACGACACATGCTCGGGTCGCAGGCCGTACAACGGAAGCGATCTGGGCCCCCAAATACTCCACAAATGCAGCTGAGGGAGACACAAGCCCATCAAAGTTACGCGTGCGAATGCGGTCCCTAATGCCGTAATTTCAGCAAAGAAAGCGGCTTGGATTAACTCCCTACAGCAGCGCTCAACCCCAGCAACCTACCCTGTCGTATGGGAATCAGTTGTTGGGTGCAGATCTACATGGCAAGGTTGTGCCTCGTGCACGACCTGGGGCGTCTCCACGTCAGCACCCATCATAGTTGGGTACTGAGAACGGTCTCGATGGGCATCAGCAAAGCCCGATGGGTTGTCGTCGAGCAGAAACGATCCATCAGGGTTGTTGACGAAGTTCTCGCGCCGAGAAGTGTATGTTTCGCCCAGCCATTGCGTGCGGAGAGCTTGCTCGACTACGAAGTAAGTTTTCTGCAGCTCAGTTCGTTCCAGGTTCTTCTTGGACAGATTGCTCACGAGCGAAACGTGCAGCACTTGACGATATATCCCCTCCCCGACCGGCAGCATACATCCAAAATCCTCTGTGGCAGTGCATCGTGCTGCGTGGAGCTCGGTGAAATCTGTGGTGTGAGTAATAAAGGATTTACGTGAAGGGACGTTATTCGTGACCCCTTACGGAGATCAAGCTTTCTGCGGCCTCGTTTCGGCAGGGCAACTGTGTCGGGTCATGCCGTGCGCTTCTTCCTCACTGGGGTGAGGCTCCTGCAGATATGCTCCTTCTACACCTTTGCCAGGCCAAGATGGTGCTACTCCAACACAAATCGGGATTTAAAAAAATGAAACCGAAAATTTTGATTAGGCAAAACTCACAATATAAACAGAATTCCAGGTGGCGAAAGCGTAGACCAAATAAGTGAGCCTGGCCAGAGAAGACGAGCTTACGTGCCATACTCCATGTCCTCCATGCGCTCTGCAGCTGCAACCGCATGCTGACAGTGAAGCGCCATATTGTTCACCAGGCGCAAGCCCATGCAGCCAATGCATCGCTTCGCTGCACGCTCCAGAATCTCCATTCGTGTCGCATCGATCGTCCCTCGAGGACGCGCCGTCGCCAGTTCTTCACGCGACAAAGCGAGTTCAGCTTTGATCTTGGTTTTGAACACGCTGAAGCAGCCTGCAGCAAAGGTCAAAAGCACGTCAATTTCATCGAGCGTGTGGGCATCAAAACTGCAGCCAACCTTCCATGGGGTTACACATGGGGAATACGGTGCCAGCCGCAGCAGCATCGAGTCGTCATGCTCCCCGACGATCTCTTCGGTCAAGTTATGGGCGGGAGCATTGTCGAGAATGACAACGACTTTTTGCCTTGGAAGTGCTCAAGGAAGGTAGGCGAAGACGTCGCTTTCTCATAGATTTCGTCGACGAAATCAGCGTTAACATCCATGTGAATACTGCCACGCTGTAGGCGGTAATGCGCCAGTCCTATCTCTGGCGATACAGCGCACTGCACCAGCAGATTGGCGCCTTTCGACGGAGGCAGTACGACCGTCGCCCTTCTTCGAGCGCCCTTGACTGTGTTTGCAGTAAACATTGTAATTGGTTTCGTCGTAGTACACGATGGAATCGTCAGCATCCATGTGCTTCCGCAGCTCTTTAGCGAACGCCATGCGCTTGGTCGTATTGACCTCGCTATTGCATGTCATAGGCTCAATGCGGACCTAATTCATTAAGCCAATGATAAGATAGTTGAGAAGCATTTGAGCGATGTATATCACTTAAGCTTACCTGTTTGACGGCGTAAAGTTTGTCAATCAGCTTTTGTTGATTGTCGACGTGCTGAGCTCCACGCCAAAATCAAACAGCACCATGTCTTTCATGGCAGCGAGGGTGTACGTGCAGTTCTCGTCGAGAGAGCAGCCTCGATCTCGGGGGTACACTTGACGCAAGAGGCTCGCACTCCTCCGCGCGGCCGCAGTTCCACTCGTCCGGCATCAACGATTCGACGTGCTGTCGTCGAGGGGATACCGTTGTGTGAGGCCCCAAGCATCCAGTCACCTCCACATTGGTAGGCAGCAAGCACGCGAGATCTGGCAGCCGTCGTGTGGGGAGTCCTTGGTATCTTGGGAAGGTGGGAGAAGACTGGGCTGGAGTGCTTGCTCGAAAGGCAGAAAATGGCAAAGTGAGAGCAAGAAGACTTGCGGCAAGTGCACTGAAGAAGGTTTTCCCGCCCATGGCTAGCTAAGAAGCGCACGGAGTGGCTTTCGCGCGCCCCAAAGCCTTCGTTAACGTAAGCATGCCCGGTTTCGCACGTATGCAGTCTCTGTAGTTCATCTTGCACTACGCTTAAACCACTTTGGTCTCCAGAGGGAACGTTTACTCGACAGATTTGTGAAGTGCCAATGTAAAAGTTGATTGTTCTAATCGAAAAGTGTTGTTACTTCACCACGTTGAAGTGGAGACACGCCATCTTGTGGCGGCGCCGGTACTCGATGGAAGACGTTGTAGAGCTGTTGAATATGATCAATGAAGTCCACCAAACGCTGCTGTAGGAGACCGTGAATGGCGTTCAGGCCTTGGCAAATCGTTCCACCTACGCTGCACTGACAAACGTTAGAGTAGATCAGCAATCCCTACCACGCAAAACTACATACGGAGCCTCAAAGTAACGGAGTATGTAATGGAAGCAGTTGACGTCGAAGCCGGTTGTCAGGATGAACGCCTTGTCGTTCCCAGCGGCATAAATCGCCTCTCCACGCTGCCCGTGACGTCGTTCCGGTGCAGGTCTGCTCATGTGAAGTAGTTTTGCCTCACTGTCGCCTTCTGCACTCTCAAGTTGTCGTCGTAGAGATCGCTTGAGGCGGAATCAAATCTGAAGCACAAAACGTTGCGGGTGGGCGCCCATTTTCTAATGCATCTCAAATGTATGTCTAGGACGCACAGATCGGCTGCGGGAATCGCTCCAATGTAATAGAAAAAAACTTTGCTATGGAAACAGTTAATCCTTGGTACAGTCGTCGTGACGAAGGCTTTTCCTCCGGCGTGGCGCCTAAAAGCGAAGTCATCGACATTGCGGCGTTGCTGGTCAAAAGAATGGGGATTTAGCTCATTTTATTAAAGCCCTGCAGCACTATACGCAAGTCCTAGACATTTGCCAGCTCCTTCCGCTGCTCGCCGGAGACCACCGGTATTAACTTGCTGATGTTGTAGGAAGGAGTAGCTACTAGCACGCCCCGGATAGTGGAGGTAATGGGGTTAAGCAGTCTTCACCGCCACAGAGTACGTCGACACGTCAAGCTTGGCGTTCTTCCCGACGAACGGCTCCGTGCCGGCCTGGACCTTGGTCAGGTACTGCATCGGGGCGATGGTGTTGTCCGACGGAAGGTAGTCGAAGAACTGCTTCAGGTCGGCCGTGAAACTCGACGTCGTCTTCTTGGCGACGTACGAGAACACCTTGGTCTCGCCGTTCATGCCCTGGTACAGATCGAAGTCGTCGCCGCCCACCTTGACACTCTTGACCGGCTTGCCGGTCGTCGTCAGCGGTCAGGCGCCGCCTAGAGCCGACAGCCACACCATCAGCTCGTATTCGACGTCACCACCGGCAGAAGAGCTCGTGAACAGGTCGTACGCCACGTTGGCGATGATCTTGCCCTCGTACGTGTACTTGTACTTCATGGTTGTGGGGATCGACGTCACCGCAGAAAGCTACGCCGGGGTGAACTAAAGAGCAGCGTTGGCGAACGACTTGACCTGCCAGGTGTCTCCAGCCCAGTTGAAACTCGTCTGCCAGGAAATGGCCGAGCTGCTGCCGCTACTAACAGTCGTGCACTGGCCACCGCTCGGGTCGTTCTTGGCATCCCACAGGTTGTTGTACACCATGTAGTCACCGACCACCTTGGAGTCGTACTCGCCGCAGAACTGCTGCGCGGTGGCGGACGAAATGGCGACGGCGGCAGCAGCGAAAGGAACTTCATGGTGGGGACTAGGGTCGATGGAAGCAAATTGCAAAGTGAATGGAACAGTGATCGTGCTCGATAGCTCAGCCATGACGATAGAGCTGCGGAATCCCATCACAGGAACCTGCGATAGCCTCGTGCGAGATCGGGATATGAGGCTAATATCTGCTGGCTCCGTGATGCTGGTCGCAAAGGTCGCTAGAAGTCTGGTCGTCTTACCAACAGATACGCCTTCGTGGCTTGTTGTCCACGGCGTAGCGATCACGTGGAGCGAGACATGGAGCAACTGTTTACTGGACCTCGTAATCGCTCGGAGCTCCTTACAACAGATCCATGTTGTGCTGCTCTTCGCGACGAACATGAACAAAGCCCCAACACGATCTTATCCTTCTTGTATATTTTTCAGAGTCTCGCTACAGAGCGGCGAACGATGTGGCCTGCTCCTTTGCCAATTGATATGAAACATCACGCCCTAAATGCATGCAAAACCGAGCTATACACTCTCACGTGTCCAAGCATCATCCTCTCTAGCAGACACTTACCCGAAGATGGAGTGGTTGGGCGTCTCGACGTACACCCAGATACACAGAATGACAAGCACGAAGGCTAGTGAGAAGCTGCCCACGATGTTGCCCTGGTCCGTCAGACTCTTGTGACTCCAACCAAAGTAGGTCTGAACGCTCATGCGCACCATGGGGCCCAGCTGCTGCACGAGGAAGCCGCCCAGGAAGAGCGACGCGAAGAACAGCGGCGTGCCGTGCGTCGTAGCGGCCGTGTTGTAGCCCGCGAAGTAGCGCACCGCGCACCAGATCATACCGAAGACCATCGAGAGGAACACGAGCAGGTTTGGCAGCTCCATTGGGCTGTTACCGCCCAGAGCGCCTGTGTTGGCCCACGAGGCCTCTTTGCCTGTGATCTTCCAGTAGAACGTCTCGAACACTGCCAACGTGTGCACGAAGGCGTACGAGAACCACGTCTGCTGGCTACGCAGCACGTCGTCGTTGTCGACCGTTCGGTTGGACAGCGCGGACAGAATGCTCTGCGCCACGATCTTAGGCACCAGCGCCATCAGCAGACGCAGACCCGACGTGTAGATCGGAGCCTGGCCACTGTACAGGAAGTAGCCCGTGATGTAGAAGAAGAAGATGGCGGGGAACGAGCCGATTGGGTACACAGTCAAGTTCATGAAGAAGACCCAGCGCATGAACTTGTTGATCTTGCGCTTGGGCGGCAGCTCCACTTGCGGAGGCACCCACTCCGGGTCCACCAGACTCTTCTTGTTGCGGAGGAAGATCTGGAAGTTACCCTTGGCCCAACGTTTGCGCTGAGCCAGGGCCGCAGCCACGGACTCGGGCACGGCGCCCTCGGCCAAGCGGATACGGTCAGACTCCTCGCCTTCCAGGTCCTTACGGAAGTAGTAACCCTTCCATCCCTTGTCCACCATCATCTTGCCTGTGTAGGCATCCTCCGTCAGCGAGCCGTACTGAATACCAGACACCGAGTCGAGCGCCTCGCGACGGAAGATAGCATTGGTGCCGGCGAACGACGCGCAGTCGTAGCCGTCCATACCTGTCTGAGCTGAATCGAAGAACGTCGAGTTACGGTGGCCGCACGGGTCGCCAAGACGCAGCTGAAGGCAGTCCTCGAAGTACTGAGGCGTCTGCACATAGCCGACCTGGTTCACCGACACGTGGTCCGAGTAGTCGTCGGCGGAGACGCCCACGAACTGGTTGCTGTCCCGCTGGCTTACGGCGCGGTTGCACTTGCGGCACAATCCCTTGTTCTGGTTGATCTTGCTGCCACAGCTAGCGCACATCATGCGCTCCGACATGGTGTTCTGCGTCTGGCGACGGTGCACACTCGACTTGACGTGGCCCGAGGCGTTGTAGCAGTCCTTGGAGCAGTACATGATCTGGGCCTCCGGGACGCCTGCAGCCTGACACAGAGCACAGCAAATCTTACCAATGTCACCGCAGCCAGGGGCACAGCAGCGCGTGATCTTGGAGTTCTGCGGGGCGTCGAAGAAGAAGGGAGTGTGGCCTGGATGAACATTTCGTGGGGCTTCATGTCGTTATCCAGGATGATGGCGTAGCGTCCGCAGGCTCCTTCGTTGTACAGCACGTTGTTGATGTTGCCGGCCTTGGAGTGGTGGACAGGGGCTTGATACGACCGACGAACGTCAGCTTGGGCAGGCCGTGGTAGTGGTAGTCGTCGCGCACGGAGCCAACAGCGCAGTCCGAACGGTTGACGATGCGGGGTTGGAGTTGGTGGGCATCTTCACAGTCGTGTGCTCCTTGCGCCACTCGTCCACTTCCAGTTCGTAGCTCTCGCACACGCGGTCGTACATGAACTGAGCGACCTCGTGACGCACGTCGCCAGCGTCTTCAATGACGCCGGTGTTGACCGAGACCTTGGGCACCTGCGCACCAGCCTCCCACTTGGACTTGCAGTAGCCATCGTCGCAGATCCACACGTGGAAGAGGTGAGGCGGGTAGTCCAGGTTCATGATCTTCTCCAACGTGGCGATGGTATCCTCAGCCGGCTCGGCGTAGTGACATAGCAAGATATCGACGGTCGGCCACTTCTCGGGCGGGAAGTGCGGCTCGAAGTCGCGCAGGTAGCGGGCACCACGACGCACGGGCTTCCACATGCCAAGGTAGTAAAGGAATCCGAGCGAGATGCTGATGAACTCGGCTAGGTAAAACAGGAAGTAGCTGACCCAGTCGGAGATGTGCGGCTCCTTAAAACACTCGACTGTCTCGATGCCGGAGCTCCACTTGTACCATTGCGGAGGGTCCCACACGCCGTTGAAGGGCTTGCTGCCGCACTGCAATGTGTCTGAATAGAGTAGCTGGATCTCCGCACAGGTCTCCGTCTTGTACTTGATGTCGCACGGCTCAATACCGAGGGGAACCAGAGCACAATACCAGCCAGCTCAATGAGCGCCGTGATGACAAAGATCACGTACCAGAAGCGGTAGCTGAATCGCCCCTTCATCTCGTACACGCGGACGTTGGGGAGGTCTCTTTTGACGACGTTGCCCGACCCGGCCGACATGACGGTAAACTCGAGCGCGTCGAACCACATAGTGAAGTCCTGGTCCGTCTCGGGACACACGAGCCATGCTCGGTGGCGCGTGTGGATGACAATGCCCCTCGCGGGCAGGTCGAGCCGCTCGCTCTGCTCGAGCTTGAAGGCGTCGCGCAGGTCGATGGCGCCCACCACGAGCTCTCCGTTGCGCGAGTTAAAGTATTTGCGGCAGTCGACGTCGTTGTGGAAGTAGTACATCTTGGCGCCTTCCAGCGCAAAGTAGCGCTGGCGCCAGCTCTTGGCCACGGGGCCTTTGAACTTGCGGCTGCCCTGCTTGTGCATCCATCCGTGCACCGAGATCTTGCCCAGGTCCTCGTGCTCCTTGGCCTTGGTCAGCTCCGAGATGGCCTTCTGCGTGTCCATGGTGGACTGCGAGAGCAGCTTCTTGCCGGGCGCGGCGGCCGACGAGAGCTGCTGGTGATACTGCGCGCCGGACAGCGGCGTCTGGTCGTACTGGGCGTCCTCGGGCAGCGCCTGCAGGCCGGGGTTGGCGATTGGCCATCGGAACTCAGCGCACGTTAAGGGGGGCAGCTGAGCCGAGGCTTTCTTTGCGAATTGCTGGATACTGAACGGCAGTGAGCGGGCCTGGGAACGCGGAAGACGCAGGAGTGAGCGGCGCGGCACGCGGGGAGGCGACTCGACTGGGGCCGAGGGGGCTGTCTACTACAGACGCCACCGCCAGCTGGGGGCCGAGTATGGCGAACGTCCAGCAAGATTGGGCGATCGGGCGACGCCCGCAGAAACGGCTATGAAGCTATATTCCACAAACGGGGAATAATTGTATTAAACACCGAAGAAACGTAGGCGCGCGATCACTACTCGAAGGTTTGGGTTATGATTTGGGTATACTTGCTCAATTTTTGAGTGCGGGAAGGTCGGTCAAAGAAAGGACGCAGCCGTCGAGTCAGAACGCGGTACAATTATTCAGTGACGACTCGAGACGCGCTGCTGTTGCCGCCCCCACCGCATTGCTGCTGCCAGCCGCGCCGGCGTCTGTGGAGGTTGTCGCCGATGAACGCACACGGTCGCTCTGTGCGACGGCCGCAGCTGGGTCTAAAGGCGTGGCTCGGAAGTGGAGACTGACGGGCTCTGCGTCCCTCTCGGAGCCGTCGACGGATCAATCGCATCCTTCCGCTCCGTCGAGAGTGAGGCCGGTTCCTGTCGCGCTTCCGACCGGACCGCTGGGGCACCAAAGGGGTCATGTCTGGAACAGCGCCAATGCCAAGTTGGCGCTGCACCAACGTGCTGCTGTCCTTGAAGATGGCTACATGCGACGAGTCTCTAGTTCGAAAGAAGATATTTTTGACGGAACGACATGGAGATTTCGTCGCTCATGGAGCAGCTCGCCGTCGACCTGGAGGCGCTCGTGGCCGCGTTCGCCTTCGACCTGGACGCTGCGGCGGCCAGCGGCCAGCTGAACGTCGTCAAGCTGCTGCTGCGAGAGCAGACCGCCCGTAACAGCCGAGCGATCAACTTGGCGGCTCGGAACGGTCACTTGGCCGTTGTGCGCGTCCTGCACGAGAGCGGGGTATGCGGCTGCTCCGCGCTCGCCATGAACATGGCAGCGGCCAATGGACATTTGGACGTGGTCAAGTTCCTCCACTCCCGTCGCAGCGAGGGCTGCACCAGTTACGCCATGGACGCGGCGGCGGCGAAAGGCCATCTAGACGTGGTCAAGTTCCTGCACTCGAACCGCACCGAAGGCTGCACCACTGCAGCGATGGACTTGGCGGCGGCGCAGGGACACTTGAAGGTGGTGCAGTTCCTGCACCGGAATCGCACTGAGGGCGCCACCGTGGCGGCGATCGACCGAGCCGCTCAAAACGGGCACTTGCAGGTCGTTCAGTTTTGCAAGGAAGCGAGGAGAGAGGGCTTCACCCAGCTGGCCATTCTGTGGGCCAGTGCTAACGGCCACAAGGACGTTGTCAAGTATCTGCAGCCGTCCAGGGGCAGGAGGAGCGCGTTCGGAGCGCTGCTGGGCGACGGCCGCCTGCTGGTGTGTTGACTCTGCAAGAAGGTGGTTGGTGGATATGTGCTATGAATGAATCGCCGTTTTGTTGCATGGAAATCGAGCGTGAAAGACAACTGAGGAGGGAAGACGAACGAATCTCATCGTGGGAATGGGAACATTGGGGGAAAGCTATGAAAATGCTGGACAAACTACGACGGTCAGCTACGTATCCAAAAAGAAATGAAGACGCACTCAGTCCAAAGCCTCGGCGTGCGCACCCGCGATCTCGTCGCCCAAGAAGATGTACGTGCTGTTGGATGGTGCCGAGTAGTCACTGGTGGTGTTGCTATAGGGGCATTCGCGCCAGTCTACGACCGCTGGGCAGCGAGTATCGCACGTGTACGGGTCGTCCAAAATGACACGCGTGCGGGTCTGCAAGCCGTAGTCGTCGCAGCCGGTGGTCCAGTTGCCCCATGCGCTCATCGTGCAATTCAAGCCCGCGCACGAACCCGTTTCCGTCAGTGGGGGCAAGCGGTGCCGCCATTGCTCGCTGCTGTGACGATTTTACGCGTGTGAGAGCGCGTCCCAGTGGTGCTAGCGCACTTGGTCCACGAAGACCACGCAGACACAACGCAATTGATCGCTGTCGACACCTTGCACGACGACGTCTCCGACAGACTCGGGCACACCGCTCCACCGTACATTGGGGTCACTGTGACTGCTCGCGTGTGAGTATAAGTCAGCGTGGTCGCATTGCACGCGGACCAAGGACCCCAGGCACCGACTTGACAGTTGACGGGGTCGCAAACCATTGAGTTGGTTAGCGTTGGGCAGGCTGCTCCGCCGTACAGTGGATTGGTGGTCACTGTCCGAGTCTGCATCTTCAATCCCGTGGTGGCGTTGCAAGCACTCCAGGAACCCCAGCCAGTAACTTTACAGTCGACGGGGTCACAATACCCTTGGTCGGTCGTGCTCAGGCATGCGCTTCCGCCGTACATCGGTTGCACGTTAATTGGACGCGATCTGGTCTTGCTGCCCGTGGTGGGGTCACATGAACTCCAGTCTCCCCACGCACCCATGACACAATCGACCGGGTCGCATGTGGCCGTATCGTTGAGCGCCGGGCAGGGACTCCCGCCGTAGTTGTCCTTCTGTAGGATGTCACGGCGACGAGACTTGCAACCTGCGGTGGAGTCACACGCGCCCCAGACACTCCAGCCACTCACCACACAATTCACAGGATCGCACACAGCGTCCTGCGTGAGGTTGGAGCAAGGGAGCCCGCCATAGAGCGGAGCCACCGATATCGTGCGTGTTCTGGTCTTGACTCCGACGACGTCGTTGCACGGTCCGTAGTCGCTCCAGGGACTGAGCTGACAATTGACGGGGAGCTTGGTCCGAATCTTGGGTGGGCCCGCAGGGAACACCTCCGCGCACTGCCGGTTGCAAGATGGCTCGGGTTCGCGTGCGAATACCAGTGATAGGGTCGTAGTTACCCCACGGCCCCCACGAGTCAAGAACGCAGTCAACCGGAGGGCATGCGGCGGTCTCCGTGAGAGCGGGGCAAGCCGATCCTCCGTACAGTGCGACTTGGGTGACTTGTCGAGAGCGTGACTTGGTAGCGTCTGCGTCCGTGCAGTTGGTCCAGTCTGTGAAGGGGTCACTGCACACGGCACGGGGTCGCACGGTGCTGCTTGGATGAGGTTGGGGCACTTGCAGCCACCGTACAGGTCGACTTGCGTTACTGGTCTTGACCGATACTTTTGCGTGGCGATCGGGTCGCAAGCTCCCCAGTCACCCCAAGCACCCACCTTGCAATCCACAGGGTCACACGCCTTGGTTTTAACTGTTTGATCGCAGCCCTTGCCGCCGTACAACGGAACTTGGAGGACTGGGCGAGTTAGCGTACGGAGTCCTGAATTCGGGTCGCAAGCCGACCATGTTAGATCCCAATCGCCCACGACGCAGTCGACAGGGTCGCAAGTCGCCATATCTTCCAACGGTCCGCATGAAGCCCCGCCGTACAACGCTCTCTGGGTAACTGTGCGCGTGCGGGTTTTCTTCCCGCAGCTCGAATCGCACGGCGACCAATTTGACCAGGCGCTAGCCTGGCAATTCACAGCGTTGCATGGGACGTCTTCACGAGATGCGGGGCACGCGTTACCGCCATACAGGGCTGGTTGCACGACGGTCCGCGTGTGATACGAACTCGCGTCGGTGCCGTCGCTGTTGCATGTGGTCCAATCTGTCCAATTGCTCATGACGCAATTCACCGGGTCGCAAGCAGCAGATTCCTGTAGT
This sequence comes from Phytophthora macrochlamydospora, assembly GCA_011947325.1. NCBI lineage: Eukaryota > Oomycota > Peronosporomycetes > Peronosporales > Peronosporaceae > Phytophthora > Phytophthora macrochlamydospora. The sequence goes on along the minus strand of JAAVTH010000487.1, from coordinate 175,849 downwards.
GGCGGACACGCAGATCCACCGTATTTCGGTGATACGGTGATTGTCCGTCTCCGCGTCTTGGTCTGAGCTGTCGGATTGCAACTTTCCCAAGGACCCCACGAGCTGACAGCGCAGTGGATTGGGTCGCAGAGCAAGTCATTGGTCAAGTCTGGGCACGGGGCGCCATTGTACAGCGGCGGCTGGACTACAGAGCGAGATTTCGTTTTCTTGAAAGTGACATCGTCGCAGGCGCCGTAGTCGCTCCAATTGCCAACCTTGCAATCGACGGGGTCGCATGGAGTGGTGTCGGTAAGAGCGGGGCAGTCAACACCGCCGTGTCGAGAGATTATTGTCGCGGCGCGCTGTCGTGTGCGAAGTCCTGTGGTGGGATCGCAGACGCCGTAGTCGCCCCATGAGCCCACTTGGCAGTTGACTGGGGGACAAAGCACGTCTTGGGCGAGATCAGGACACGCCGTTCCTCCGTACAGGGCTGGCTGCGTCACAATTCGACTACGGTGCTGCTTGGGGTCGTCTGTATCGCACGATGTCCATGGAGTCCACTCGGAGACTGTGCACGCTACAGGATCACAGGGTTTATCCTGTACCAGCACTGGGCATGCCAATCCATCGTACAATGGCACTTGTGTCACGTTCCTCGACTGTGTGCGTCTACCTGTGGTGGGGTCGCAAGCGCCCCAGTCGCTCCAAGACGATACAACGCAATTTACAGGCTCACACTTGGCTTCCGACACAACAGCGTCGCAATCCGCACCACCGTACATGGGTTTCTGCAAGATCGCTCGACGCTTGTAGCGCTTGCCGCAGGTGGCGTCGCAAGCGGTCCAATCACCCCAGTTTGTGTCAACGATACAGTCCACTGGGTCACATTGCGCCAAGTCTTGGAGGGCTCCGCAGGCCGTGCCGTTGCGTTGGGGGTCGCGCGTAATTTGACGGTTGCGCTTTTTGGTTCCCGTCTTGTCGTCACAGGCTCCCCACGCGCCCCAGCTGCTGAGTTCGCAGTTTACTGGTGGGCAACCGCGAGTCTGCGTCAATACGTCACACGCAGTTCCGCCACGTACGGCGTCTTGGGCTATCGATCTTGTGCGTGTTTGAATGGGTGTGTCGTCGGTGCAAATACTCCAGTCAGTCCAAGCAGTCAGAGAGCAATCCACAGGAGGACAAGCCTTCTCTTCTTCCGTCCACGGACATGCCGTACCACCGTATACCGGAGACGTAATAATTGGCCGCGATCTCGTTGTGGTGGGGGTGTCCGGTGTGCATGTCGTCCAGTCCGACCAATCTCCAACCACGCAGTCTACACCGGGACACAGATCCGTGTCCGCAAGCGATGGGCATTCGGTTCCACCACGCACCGCCGGCTGCACGATAGTGCGCTTGCGTGTTTTGATATAGGTGTCTGGGTCACAATTCCCCAGTCTCCCCAGTCGCTCACCGTGCAGTTAATTGCTTGGCACGGTTGAGTGTCGACGAGTGCGGGGCACAGTCCGGTTGCCAGAGTATTGTCAATGTCGGGGTTACCGCACGTTGATGGTGGCGGAGGTTGCTGGAGGACATTTCGTGTTCGAGACTGGGTGGGCGTATCAACCGTGCAGATCGACCAGTCGCTCCAGTCGGTGACTAAACATTTCAGACAGCTTCGCGTTTGATTGAGTGGGGGCACGCCAAACCTCCGAAGGATGGCGAAACACGGACCGTTCGAGTTCGTGTCTGGAGGTTGCTAACTGGATCACAGTCGGTCCACGGGCTCCAAACGCTCACGCCGCAGTTGACAGCGTCGCAAGCCTTGATCTCTTGCAGCGGCGGACACGGTTGGCCATTCCCACGCGCCGGTTTGTCGACGGTGCGAGTCCGTGTGCGGTTTCCGTTGGCATCACAAGAGCCGAAGCTGGACCAGCCAGTTACGGTGCAATCACGAGGTGGGCACGGGTCCGTTTGGGATAGCGCTGGACAGGCCTTGCCTTTGTTTTTCGGCTGAACGAGAACCGAGCGATACTTGGTGTGGGTCCAAGCGGTGTCATCGCAATCGCAGTAAGAACCCCAGTCGGAAACTTGGCAGTCAATGTCGAGTTGGCAGGTCTTCGTCTCGTTGAGCGTCGGACATGCCTTGCCGCCATTTGGCGCTTGCAGGACGCTGCGCGTTCGAGTCTTGGTGAGTAGTTGGGTCGCACGTGGTCCAATTCCCCAGACATCGACCGCGCAGTCCACAACTTGGCAGCCATCCGTGTCCGTTAATGGCGGACATTTAGCTCCCTTGCCTGTCCGAGGAGTGACCACTGCGCGTGTACGTTTACGTTGCATGGTTCTCTTACAACATGATCCCCAGGCGCTCCAGTCTCCCACTTGACAGTCAACACTTGGGATGCAGCTACGTGTTTGCTGAAGACTTGGGCAAGCGTTTCCGCCGGGACCTGCCAGCTGAGTAACATTGCGACTTCGAGTTTGAGTGTTTGATGCCGGATCACACGTTGAGTAGTCCGACCAGTCGCTGACTTTGCAGTCGACCCGCTTCGGACAACAAGGTTGTGTGCCCTGAAGAGCTGGACAGCATCTACCACCATTTGCTGCAGCGGTGACGATACTTCGGTTGTGTACACGAACGCGAAGGTCGGGGTCGCAGACTCCCCAGTCGCTCCAATCACTCACGACGCAGTCCACTTTCACGACCGGTCTCTCTTCCATGAGTGGTGGACATGCGAGACCGCCGTCAGGCTGCTGGAGGACAGTTCGGAAGCGACGCTCCTTGCTCTTGTTGTCCCCGCAAGGTACAAACGGCGACCAGGAGCTGACGATGCAGTCTGAAGGTACACAGTCTTGGTCTTCTAGGAGGTTGGGACACTTGGCGCCACCGTAGCTGGCCGGGGTGATCATCGACCGGTAACGTGAGCGCTTCTTCGTCAGTGGGCAGCATCCTCCCCATGCAGACCAGTCACCCACTTTGCAGTCCACCGGATCGCAAGCAGCTTCTTGCACGAGGCTTGGGCAATCAGCGCCACCGTAAGTAGCAGCAATCGTCACCGTACGTCGACGAGTGCGCGTTCCAGTTGTGGCCGAGCAAGCACTCCAACAGCCCCAATCGCTCACTTGGCAAGGTACCGGAGCGCATGCCACTGCTTGAGTCAGTGCCGGGCAAACTGCCCCACCATCTTGGGGCGAAGTCACGACGGAGCGCGAGCGTGAGCGCTGTTGGGAGACCGGGTCGCAGGCAGAGTAAGGGCCCCAATCGCTTACCACGCAATCCACTTTGACGGCGGGTACGGTCTCCTGCAATGGCGGGCAAGTCTGACCGCCGTCGCAGTTTATCAGAATGGTGCGCTGACGGCATTTACTGTTGCCATTCAGCACGTATGGGCCCCAAGGGCTCACTTGGCAGTCAGTCGGGTTGCAGTTCTGCTGGTCGATGAGAGGTGGGCATACCGTGCCGCCATACTTGGCCGGGGTGATCACGGTTCGGGAGCGTTGACGTATTTTGGCCGGTGTGCAGGACCCCCACGGACTCCAGTCGCTGACTTGGCACGGCACCGGATCACATGGACCATAGTCCTCCAGCGTTGGGCACGCAGCACCGACGCCGATGGGCTGTTGAGTGACGACTCTTGTACGCTTGCGGGTCATCGTCCCGTCGTCACACGCTCCATAGGGACTCCAGGCACTCACCTGGCAGTCTCCGCAGGTGACGTATTCTTCCAATGCCGGGCAGTCCGCACCACCATCCTTGGCGGGAGTAACGATCGTCCGGGTGCGTCGACGTTGACCACCCGGTGGGCAACCTGCAGCACTGGCGGCGTCCCATGCCCACGCGCTCACTTTGCAGTCCACAGGTTGGCAGCGTTGTTCATCGTACAGTGGTGGGCATGCAGCCCCGCCATCGCAAGGGAGCGCTACCGTTCGTTTCCGACGCTTGTATCGCAGCCCGTCGGTATCTTTGGTAAAGTATTCGAATGGGCTCCAATCGGTGACGGTGCAATCTTGTGGTGTGCATGCCTGGTTGTCCACCAACAACGGGCAAGGGGTGCCGCCGTAGTACGGGGTCGTTATCACACTGCGAGATCGCTGGCGTTGCAGCGTAGTCGGGCTGCACGATCCCCACGTAGTCCAATTCCCCACCACACAAGCAATGGGGTCGCATGGTGCGGTGTCAATCAGTGCCGGGCAATCCGCGCCACCGTTAGCAGCGGAAGTAGCGACTACTCTCGTTCGAGACTTTGTGCCGGTGATTGGGTTGCAGTCAGAGAAAGCAGTCCAAGGACCAACAACACAATCCACACAAGGCACCGATTCCTGAAGAGCAGGACACGCCGCCCCACCGTCTTGTGGCTGTGTCACGATAATGCGAGAGTGGGGTCGAAGTTTCGTGTTGGGGTCACATACTCCAGTCCAGGCCCACGGACTTACCGCGCAGTCCACAGGATTGCACGCAGTGTCTTCGACCAACGGGGACACGGTGCTCCTCCGTCGGGTTGGCAAGTGATGGCACGAGTCCGAGTCTTTCTGCTGCCCAAGATCTTGTACGGACTCCACGGGCCGACGGCGCAGTCCATGGGACTGCAGGACTGGGTTTCTTGCAGAGCAGGACACGCCGTCCCGCCGTACAGAGGCACCGTCGTCACCACTCGAGTGTGGGTCTTCTTGCCGTTGAGGCAGATGCTCCACAACGTCCAGTCTCCGACAACGCAGCTGACTGGGTCACAAGGCACACTCTCGGTGAGTGCGGGACAAGCGGCCCCGCCGTCCTGAGCCGGCAGAGTGACGACGCGTGTGTGGGTCTTCTTGCCACACTTGGGGTCACAGTCAGTGAAGTTGGACCAGGCCGACACTTGGCAGTCCTGGCGCACACATGGCTGGGTGTCTTCCAAGGACGGACAAACTTTTCCGCCGTTGGTGGGCCATGTCACCACTTGACGACGACGGGTCTTGGTCTTGCTGCTGGCAGTACAAATGCTGAAATCGCTCCAATCTCCGACCATGCAGTCGGTCGACGAGGTGAAGGAACCATAAGCTGGTGAGGGGCCGTAGGCGGTGGACTGGCCGTAGGCAGAGTTCTGCACGACCGATCCGATGATCGAAGATATCAATCCGTCTTGCTCGGCTCGTATTGGTGTGGTGGACAGCACCAAAGCCGCCACCGCTAGGGCGAGGCGAGGTGGATGTAGGAGCATACTGCGAGTCGAGAGGTGACGATGCACGCGAAAGCTACGCGAGACGTGTTGGCGCTGGTCTCCCTCGAGGACTCCTTTTCGGGAATGGGTAGCGCTGGAGATCTTGATGCTGGTCAAAGCAGAGAAGAGATCTTGACGTGGGGCGCCGCGACCGTCCGTTTGATTGGCATCGCCGCCATGCTTGTCATTTTTGAGTGGCATGAAGATTTTTGAAAGGCATGACCAGTCGCGCACGAAGCGGCGCGATCTTGCCGTTGACAAGCATCGAAGTTGAAGAGCTTCTTGCCAAGATAGGCGCGATGGCGATCAAACCCGAATACGCTTGGTGGTCGCGTATAGCTTGGAAACCGGAGTGGAGGGACGCAGGGTAAGTGTTGGCGGTGGTGAAGATGTCTCTGATGTCATTGAATTGGCGCCAAGAGGATCGAGTTGTTGATGTGAAGCAAAAGGACAGTGCTTGTGTTGCTAGTAGCTAGACGAGAATTGGACATCTTGCTAACGTGATTTGCATTTGATACATGTACAATGAACAACATCATTTATGTTGTAGCCACTGGAAGCGAAGAGTAAAGTCCGCACCTAGAAACAAAGAGCATCTCAATCAGCAACAAAGAAGTGATAACGTTCAGAAAGCAAGACGTACCCAAATGTTCGAGCTCGTATGTCAATAAACTGAAACTCGTAAAACACAATGCTGCCTGGACAAACACATATTGGTTCTCCAGAACAAAGGCAACCTGGTACAACGGGGAGAAAGCGAACTTGCGCTGCAGTAGCTTGTTGAACGCCACAAAAGTGCCGACTTCAAGCAAAGCATAGAGCAAAATGTTTCCCACTGCAACAATGTTCCAACTTCCTGCGCCTCCTGGGTAGTATACTGCGTTTGGAAGCACGTGTAGTACGGACTTGTACACCACATACATGAGCGGAATAGCGCATTCGACGTATTCGACGAGACCAAGGTACTCGCAGTGAAATAATGTCTGTAGTCCTTGAGTCACCAAATTGTCAGCGCCGCGTATTGACCGGGTCGAGCTGTTGGAAGCATTATTCCGATTGGGTTGCATTGGGTCCCCAAGTGGCCTAACTTCTGCGCGTTGAGGTAGACGCTTCTGTTCGGGAGGACAGTCGGTTGTGAGTGGAGCATGGTGTTGCGAGTTGAGCTTTTCGACAGATTTCAAGGCTTCCACTCGCTCTTGAGGAAGATGATGAGGTAGACAAGCCCAGAGTCGAACGTCTGGCAGGCCCCCTGTTGGATATGTTTTCGGGTTTCTAGTAATGGCGAGAAGAAAATCTAACAAGACCATTTGGTCTGCTTGCTTATCAACTTCATCGTTCACACCGTGATGTCTCGAGTTTTGCACCAAAGCGTACAGTGATTTAGCATTCATACGGACCTCTCGAAACTCCAGACCAGATTGCAGCACGTCGACAGCTATGACCAACGCTGATACACTGGCGGAAGATGAGCTGTACATGCACACGGACACGAAAAGCGAGCTGAAGAAATCCACAATAAAGGCCACCATCTGCGGCATGTAGTCCTCTAACTGCCTCGTTGAGCGCACCATGAACTTTTTCGCTGCGAATTTCCACATCACGAGTAATAACGTAGTGGGTCCTTGATATCTCGCTGGAACGTGATCGTAGAGAACTTTCAGGATGGGAAACATTGCCATCACCAACCCGTGAGCAGCTAAATAGTCGCGGAAGATCCTCAAGCGTTGTCGACACGGTGAGTGACGCGTAAACGGTTCCTTTCCCAACACGAGGACCAACATCATCACAATGAAAATCATACTTGGAAAGAATCCGAGCTGAAACATGAACGGCACCGGAAACCCAATCGTACTCGCCAGCGCGATAAAAATCCCGTGAAACCAGCGGTCGTGCCCGCTGCGATCAGTACAATTTTCTTCGTCGTTAGGAGCAGCGCTGGCACAATTTGGTTCAACATGGAAGTTGCACTGATGTTCAGTATGAAAGCCATTGTACTGAGACGGACCCACAAACCCAATTTGCCCTCCACCCGTCCGATGGAGGACGCAAAGGTAGACATTCCAAAAGCACGCTGACCAGCAAGGCCGGCGCTGGGGTGAGAAAACACACTAGAAATACGCGGATTGTGGACGTCGTTTGGCAGTAGAGCTGCAGACTTTCGAGGCGTTCGATCGAGTACTTTCCCTGCCTTCCGACTTGGATGTCGCTCCATTTGTGATCAAGCTGCGAAAACGCTCTCCGAAGATAACTCGCTCTCTTGGACGACGCACTTGCCTGGCGGACCAACGGGTGCACCTGGGTCGCTGACATTCTACTCGACATTCCACTTCGTGCTGCCCCAGTCGTGAAACGACGGCAGAAAATAGCGCGTCAAACGGAATGATTGATTTGGAAATGGCGAGGAAATGATGAACCGTACGACGTACTAGCAATTACAGCTGCTACTCTGTTTTACTACCGAAACTACCTGGTCCATTTGGTATTGAACAAAGCTGCAATGAAAGGAATCGAATCTCATCGGCTTACTGGGCGAAGCACTAGTTTGTTTTTGCTCCTTCTCGTAATTGCTGAATATTTTCTCGCTGCTTGGTTTCGTGAGCTGGCCCAAATGCTGTTCCACCAAGATGTTAGCGCTCCTGGGCGTGGAAAAATGCAACGTCCTCACCAATTTTTACGGCCATCCAAATTCCCACTGCCCGCTTTGCTCGAGAATCCATGCGACCACCATTTACCGCATATTAGTCGTGGTCCTACAGAAAGAACCACACGCATGCTGTAAATCAAACAGGGGCTGCTTAAACTACAGACTTTAACCCCTCACCGAGCTTTGTCAGAAACCTCTGTGTCGCCCCAGGGATTTATCCACCGTTGATCTTGCTCTAGAAAAGATGGACTGCTTCGCATTTTCACACTTGTGTTCCTTCCGGCCGGGGTTGTGATACCTTTGAGGCTGGACTTGCGCGGTCTCACCTACATCGGACGAGGCAACAATGTCAACCCGCATTGGCAGTCACAGACCCAAGCGCTCGCCACTTCCTCGGTGCTAAATGGTTTAACACTTCGGGCCGATCACTCGTGTGAAGCAGGAATTGCTGTGTCTGGCGAAAGACGGTTTGACGGCCGCGAGTTCTACCGAAACATGGACGAATTGAGTTCAGGCGAGGGGTTCCACGAACCACTTGGCGATTGCGATGGAGCTTGCAGCCGTACAGCGCAAACTGTTTGCAATCGAGCAAAAGTTTCCATGTAATCGGCAAACAACAGCCTGCGTCCCCGTCCCAATCTCTGGATTCTGGTCAATACTCGCCGAGTTCAAGACCCAGTCCCGAACGGGTCCCAGCTGACAAAGCCTTGCGCTTGTCGCTCCCGCTTGATTTCCTGCCCTAGCAGCACGAGTGCTGCCGGTGCTAGCAGTCGGAATCAGACTGCTTCGTGGCGTGCTGGGCCTCTTAGTCAGATAACTCACGGCTCGGCCGACCGTGACAGGCCTTTCGTCACGTGCGTGCTTCGCACCGCAATCGTCCGAGCGCTTTTTCGGCGGTGCGAAGTGCTCGGCGGTGCGTTCGATGTTCGAGTGCAGCGGACGTAACAGCATTGCACCGCCATTTGGTTCATCGCCTTGTCACGCCACCTGCGAGGCGGGCGAGATCAACTGCGAGTCGGCGAGGCACGATGGCACGGGCTCAAGCCTTGTGGATCGGAGCACAACGCGGTCTCGAGACGTGCGTCACCCCGCCTCCAAGGGCTCCTCCTCGCGACCCCGCCTCCCACACGTCGGAAATCAGCTCCAAACGCTGCGGCAATCAGCCGAACAATAGGCCCAGCCGCAGAGAGATCCGTTCATTCATGAAGTTTCGCAGTCGTGGCGACACCCAGCTCGCGACGGCCTTTCTTCGAGGCTTGAAACCCCAGCAAACAACACACCGCTTTTCGCCTCGTGGCTGCTGCGCCCGAGTAGTATAGATCGCGATGGTGCTCTCCTCGACGCTGCAGCTCCGCATCCTCGGGAACCACTCGCTGGACAAGATGCTGTCCGATGACAATAACGACAGTCCCAAGCTGCATCGCGACGGGGCCTGGTCGGGCGTCAAGCAAGAAGGACTTACCAGCACCGCCTTCCTGGAAGACGGTCACGACCAGTCTCAAGCCTCGCCACCCGTTGCTTCGTCGTATCTGCAGCAAGATGTCATCAAAGGGTTTCGGAGCGGGGAGTGGGACGCGGTGCAGACGAGTTCGAGCGCCGGCACCACCGACAGCGGAGCAGCAAGCAGCACTCCCGTCGGGTCGGATTGGAACGCGCTCTCCTCCAACTCTTTCGACGAGACGTACCTCGAATGCGCCTACACAGAGAGCAGCAGCGGCATGACGTCGGCAACCTCCTCTCTCCCTGCTATCCACCACTTTGACGAGCCGATCTCCAAGCACGTAGCTGCAGACGAAAGCCACGAAGCACCACTCTTCTCGTCGTCGTCCCAGGAGGGAACGGGCTGGTTCTTGAGCGGAAAGACCGCAGCGTCGACAGGAAACAGCTTCGCATTGCCAGCAATGGAGGGGCTCACCCTACACAACCAGACGTCAAGTGGTGCGATGCTGGAGAGCAGCCCCGCATTTTGTGCCAGCCCCTGTACGCCAAACTTCAAGCCGGGTACGGCGAGCGTCCACGCCGATAAACGATCGGGCGAGATGACGTCTTGTCCGATGCCCTGCTCGGTGGACGTGCCGTCGCCTGTTCAAATGGAGACGTTTGCTCCGTGCGTGCCGTACGCTCTTGAGCCGACAGAGCTTCTTTTCGAGGACATGAGCTCGTGGACAGGAGCGTCGGTGGAGTCGTACGGGCACCACGTTCAACCCATGTGCAATCCGTCGACGACACAGACTGGTGCACCGAGCGGCGGGTTCTTCTACTTCGATAACGCGAGCGCCAGCGTCATGCCGCCTGGATCCCACGACTATGCGGCTTCATACCAGCAAACTCCTTCGTACCAACACCCCCTTACGAGTCAAGTGGGGCAGCGAGTTATCGAACTACTACAAGTCAAGACTCGACTGCACATACCGAGTGGATGGCACCTAGCACCGCCCATTCGTATTTCCCGCCGGCCATTAAGATGACACCAGTAGCAACGAGCTTCCTCAGTCACAGCAGCAGCAACCACAGTTTCAGCTCATCGTCAGGATCGCATTCGAATCAACAGGATGCAGCGCCCAGACGAGTGCTGCGTTCATCCACGCTAAGCCAACGAGCTCCCAGAGCGCTGTACCAATCCACGGGGGTCTTGTCCAAGCTGACGCCTCCGATCGACAAGGCTGCACCGCTTCCTGCTTCCAGTTCATTACCCGGTGGCGACTCGGCAAAGATCCTGATGCTGACTGCGCTCAACGATTGCTACTGGAAGAACGGACGCAAGAACTTGCAGTGCTTCCTTCGTGCCCCGAACACCACGACTTTTACTCTATGAAGATGAACAACCGCAAGCACTCGAGTGTCGGCGTGTGTCGAGGCCCCGTCTACTGCCACTTCTTCACCTCTGCGTCGAAACTGAAGGCCGACAACGGGACTCTCAAGGGCCTCTCCGAGTTGTTTGTGCTGGGCAGATTCGAGCGCGTGCCGCAGCAGGAGACGACGAATTTGATGGAGGAATTGCACGCCCCGCCGTCGTTCGACAGCGCTGCAGCCTTCGAACAGTTCCGCTACAATTGCTTCCAGGCTGTGGAGATGGAGGAGCGACGCGTGACGCTCTCGGGGAACCAGCACAACGAGGAAAAGGCCGACGAGACCAACTTGGATCCGGACGCGACGGTACGCAGCACGTGGTTCTTCTTGCCGGACGTGTGGAAGGTGCAGCCGATGCTCAAGAAGAAGCGCAAGGCCACGCGCTCGGCGCCGGCGCAGACGTTCCCGTTCTGCTTCCGGGTGCTGGTCTACTGTCGTAGCGAAGGCGGGTACGCCTGCATTGCGGACACGGCCTCGAGTTTCTTCGAGCTCTACAGCACGCGCACCGTGGACCGCGTCAAGCGTAGGCTCGTAGCATGTTGATGCGTTCGACCTAGTTTTGAGACTAGATTTTGGTCAGTTAATAAGTGAACCGACGCGAAGAATATCTTTACCTGTCAAATATGGGACCACCCGACAAGGCTGCGGGCGAGGATGGCGCTGCGACGGATGCGCCGCAGGGCGGCGTTGGGTCGGGGAAAGAGCCGAAAATCTCCATCCTGCGACTGGAGCTGGGCACGGCCATGAAGGACGAGGCCGTGGCGCACTTGATCCAGATCCTGCAGACGACCCCCATGGCCATCGAGAAGGACATCGCAACCGACATGAAGAAGTACTTTGATCAAAAGTACGGCCAGACCTGGCACTGCATCGTGGGCAAGGGCTTCGGCTGCTCCATCGCGTACGACACTCAGTACCTGCTCTTCTTCAAGGCCGACCAGCAGTACGTTCTGCTCTTCAAGTCCACCGAGTGAGTCTGCAATCAAGTTAGACAGAAACAGAGACATCGTCCTTTTGCATTGAGGAGTTTACTCTCGTTCCCAGTCGTTCAGTCTGCATTCAATTGAGGTTGGCAAGTCTGTTGACCTTAAACAGCTCTGGTGACTTGAATCAAAACCTTGAGCGAGGCCTTAGCGAACGTCGTCACCACATCGGGAGCGGCCGCGTTCGGATCCAACGCATCGGGAGTGTGATTGTCCACAAACTTCAGCTCTTCGTCTCGCGCCACTTTGAACAACTAAAAGCACACAAATCAACACCACAACACAACACCAAACACTTCTCGGCTGCTCACCTCCTTCAGCTCACCCAGTTCAGGCTTGTGGGCATAGATCTCGCGGATCTGGTCGTTGTAGTAGTCGCTCACAGCCATCTTGACGCCAGTCACGTACGACGTGCTGATGTGGTCCCCCATGGCGCTCAATACGCCACCTAAAAGCTACTAGTCAGCTTTGAATGAAAGCCGATCGTCATTGCCACCACTGTATCACTCACCGACGACAGCGCTACTGAGTTCCACCGCTGAAATCATCAGACTCGGACGGAAGCGGAAGTCTTGTGTGCGGACGCTGTCCTCGATCCTCTTGACTGCCTTGTGCTCAACGTCTTGCAGCTCTCGGAGCTTCTCCAGATGCGCAGGAGAGTACGTCCTCACGACCCTTGTAGCTGCTGTCACCTGCAGTTTTACTTAACAGAATCAGTATTTCATCGAGTTTAGATTTTACAAACGCTGTTTTCAACAACCTTGGCGTCCAGCATGGAGGCGCTGGCGACTTGCATGGCGTGGCCACCACGTAGCATCTCGCTAACCTCTGCGTCCTGCGGCTGCGGGTGTCTGGGCACGTCTCCGCAGCTCTGCTGCAGCCAGTTGGGGCGCGCGTAGGCCGACGACAAGCGCACGCCACCGATCCGCACGCTGCGCAGCGCCCTCGTCTTGAGCACCATTATTCGTACTTAAGTTGGTATTGCTATCGTATTCTTTGCCAGCATTTTTCAACTCGAAGTAGCCATGCACGACGTATTTCGTTTGATTTTGCAGTTGCTGTTTTCTGCCGTCGTTTTACGACTGGAGCAGCACGAAGCAGAATGTCAGCGACCCAGGTGCACCCGTTGGTCCGCCAGGCAAGTGCGTCGACCAAGTGAGCGAGTTACCTTCGGAGAGCGTTTTCGCAGCTTGATCACAAATGGAGCGACATCCAGGTCGGAAGGCAGGGAAAGTACTCGATCGAACGCCTCGAAAGTCTGCAGCTCTACTGCCAAACGACGTCCACAATCCGCGTATTTCTAGTGTGTTTTCTCACCCCAGCGCCGGCCTTGCTGGTCAGCGTGCTTTTAGAATGTCTACCTTTGCGTCCTCCATCGGACGGGTGGAGAGCAAATTGGGTTTTGTGGATCCGTCTCAGTACAATGGTTTTCATACTGAACACCAGTGGAACTTCCATGTTGAGCCAAATTGTGCCAGCGCTGCTCCTAACGACGAAGAAAATTGTACTGATCGCAGCGGGCACGACCGCTGGTTTCACGGGATTTTTATCGCGCTGGCGAGTACGATTGGGTTTCCGGTGCCGTTCATGTTTCAGCTCGGATTCTTTCCAAATACGATTTTCATTGTGATGATGTTGGTCCTCGTGTTGGGAAAGGAACCGTTTACGCGTCACTCACCGTGTCGACAACGCTTGAACATCTTCCACGACTTTTTAGCTGCTAACGGGTTGGTGATTGCCATGTTTCCCATCCTGAAAGTTCTCTACGATCACGTTCCAGCGAGATACCAAGGACCTGCTACGTTATTACTCGTGATGTGGAAATTCGCAGCGAAAAAGTTCATGGTGCGCTCAACGAGGCAGTTAGAGGACTACATGCCGCAGATGGTGGCCTTTATTGTGGATTTCTTCAGCTCGCTTTTCGTGTCCGTGTGCATGTACAGCTCATCTTCCGCCAGTGTATCAGCGTTGGTCATAGCTGTCGACGTGCTGCAATCTGGTCTGGAGTTTCGAGAGGTCCGTATGAATGCTAAATCACTGTACGCTTTGGTGCAAAACTCGAGACATCACGGTGTGAACGATGAAGTTGATAAGCAAGCAGACCAAATGGTCTTGTTAGATTTTCTTCTCGCCATTACTAGAAACCCGAAAACATATCCAACAGGGGGCCTGCCAGACGTTCGACTCTGGGCTTGTCTACCTCATCATCTTCCTCAAGAGCGAGTGGAATCCTTGAAATCTGTCGAAAAGCTCAACTCGCAACACCATGCTCCAATCATAACCGACTGTCCTCCCGAACAGAAGCGTCTACCTCAACGCGCAGACGTTATGCCACTTGGGGACCCAATGCAACCCAATCGGAATAATGCTTCCAACAGCTCGACCCGGTCAATACGCGGCGCTGACAATTTGGTGACTCAAGGACTACAGACATTATTTCACTGCGAGTACCTTGGTCTCGTCGAATACGTCGAATGCGCTATCCCGCTCATGTATGTGGTGTACAAGTCCGTACTACACGTGCTTCCAAACGCAGTATACTACCCAGGAGGCGCAGGAAGTTGGAACATTGTTGCAGTGGGAAACATTTTGCTCTATTCTTTGCTTGAAGTCGGCACTTTTGTGGCGTTCAACAAGCTACTGCAGCGCAAGTTCGCTTTCTCCCCGTTGTACCAGGTTGCCTTTGTTCTGGAGAACCAATTTGTGTGGGTCCAGGCGGCATTGTTTTGTGCGTGCTTTGGTGTGCTGTCATACGAGCTCGAACATTTTGGTACGTCGTGCTTTCTGAACGTTATCACTTCTTCAGTGCTGATTGAGATGCTCTTTTGTTTCTAGGTGCGGACTTTACTCTTCGCTTCCAGTGGCTACAGCATAAATAATCTCCATCGTATCGACGGCAGACCATGGTGCAGGCTACTGCGTACCAGGTATGAGAAGCCTTGGACTGATTCCAGTATCTTGTGCGCTGACCAAACGTTTGAAGACAACAGCATTCACACGAGTAAATTATCCAATCTTGCTAGTCTTCAGGTGGTTGCGGAGATCGGTTCTGAAAATTCACACAACACAGAGCAACACCATCATCTCAGCTGTCATTGCTAGTACGTAGTACGGTTCATCATTTCCTCGCCATTTCCAAATCAATCATTCTCCAGATTTTGTAGGACAGCAGGTTGCTACCTACTTCATAGTGCAGGACAGGATGTCCTGAATTTTCCAAATCGAAATCGCTCGAGCTGATGTCGGCATACAAAAGCTAGTATTATTGGTGGGTGTTACAAAAACCGAATCTTTTGTGCTTTTGCAGGACAACTCGTCCGCGGCATAAATCGGCTCACTTCGTAAGATGGGGAGCACACACCAAGACAGCCTGGCCGAGTTACGGCGACAGGCAGAACAGATTCGTGATAATACCGTTTGCCCAAGTTCTCGAGCCGCTTACGTCAATTCCTATTGTCGCTTCATCTCGTGGGTTCATCAAAACCATCGTCATTCGATACCAGACTCATTTGCAGAAAGAGTGGGCAACGCGGAAGGGCTCTCCGAGAAACAGCTTCGACGTTGTGTAAAGCCACTTCTCACCAGAAACCATGATGATCCTTCGCTTGATTTCGACCATATTGACGCAGAGGTATTTGAAACCTGGTTGCTCACCCTTCGAAAAGCTGACGGGTCAATGCTAAGCTACTCCGCTCTCAATACCCACCGTGCTGGATTTTTCAACATCTATAGGGACTACGGGCGTCAAATGAGGCCTGTCATGGAGAAGGAATTGAAGCAATTCTTTAAGGGATTTGTGGAGAAACGACCCAGAAAGATGTTGATTGAAGAGTCGCGACAGGTCAGCGGGCGCTGGACTTATGGCGCAATCTTTGGGATATGGCTTCAGCGAGGCCATCACTCACGGGTCTTCAGTTGTACCATCATTCATTGATGTACCTAATTCCGACTTGGCCAAACCCCGTTCCGACTTGGCCATGTACCCATTTCTCAACTTGGCCATGATGCCAGTGGGTAATCGGCTGAGGCACATAATCTAAGCCAAGGTTGATGTGAAACGTCGCAGGCTAGCCAGTGCAGGGACTTCGACACAGTCTTTCAAGGGCGGGGAGCGAAAGGGCAAGAATCAAGTGGCGCACAAGGTTTGCAAAGGATGGTGCGGAAAGTAGTGGCAGGCACCTAGCCTAACAAACAAACAGAGAGCCGAATTTGCTTCGAAGTGCACAAGTGACCAAGACCGCGAGGAACGGAAGTACATTGGCCCGTCCTCCAGCGCCTACTTGTCTTCGACACGAACCTGGGTACGGGAAGTATATTGGTCCACCCAGCGGAAGTGCTGCATTCGTCCCTCAACCTCAAGATCCCACTAAAGGAAGTGGCTGCTCGCGAGAGCAAGGAACAAAGGACCCCACAAAGGACAAGCGCCGCAAGGCACCAAGGGACCGGACGACACTACCCGGCCCGCTGACCCCGACCTCGATACACTCGGCCGTGGCCAGCAACCTTCTCCTGACAGCAGACCGAAGCATACCCGTGCTGCTGTCACCACAGGGCCTCGCGTCCTCCAAGGACAGTTCCGTCTTCACCGCACCTCCTCGAGTCAACGGAAGAGCGTTACCCGCCCACCGACGGGTACACAAGGTGAGAATGCGTTCAGCACACACGGCAGATCGGAGTACCCCTCCGTAGTCGGCAGTCTGGGCACCGTGCGCTAGAGGGATTTCGGTAGATCCCGCTACGCCACAGATTAAAGCGTCAGCTTACTACCACCCAAGCTCGTGGCGAAGGACACACCAAAGTGGGGAAAGGTCCTCTGTCGTTTGAACTCTACGAGTTTCTCTCCACCCACTTGATGGCGCTACCAGGTAGTGATGCCATTTTCGCTCGGATGTATTTGATTGTATCATGGAATCTCATGTGTCGCTCTGCAAACGCTTTTGGCAATCGCCATTCGCACATCGAATGGCGTGGTGATTCCCTGAGAGTCTACTTTGCACACATGAAAAACGACCAGAGTGGAGATCGACCACGCGATCCACGTCACGTATATGCCAACCCGCTTCAACCAGCTATTTGTCCTATATTGGCATTGGCAATTTACTGGGCAACAACTATATTTGATGAGGATAATCGCTTGTTTCCCGGATCCGACCAGTACGATCGATTTTGAAAGAGCTTGCAACGATTACTGGTGGACGGTGAGGTATTCGCAGAGCTGAAGAGACGAGGCGTCAGCCCCAGAGATCTCGGAACGCATTCAATGCTGAAGGGTGCTGCTACATTTTGTGCTTCTGGTACTACAGCTTGTCCATCATCTACAGCGGTGCACTTACGCGCAGGTTGGTTTTGGTGGTGTTCAAAACACCTGTCTCTGCTATGAGGCTGCAGGAGATATGCACGTTGGAAGAACGATTGCAGGTCTTCCATCTAGTAGTCATGAGTTTGTCGTTTTGCCGCCTCACTTTCAGCATCAAGACGAATGGATTCATCGCGGAGTCTCTACAATATTTCAAGAGATACCAGAACACTTAGCATTCGTGGGAGAATTCTGTCTCGCATCACTGGTATACCACATACTTTTCCTTCGTACACACCTCCGGCCTCGGCATCCCATCTTCGAGACAGCTCTGTTTCAAGATGTCAACTTACTGCAAAGTTTGTTAGAGCGTGTGCGTTGCGGGTTCAGCACACCTGACTCCAAGTTGAAGGCAACAGGAGTTCCACCGCATGTATCCATCTTAAGCCAGATGAAGGAACTACAAGACAGAACACTGTCGACCATCGAAAAGATCGAAGACGCACGCCGCGATATTGTGAAGGACATCGTGCACGAGCTGGAGGATCGCGCCATTGGAGCACGTATCGTCACGTATGACGGATTACATGAAGCGCTGCACAGTTGCCTTGCTGAAGTGGGTGTTCATGACCTATTCAACCAGCACAACGTGTTAGCTCCTCCAGACGTGGGTGATCCAGCGGCTTGCGATGAACGCACAACAGTGCCTACCTTCTTCTGGGCTGGGAGATTTCGCAGAGTCCCTCCTGATTTTGTTCTCCCCGAGTGCTCAGTCGCCCACTTGTGGGTGGTGTGGAGGTGCGGAAATGCCGAGAAGCAGTTGCCGCCTCTGCACTTGATCGAAGGTGCTGACATGCCAAACCGAAACAGTCAAAAGCGTCTTAGTGACGCTCGATATTTTATGAAGAAAATTGAGGCGTTTGCTACAGCAAGAGACTTACTGCGGTCGAGACAATCCGTAGAGGAAGCTGTGAGAGTTTACACGGCGTGTTCATCAGCTGTTGAGGTGCCACTCCGCACCACACACGCTAGGAAGCGACGGAGAGGGCAGCTAGGCTGGGTGTCACTTGTCCGTCTGCATCGAATCGCCGACAAGCTCGCGAGACAGCAAGCGTAGGTCCGTAGGTCAAATTTCGCTCTCGTTCTATTAGCTAATTTGAATGTCCTGACGAGGTCCTGAAAATTCCGTTTAAGAATCATTCCGTTTGACGCGCTATTTTCTGCCGCCGTTTCACGACTGGGGCAGCACGAAGTAGAATATCGAGTAGAATGTCAGCGACCCAGGTGCACCCGTTGGTCCGCCAGGCAAGTGCGTCGACCAAGAGAGCGAGTTATCTTCGGAGAGCGTTTTCGCAGCTTGATCACAAGTGGAGCGACATCCAAGTGGGTCGGCAGGGAAAGTACTCGATCGAACGCCTCGAAAGTCTGCAGCTCTACTGCCAAACGACGTCCACAATCCGCGTATTTCTAGTGTGTTTTCTCACCCCAGCGCCGGCCTTGCTGGTCAGCGTGCTTTTGGAATGTCTACCTTTGCGTCCTCCATCGGACGGGTGGAGAGCAAATTGGGTTTTGTGGGTCCGTCTCAGTACAATGGTTTTCATACTGAACACCAGTGGAACTTCCATGTTGAGCCAAATTGTGCCAGCGCTGCTCCTAACGACGAAGAAAATTGTACTGATCGCAGCGGGCACGACCGCTGGTTTCACGGGATTTTTATCGCGCTGGCGAGTACGATTGGGTTTCCGGTGCCGTTCATGTTTCAGCTCGGATTCTTTCCAAATACGATTTTCATTGTGATGATGTTGGTCCTCGTGTTGGGAAAGGAACCGTTTACGCGTCACTCACCGTGTCGACAACGCTTGAACATCTTCCACGACTTTTTAGCTGCTAACGGGTTGGTGATTGCCATGTTTCCCATCCTGAAAGTTCTCTACGATCACGTTCCAGCGAGATACCAAGGACCTGCTACGTTATTACTCGTGATGTGGAAATTCGCAGCGAAAAAGTTCATGGTGCGCTCAACGAGGCAGTTAGAGGACTACATGCCGCAGATGGTGGCCTTTATTGTGGATTTCTTCAGCTCGCTTTTCGTGTCCGTGTGCATGTACAGCTCATCTTCCGCCAGTGTATCAGCGTTGGTCATAGCTGTCGACGTGCTGCAATCTGGTCTGGAGTTTCGAGAGGTCCGTATGAATGCTAAATCACTGTACGCTTTGGTGCAAAACTCGAGACATCACGGTGTGAACGATGAAGTTGATAAGCAAGCAGACCAAATGGTCTTGTTAGATTTTCTTCTCGCCATTACTAGAAACCCGAAAACATATCCAACAGGGGGCCTGGCAGACGTTCGACTCTGGGCTTGTCTACCTCATCATCTTCCTCAAGAGCGAGTGGAATCCTTGAAATCTGTCGAAAAGCTCAACTCGCAACACCATGCTCCAATCATAACCGACTGTCCTCCCGAACAGAAGCGTCTACCTCAACGCGCAGACGTTATGCCACTTGGGGACCCAATGCAACCCAATCGGAATAATGCTTCCAACAGCTCGACCCGGTCAATACGCGGCGCTGACAATTTGGTGACTCAAGGACTACAGACATTATTTCACTGCGAGTACCTTGGTCTCGTCGAATACGTCGAATGCGCTATCCCGCTCATGTATGTGGTGTACAAGTCCGTACTACACGTGCTTCCAAACGCAGTATACTACCCAGGAGGCGCAGGAAGTTGGAACATTGTTGCAGTGGGAAACATTTTGCTCTATTCTTTGCTTGAAGTCGGCACTTTTGTGGCGTTCAACAAGCTACTGCAGCGCAAGTTCGCTTTCTCCCCGTTGTACCAGGTTGCCTTTGTTCTGGAGAACCAATTTGTGTGGGTCCAGGCGGCATTGTTTTGTGCGTGCTTTGGTGTGCTGTCATACGAGCTCGAACATTTTGGTACGTCGTGCTTTCTGAACGTTATCACTTCTTCAGTGCTGATTGAGATGCTCTTTTGTTTCTAGGTGCGGACTTTACTCTTCGCTTCCGGTGGCTACAGCACAATTCGTAGTATCGGTTGCTCATTATTGGCGCTCCAGGTGTAAAAGGTTAATATAGATGGGTTGCTTGGACGCACTGCAGCCAAAGGTCAATAAGACAAGAGCGCTTATCTCTTCGACACGAGTAAATTACATCAATAGCGCTAGTGAACCAACGGCTTCAGCGGCGCCGCCCTCGTCTGGTCGTCGATCACCTGCTCGCGAATATTGTCCGGCACAGCGCCAATAACGGAGCTACAGTAGCGAACAAAAATCACATCTGTTAGAACCAGAAAGCCGTCTGCAATCCTTAATCGGTTGCCGTACATGTTGTCTCCGCGGACAATGTAGAGCCCCAGCTCCACGGCCTCCACGGGCTCCTTGAGCGAGTACACGCGCTCAAAACTGTCGTCCAGAATCACGTTCACGCACTGGTCGAAGCCCTTGAGCACGCCCTGCAATTGTACACAGTCAATGTCAGTCCACAGCAGCCGCTACTGATTGGTCTGCGCACGATGATGTTGCGGCCGTCGTTGGTGATGACGGAGATCGTCTCTGTAGATTCACACGGCAGGAAATAGACAGCAACACCACCACAGTTAGAAGTTCCACCGCCTCCGCTAGGTGAAAATGTCCTTGGTAGTGTTTAGGACGCCCTCCACCCCACGCAACAGCCACGTACGGTTCATCATCTCCTGCAGATACGTCGCCATCTTGGTCGAAATTGTCGCCGTTACAACCTGACCAATCAGCGGTTTAACCCTTTCACGACCAGAGTTAAATCCGGCCGCTTACAATCGCAGTCATGGGCGGCCAGACGTCGCGCATGGTGCGCGAGATCGTCGAGGACTCGTCGTACATCCTCCGACAGACCAACCGCGCCACGTACGAGCGCAGCCGAGCGGCCCGCGAAGAGGTTCAGAGCAAACTGCACGAGCTGCGCAAGCTCAACGAGGAGCTGCTGCAGTCCAAAGAGACGAAGGCGCAGCAGTCCGAGGTCTTCCGCAGCTTCCAGAGCAACATGAGCGAGCAGAAGAAGCAGTTGGACGAGGAGGTAAGTAGTCGATCAAAGTATTGCACCAGTCGAGTGGGAAACTGACGTCGTTGTTGCTGCGTGTGCAGGTGGACGGCTTCGTCAAGCAGTTCGAGCTGCCGAAGAGCTATCAGAAGATCGCAGATGCCCATCGAGAGGAGCAACTCAAGGTCAAGAAGGCTGCAGAGAAGGCGAAAGAGGAACTGACACACAAGAACAGCAAATAGAGACTGCAAAATGAAGCTGAGTCGCAGGTTATCGACACAGACATGTGCAAGGGCCTTAGAGTACACTTGACGCTCATTGCACTAGACGCAGTGCTGCAGGATCCACGGGTGCTCTAGCACACGTTGCAGCGGTATGCGCTGCTGCGGATCATGGCGAAGGATCTTAATCAACAAGTCGCGCGCATCGGCAGACATGTAGCTCGGGAACTTGAGGTCGACGTGGGCGATGCGACGGTAGGTCTCTTTGGTGTTCTCCGTCTCGAACGGAGGCGTGCCCGTCAAGAACTCGAACATGAGGATGCCGAGCGTCCACACGTCCACGTTCTCGTCGTGGGGCTTGTTCTCGATCATCTCAGGCGGCAGGTAGTCGAGTGTGCCACAGAGCGTCGTGCGTCGTGAGGATGGTGCGTGTACAGACCAGCCAAAGTCTGCGATCTTGAGCTCGCCGTGGAAGCCCACAAGCAAGTTCTCGGGCTTGATGTCTCGGTGGATGACGTGCTTGCTGTGCATGTAGATGAGCGCTTTGGCCATCTCTTTGACGTACAGCGCCGCCTGCTTCTCGGAGAAGCGGCCGGCGCGCATGAGCTTCTTGTAGAGCTCTCCCTGCGGCGCGTACTCAATAATGAGGTACACTCTCTTGCTGTCGTAAAAGTACCCGTAGAGTCTCAGGATGGACTTGTGCCGCAGGTGCGACTGGATCTCGATCTCTCGACGCAGCTGGTGCTCCATGCTGCTCTTCATCAGCTGCTGTTTGTTCAGCACCTTGAGCGCTACCACATACTTGCTCTGCTTCTCTCTGGCTAGGTACACGTTGCCGAACTTGCCTTTGCCCAGCGGCTTGCCAATCTCAAAGTCGCTGAGCTTCCACGTCTTCTTGGCGTCCTGCGTCTCGCTCTGGCGGTTGATTGTAGCTGTAGCAGTTGTGGCTGCTTTCTTGGCGGCAGTGGTTGCTGAAGACGTCGAGCCTTTAAAGTAGCTGCTTGTGTAGGTGTTTGTATGGGTCGAAGGGTTCTCGCCAGGCCGTCGAGACGCCGCCGTTCGGTCCCCCACGGCCTTGCGAGGGTAGCGCGCGTCCGGCTGGTTGTGCGGCCGCTTTAAAGCGCCACTGGAGGCGACGGCACCAGTCTTAAGAGGACGCGAGTGCAGACCATGGTGCGCGTAGCTGGACGCGGCCCCGCGGTTCTCCTTGTCGGCATCAAAGCGACGCATCTCGTGTCGATGGCAGCACCTTCCTCGGAAATGTCAAACAAAATTCAAACTTGTAACTGATGTTAGTTGTTTAGAATGGTGATGATCAGTTCAAAATTTTAAACGTCGCTGAACATGGCGAGTCGCAAGCAGCCGCGGAGTGAGTTCAACTGCGTGCACGAGGCCAACGATGCGCTGGTGGAGGAGCTGACGGCGCTCAAGCAGCGTGTACGTGAGTCCTCTCACCTAGCGAGCAACTACGCGCGCGCCATCGCGTCCGTGCGCGCGTACCCCGATCCCATCCGAAGTGCTGCACAGGCCAAGACGCTTAAGCACGTGGGCAACTATTTGGCCAACCAGATCCACGGAATTCTCAGGCGCAGGGGGCTACTGGAGCAGGACGAGACAGCAGCGCCACCTCCAACTGCCAGACGACCGCCGCCACAGACGAATAAACAGCCCAAACAGGCCGCACGAGAGCCGAGAGAACCGAGAGACTATGCGCCAGCCTTTCGCAAGCGTACGGGTCTTGCAATCGAGGGTGGGGCTATTGTGTTCTAATGGCTTTTGTTGTAGAGCCGTGGTACGTGCTGTTGGTGCTCAAGGAAGCGAAGGCTGTCGATGAAAATGCAGCCGTGGCGAGCGATATGTTGCTGAACAGGATCCGAGCTGCAGGGGTAGAGAAG
The DNA here is from genome assembly GCA_011947325.1 of Phytophthora macrochlamydospora. NCBI lineage: Eukaryota > Oomycota > Peronosporomycetes > Peronosporales > Peronosporaceae > Phytophthora > Phytophthora macrochlamydospora. Next base: position 152,769 of record JAAVTH010000487.1, on the reverse strand, counting down.
TTCTTAGTTTTATGAGATGGATCGTGTTTTAATTGTGTATTGTTGCTTATTTTGCCTAGTGTGAGAGTAATATTGGCAAGTTGAAGGCGTGCTTGGCGTCGCTGAGCGGTACGCACGAGGTGGTCAAGCGGTCGAATCTGGGGCACTATTTTCTGACTGAGAAGGGCAAGAGAAGCGCCGAGCTGTGTCCTGGCTCGCTGACAAGTGCTTCGGAGTCCAATTGTGATAGCCAAAGAGATTCCCAGGAAACGCCGAGCTCCGACGTCGTGTGCATCGATCTACACGACTCGGACGACGACGGCGCCTGTGAATTTGTGGTAGAACCAGAGCCAGAGGCGACCAACTCGCAAAGCACTGCACCTGATGATTTGGTATTGGAGTCGGATGCGTGGGAGCTGATTTTACTGCTGGACCACCGCGAAGTCATTGAACGACGCAATCCGCGTATTCTAGAACGAAAGCTGTTAGAGCGGAACGTGGTGTGTGAGGTGCGCGCTCTTGGAGTGGGCGACGTCCAATGGATTGCTCGACGGTACCGTATCGGTTGCGAAACGAAGGAGTTTATGCTGAACGTGATTGTAGAGCGCAAAGAAGTCCACGATCTATCAGGGAGTATCATCGATCGTCGCTTCTTCGAGCAGAAAACTCGTCTGGGTACTGTGCGTGAGGCCTGTGGTCACATGCTTGTCATCTATCTGGTGGAAGGGTCACTTACTCAACAAACTACTGTTCGATCGAGTGGGCTTCACACAGCAATGGGCCGCACTCAAGTGCAAAGCAACTTCTTTGTGCAGTGGTGCCAGAACGCTGACGAGACCGTGACGTTCCTTGCTCGTGTGCATGCGCGTCTTCTGGCCAAGTTCCCGTTGAACGCTAGATTTGCACAGCCTGTGACATCACGTTTATTGCCATCAAGCACAGACACTGACGATTTTGTACGGGTCTTTTGCCTCCCACCACAGGTAGTTAGCACGTTCAACGCGCAGTTCAAGAAGAAGACGCAGTTTACCGTGCGAGAGATTTACCAAAAGATGTTGATGCAAGCACCAGGTTTGAGTGCTGCCAAGACAGTTGGTCTCTCGACAAAATATGAAACTTTCAAGCGTTGAGAAACGCCTTAAGGAAACATGGTCGTGACAGTGAAGTGGAGCACGTTCGATGTGGCAAAACCCAGCGTCGCCTTGGCCTGAAAGCCCGTGAATCTTTGGGTGAATTGCTAACGGCCAGTGAATATACCGAGGAAGCGTGACTGCTGCGGACACGATTTTGTCCTTATATCTATAAAATGGTTTGCATGTTTCACTGGCATTGATGATATTCAATTGCTGGCTGTGGATGTGTACGACGACAATGTGTACTGTAGTACTTCTCTGCTCTAGGACTGCTCTTGAGAGGCTTTAAACATGACAAATTCGTCTACAACGGACTCGTCCGAACTCAAGATGTACTTCCACGACAGTGTCGAGCGGTTCGCCTCCAGTATGGAGTACCCGAAATGCTTGTAATCTTTCACGGCATTCCATTCAGCGGTGTGTTTTGGGGGATTGACATTCCTCGACCTGGCCAGCTCCGCCGGTGAGGATATGTACAGGTGCCTGCGGGTTATCGTAGATCTTGAAGTCATCCGACACTCCGTCCATCACGGCCTCGTTATTTGCAACGGGAATTGCCGCTCGTAGTAATGTTTGTGGCCTGTCAGCACGACATCCACCTCGTACTTGATCAAGAGTTCTTCGAAAGCTGTCTGAATCGAAGCAGTCTGCTCGATAGGCCTCCCAAACTCAGAGTCAAGAACACTGTAGATCGGACGGTGTAGGCCGACAAAGATCCACGGCACGTTCGCACGGTTCGCGTCTGCCTTCTTGAGGTCAGCTTCCAACCAGCTCAATTGGTCGCCAAACTCTCCGTTGCCGGTCCAAGGTGTGAACTCGTTCGTCGGTGCATCCGGGAAGTCCGACTCGGATGACAGTGACGTGAAGTGAATCGGGCCGTGGTCGAATGAATACCACATATTCAAGGCCCCTTCGCTCTCTTCGTAAGGCATTTTGAAGCGTGTGTTGTACGCTGTGTAATTGCCCAGAGCCTTCGCCTTGCGCCGCGATACCATGCAGTACGGAGAGTGGCATTCAGCCTCGTGGTTTCCCACCAGCACCATGTACGGGACGCTGCTCATCACTGGCATCAGCGAGTTCATCCACTTGTTGTACACTTCTTCGTAGAAGAAACCGGTGGCTTGCGACTTGACCAGAAAGTCGGTGTCAGCGTACGAGATATCGCCAAGGTGGTAGATGAGATCCACATCCTCTAACGTCATCTTGTTCAAGTTCGAAATGGTGTTCACCGAGTTTTTTCCATCTCCAAGATCTCCATACACCACAACTTTGAACGTGCTCTCATCCATCGACTCCCGTGCCGTCATGAACGAGCTGATATCGCTTCTGTATGCTTTGTGGCGTCGGCTGCCGACCTTATAGTAGTATTTAGTCCTCGGAGACAGTCCAGATATGGTGGCGTGGTGGTGGAATAAGTTGTAAGAGTCATCCTTGTAGTAACTCACACTCGAAACCGGCGTGTCGACTAACTCTAGGGCTTTCTTGGACCTGCCAACCCACACGGCGCTGTCGGCCACCTCTTCGAACGTTGCCCAAGACACTGTCATGCCAGTTCCGGTTTGTTTGCCAGCGAAAGCTAGGTGGATCTGCTGCGGAAAAAGTTGGTTCCTGGCTTGACTCGGCACGACTGGTTGGACGTGAGGTCTCCGAGGTTGAAATTGAACTCGCACAGGTCTTCGGGCTCGCAGATGTCGAGGTCCGTGTTGCGGTGGCACGTGGTGTCATCGACTATTGTATTAGCCAGCGTGACTCCAGCAAGCGCCAGCAGAACGATGGCGTTCATCCTTGACCCGGCAGTGTGGTGGCGATGTCAACGATTGCCAAGTGAGGAGAGCGATTTTAATCACCAGCTGGCAACGTGTTTTTCAAATGAACACGAATGCGATGGGCACGAATAAAGTCGGCGAGTTAGTTTACGAGGAAATTCCTATCCGGTAATTCAGTGGATTTGATGTGTAAACTGTTGTTTCTTTTGAGCGAGTTTGCTGCAGTTCGATAGCCATGTTATTTCTCCATCGTAAAGGTGACTACGAAGTGGTTACTGCTTCGCTGACACAGTTGCCACCGCCAACTTCGCTTCGCTCGTGGCCAGAGTACTGTGCATTCACTGAAGAGCGCAATTATCACCATCAATTAAGACAAGCGAAAATCACTGGAAATTCCTCGCTGGTTTACGGAACGGTTGCAAATGGAGGCAAGGCCTGTTAGGATGTGTACTGTGCCAGAGAGACTTCGTGTCTCCACAAAATGCTCCACTCAGATGAGTTCTTGAATTGCTGTCAAGTTGTTGAAGATGCTACCGTCGAACAAACTCCCCTTTTACTGTCTCGAACACCAGTGAATCCGCAACTCGAGCACCAACTTCGCTCACTCGCGAGAATCGCTCAACGTCCGGTGGCAGCTCCGAGGAGGGAATCGTATGAATTTTCGTACAAACGTAGCGGCACACAACACGATCCGCCCCGTCATCGCACACTTCTGGCCGCACAAGAAGTCTGGGACAACACAAGTTATCGTCAAAGCAAAGTACAGCAGCAACAACAAGATGGCACTTACGCTCCAACGGTGCATCGCTTCACGGTGGCAGTCTTCTTGAATGGGTGCGACTCGTCGTCGTCAACGTAGTCCCACAGGAAAACGAGTTCCTTTTCGCCAACTTGGCAGTACGACATATCTCGACACTCAACCATCACGTGCTCATTCGACGTGCTGCTCTGAAACCGGTTCTCCGTGACGCGGTACTGGATGTTGGACGTTGTCGACAACACGTCAAATTGCTGCACGGACGAGCTCGTCAGGGAGTAGCTAGGCCAAATGACGCCGCAGGTTGCAATGGCGTTGCTTGCTGCTTGAAAACCTTGTACGCATTGGAGGTGTCCAGCGCGTAGACTGCAACGGAGGTGACGCCGAATGAAGACGCATCGACACTCAGCGGCATCCACTTGAAACTTGGCGTGGTGTACGGACGAATGCTCGCAGTCTCGTGCTCGAGAATCCGTGATGCGAAATTCAATTATCTTTCGTGCAGACCGCTTCTAGCGCGCGTGCACGGGAACCAGCATCGATCGGCAAGTGTACTGGCGAATGCAGGAAGTGGCTCATATTTAGCCCAACTTTCTTGGGTGAGCCGACGGCGTCTTGGAGACTTCGAGCATACGCATTCTTGATGTATAAATCTCGCCGCAGAGTCTTGTTCTGCACCTCGGCCTGTTCCCGTTTGCGGCGCTCTGTGGAAGCAGCGTGTTCCCATTGACTCGAAAGCTGGTCCAACCCTGGGCGCTGCTGCTTGTGGCGCAATATCTCGAGGCGGTCTGTCAGCTCAAGCTCTTCTGCCTTCAACGTTGTCATTTCCGCCTGACAATTGATCGTACTTGGAGTATTAAGCTTTTGTGAGAGTTCCCGTCAGAATGCTGCCGTCCCCACCTTTTGCGCTCTCGTAGCCGACGAGAATTGTTTGCGTGCTGCAGCCGTCTCCTCTCCTTCCTGGCTGCTGGAGACAGCTCATGGTTTCGCTTTTTCTTGTGGTTGGTTGGTTCTGCACCGCGCTCGTCCGAAGGAGTGGCCGAGACGGCGGTGCTGGTCTTGGCGTCCTCGATCACGTCCGGGAACAAGGCCACGTCGTCGAGCCAGGAAGGGAGGCCGTCCATCGTGGAAGCAAAGAGTGAAATGACAAACCGAATGTAAGCAAATCGGCATGTGGCGATCAGCCCACACGTGACCATACAGTCTTGGCCACCAAAGTCTGGATAATATTTGCATTGAATAAAAGATATCCTCTAGCTAGGATGCGCGTCCTACTTAAACTTCATCTCTGCGTCCATGATGTGGCCGTTGCCGTGGGCCTTCAGGCGCTTGAGGCCGATGATGAGGCAGATGTTGATCGGGATGAGGAAAAGCCCCGCCAGGAACAGCATGAGCGCGATCATCGTCAGCGACGGCATCAACTTACTGCAGAGCGCCTCGTAGATCGAGTCGTAGCCGTAGACGAGGAAGTGGCAGTGCATGGCGTCTTCGAACTCGCCCACGTACTTGATGAGGTTGCTCTGCAGATTGTCCTTGATAGTGTTGATGTCGGTGTTCAGCTCCGTGATGTTGCTCTTGAAGACGTCCGTAAAGTTAGAGACCACCGTCACGTTCTGGTGGAGTTGTTCGACAAAGCTGTGGATGCTTCCTTGACACTGGCCATACTGGCCAGCAAACCGTAGGTCTCGCCCATGAAGACCGAAAACAGGCACGGGTTGGTGTGGTGTGAGCACCGGAACGCCTGTCCGTTGCTGCCCGTGGATGTAGCGGGGCATGCGACGTCGTAGTTGGTGTACCGCGAGATGATAAACTGAACAGGTGTCTGGCTCGAGGATGCTTGCTGTGCACCAACATCGACCCAAGGTTGCAAGATGTTGGGCACGGTGTAAGTATCTTGAGGGTTGCACGTTCCAGAGCTCTGCTTGGTGTACGAGTTGACGGTTGTCAATGCTTGGGCGTACTTGGTGTCGTCGAACGGGAATGTGGAATCGTTGGTGTTCATGATGGTGGTGGAGAAGTTGTCGAGCTGAGAGAAGTCCAACATCGACGTCAAATTCAGGGCAGGAAACTGAACGCCACCGCGAGCAAATTCGAGCTTGGACGAGAGATTGAGCGTGTCGATCAGCGAGCTGTCGTTGAAGCAGGCGTCGACGATCTCGCCCTTGGACTCTCCGACTGCTACCGTCCAGTTCTGAGAGAAGATGGTCGTAACCTCGCACACGTCTCCCAACACGACGCCGATTGCGATGAAGATGGCGCTGATGATGAACGTCAGGAAGAGCACAATGAATCCGAGGAAGTAGGCGATGTGGATAATGTTGGCCAAAGGCTTGAGCGGTGTGAGGCCGAAGAGAATGCCGACGAAACCAATCACCACGACGAGGAGGGCCAACAAGAACAGAGCCATGACCGCGATTCCGAGCTTGTCACGATAGCTTGTGAACGTCGAGTCGTACTTGGTCACGTTGCCGTTGAGACCGTCTACCATGGAGACCAGGTTGTTTACCGTCCCAACTTGAGTGTCGACAGCGTCGCGGACCGTTTGAGAGATGCCGACGAGCTGGTTGTTCAGCTGCGACCTCACGGTGCCCAGCTTCTCAACACCAGGCTCTGCATTCGTCTGGATTTGGTCCGCTGCAGCGCCCACATTGGTGCTGATAGCCGTGCACGCTTGGCAAGGGACGCATGCCATGCCGTCCGAATCAACATTGTCGTGGTTGGGATTGGTTACCGGGTTTGTGTCCACCGTGCAGCCGTCTGGGAGCATGCGGTTCGCCGAGTAATTTCCAAACGTGTGAAGTCGGTCGACAAGCCCGTTCACACCATACTCGATAAAGTCCGTGCCTTGGAGCTGCTGTTGCACGAGGTCTGCCGAGGTGAGCACCGTGTCCCGAACCTCCACGAGTGGATCGCGAATCGAGACCATCCAGCCGCTGACATTGGTCAGCGTTCCCTCGGTCGCGTTGAACATGTCGTCGACAGCGGCGATCATCGTGCCACGGTAAACGAACGCAGCCGCAGAAACCCCGACAATTCCGACCGTGAAGGCCAAGAAGAAGAGCAGTGGTAGGAATTTCTGCATGCACGTGTAGCCTTCCTCTCTTGGATAGCGACCACCGCAACGGTTGCAGCAGCAGCGGCAGATGAAGAAGAAGATCATCGTGAGCAGACTCAGCACGCTAAGGATAATGCCCGGAACGACAAACCCAATCACGGTCGTTGCGTACTTCTTGATAAACGCAGTAGACCCAGCTTTATCCATTGGACTTCCATCGTAGGCGTAAACCTTTGCGCGGTCCGTGTCTCCTGGTTCGATCGGAGCCCAGTAGCAGTTGGGTTTAACTTCGCACATGCCCTGACTGTACGCGTTCACAGTCTCATCACTCGAAAGACTTGAAATTGGCAGGAGGATGCAGTTGCCGTTGTCGTCCTTGTACGCATTGTCGGAACTACTGCTCACATATCGGTCTTGGTTAGCCGAGTTCTGTTCGCACAGGTAAATTTTGACGGCCGTGATGAGGTCTTGGTAGAACTTGTCGTTTCCTCCTCGGAGCTGCTTGATGCCTTTGCGCACGGACTCACCCACCTGTGTGGCTTTAGCTGTCGCTTGGGCGGAGGCATCCAGTCGGCGGCTGGCGATCTCGAGCTCGTGTCCCTGCACGAAATCCTCGGAGTGGAAGCCCCGCAGCTTGGAAATCACGTCCAACGATTGATCGGCTCCATTCGTCGCGGCAAGGAAGCTCGTGGCGAGCAGAGAACCCGTCAGGAATTTCATTCCCATTGTTGACGACACTCCGCCTTCAGTCTTCGAGTCGACGACGCTTGTCCCAAAGAGAAAAAGAGAATGAGGCGTCCGGGTATTGAATGCCGTCGCCGGTGAGGAGTGCAACGGACAGCGCCATCCAGAGCTTGATGTTTTATTTAGCGGGAGCATGAGATGGAGCATTCAACACGCGCAGGCAGTGTTTGCATGGAAATAGCAGCCGTTGCAATGACAAAGCTCAACTTCGTGCGATGGTTCTGATGGTGGTTGAAAAGCAAAACGATTAGGAAGGAGAACACTGAAAATAGTTGATGTTCATGAACTTGACCAGGTATCGCGGGGTGCTTCCCGTGAACCATTGCCACTCGACAAACGGGAACTCTCCAAAGCCTTTAACTGTGTTTGCCGAGGGCCACTCAAACCGCTTGAATCGTCAACTATAACGCATCGTTGCGGTATACATTTAACGCACGACTGGTTCACACATATCCACCATCGACGACCTCTAGAGTTTCCGGGACTATTGTTGCTGTTGCTGTGTTTGAGCGCTGGAGGTGGAGCTGGCGGTCGACGACTGCTGCACCTGCTGCTGCTCTTGATCGCTGGAGCTTGACGTGGTGATGGTAGAAGAACCGCTAGAGCTACTGGACGGGAACAGGATCGCCTTGAGCTTTTCGTCACGGAGCACGGCTCGCAACGACCACATGTTGTCTCCGGTCTCATCCTCATAGATACGCCAGCTCCAGTAGGTCCAGCCACCACCAGCCTGGTTCACCACGTCCGTCTCCGCCTGAGCAAACTCGTAAAAGAGGTCCTGGTCGTTCTCGAACTTGCCGTTGGTCGCGAAGCACCACTCGCCGATGAAGAGGCGGTTGTGGCCGCTGACCGAGTTCCACTGGGTCATATCGCCCTGGAAGTTGACTTTGACGCTTGTGTTCACGAGGTCCTCGTCCGACACATCGTCGTAGCCCCACACAAAGTACGGGTGCCATTCTACCCACACGTTCGTGTACGCGGGGGCCAACATAAAGTCCGTGAGGACATCTGGGGACTGCTCGTACAGCAAGGGCGCCACCGTCAGCACACAGTCACTACCCGTCGCACGGATCGCAGTGTAGGCTCGCTCGTAGTAGTCGTACAAGACGTCCGTCGTGGTGTCACCGTTCGGCTCGTTCAGCAGTCCAAAACCCAGAAAAGCGTCTTCGTCCTTGTACCGGTCCGCGAGATACGAGACCATCGAGATAGTGTTGTTGACGTTCTCTGCGTATTCGGCCCAGAATTCCGAGCCGTAGACACTGGGCGACGAGTTGTCGGCTCCGTTCTGCGAGCCTTTGGCGGCGTGGATGCTCAACAGCACCGCGACGTTGTACTTCTTGGCCCAGTCGGTGATCAGCAGGTCCAAGTACTTGAGGGTGCCGTTGGTGTAGACCTTCCACTCGGCCTTTCCGGACGGGTCGTTGTCGTCGAAGCCGACGATCCAGTAGCCGATCGGGACGCGAACCGTGTTGATGCCCACCGCCGCGATCTCGGCAATGTCGCTCTCGTTGATGAAGGTCGAGTGGTGGTACGCCAGATTGGAGCGGATGGTGTCGGGGTCCGTGGCGTCGGCGATAGCCGTGTATTCTCCGTGTGAGGCGTTGACGGCGCCCGTCCAGAAGTCGGCGGAGCTGGTCATCCAGTACTCGGCCACGAGCCACGAGCCGAGGTTGACGCCTTTGCTGGTCGTGTCCCCGTTGCGGATACTGTACATGACGTGTGTCGAGTCCGAGCCGGTCGTCGTCAACCCCACCGTCGAGGTGGACTCGTAGGAGGACGAGTCCGAGCCCATTGTGGTGGTGACGGTGCCCTGCACTTGCTGGGCGTTGGAGCTCGAGTCGAAGGTCAGTGCGGTGGTGCTGGAGCCGGCGCGGGCCATCGCAGCGACGGCGGCGAGCAGAAGAGCGAGCGATCGCAGCATTTTGGCCAGACACTTGTCGACGGGGAGGCGAATCGGAAAGTAAGAGACGCGGGATGACCAGACGCCGCGACGGGCATTGATCGCCGAGATTTTACCAGCGTGATGGATTGGCTCCGTGGGCATCTCGGCTGCGTCAGGTGGGGGCACGTCTGGCGAATTGAGCTAGTCGTCGTCGCATCGTGGTGCAGCATCTGTCACCGACGACGCGAAAATCAGGATCGGCCCGAGTCGAAGATCACCTGGAGTCGTCGACCAGACAGACGTGAGCCATGCAATCGACCGTCACGCGCCAGCTCACTGCTGGCCTGCACGATCGGCAGGATCTACCCAAGCCAGAAATCGCCGCGAGGCATTCCCGACGTCGAGGCCAGCAACGGATGGCTCATGACGAATGCTTTTGGACTTTGTCATCGATTTCTATTTGGCACGGCACTGCTACGACACCGAGAAACATTCACGCTGGCTAATCTACTACTGTTGCTGTTGTTGCTGCTGCTTGGAACCGCCGGAGAAGAAAATGCTCTTGAGCCGGTCGTCACGCAGCACGCTACGCAGCGACCACGCGTTGAAGTCGGTCTCGTCGCCGTAGAGCCGCCAGCTCCAGAAGGTGAAACCGGCGCCGGCCTGGTACATGACGTCCGTCATGGCCTGGCAGAACTCGTAGTAGCCCTCCTGGTCGTTGGTGAACTTGCCCGCCGTGGCGAAGCTCCACTCGCCAATGAAGAGGCGGTTGTGGTTGTCGCGCCCGTTCCACTGGCTCACGCTGTTCTGGAAGTTGACCTTGACTGCCGCGTTGGTCAGGTCGTAGTCGCTTGTATTCTCGTAGCCCCACACGAAGTACGGGTGCCATTCCACCCACACGTTCGTGTATGCCGGCGCCTGCATAAAGTCCGTCATGGTGTCGGGCGACTGATTGTAGAGCATCGGCGCCACGCTCAGAACGCAGTCGTTGCCGGTGCCGCGGATGGCGGCGTACGCAGCCTCGTAGTACGCGTACACCTTGTCCTCATCGGTGTCACCGTTGGGTTCGTTCAGCAGGCCGATGCCCAGGAACGCGTCCTCGTCCTTGTAGCGGTCGGCCAGGAATGTGACCATCGAGATGGTGTTGTTCATGTTCTCCGAGTACTCGCTCCAGTGCGGGTTGCCGGGGTCGCACGGCGACGAGTGGTCGGCGCCGTTCTGCGAGCCCTTGGCAGCGTGCGTGCTGATGAGCACCGCGATATTGTGCTTCTTGGCCCAGTCCGTGACCAGCGCGTCCAGGTACTTGATGGTGCCGTTCGAATACGCCTCCCACGCAGCGGCGCCCGACGGGTCGTCGCGGTCGAAGCCGACGATCCAGTAGCCCACGGGCACGCGCACCGTGTTGATGCCGGCGGCGGCAATGTCGGCGATGTCGCTCTCTGTGATGAAAGTCGAGTGGTGGTAGTCCAGATTGGAGCGGATAGTGTCAGGGTCCGCGGACTTGGTGATGGCGGTGTACTCGCCTTTGCCGGCGTCTCCGTCGTCCACGCCTTGCCAGAAGTCGGCGCTGCTGGTCATCCAGTGCTCGGCCACGAGCCACGAGCCGAGGTTCACACCGATGCTGGACACGTCGCCATTGCGGATGCTGTGCTGGATGTGCGAGGACTGCGATAGCATCGTCGAGCCCGGTTCCGCCAGGGTCGATCCGGAGAAGCTCTGTTGGGTCGTCGTACTCCCGGTTGTGGTTTGGTCCTGGTAGGTGCTGCCGGAGTTGCCGTCTCCAAGTACCGATGACTGTTCGACGCTGTTGCCTGCGGTCACTTGGGCGACGTTGGAAGCGGCGCTGCCGTCTCGAAGCTTTCCAAACGAGAGAGCGGATGTTTGGTCGACCGATACTGCGGCCACCATGGCACTCAGACAGGCGAGTCGACGGAGCATAGCAAAAAGTTGCTTGAGGTGGTGCGGGGCCGGAGAGGCAAGTTGGAAAGTGAGAGCAAGGGGCTGCTCGCTGTTCGAACGGTAAACGCGATGCAATCTCTCGAGCCTGCAAGATTAACGGAGCGTGGGATCGTTTTCGAGGCGGTGACCGTGGTGGCGCGCCGCAGCTTGGTGTCCGCGGAAGCAGATGGCCGCTGAAATGAGGCGGCAGGTGCACCGAAACGCCCGGATCCTTCCTGTGCGAGCCGCTGCTGGCTGGCGACACCGGTGACCACAGCTTTCCTTTGCGTAGGAACTTGACCCTTTCATCGCTAGCAACGCCGTCTACATGCAATAGCTCATGCTCTTCTCAATGGTCGACTGCTGTACTTGGCATCCACAAGTTGAGCGTGACCGCTGTGAAGAGGAGACCGAACGCCAAGATGCGTCATCCAACTGGGAGCGTTGACGTCGACATCTGCTGGTCTGTGATCGCATGGCAGTCTAGCTCTACAACATACTGGCACCGTCGCAGTCAAAACGATGTGTGGGAGCAAATGGAGCGGATGCTGGATTTATCATCACTAGTCGACAGCCCATATGGACTCGGCTCCTGTTCCAGCGGCATCGGCGTCAGGACGCGATTCAGCTGAGCTACCGTCAGCTGGTGGCGCGTGCAGTGTTCAGAAGCATCCGCAGCAAGAACACTGTTTTTCGGTTGACCAGCCACAGGTTGCGTAGAACTCCAGCGAGGTTATTTCGAGAATGCAAGTCGTTAAACCTGTTTTCGATGTAAGATGTCTCGAGCGTATTTCGTGAGATACAGGTAAAGCGGTATCATGGCAGGGAAACGTTTTCTTCTTCTTTTGCTTCTACCGCTCGGGAATGAGGCAATATTTTGGTGCGGTGGAAGCTTGGTAACAGTCGATCGACAGAGCAGAATAAATTCGCGCGCTCTTTCAACACTTGGAGCCTCTGTGAATATCAAACTAAATGCTGTCGGTAGGTCCTTGTGACCTCAATTTCTTGTAGCACCATCGAAAGAGAAACTTGCAAATTATTGAGTTACTCGTCATCTGATTATTACTTGCAAGAGCTGCCTGGTCACACACCAACGATCACCCCGCGCAGTCGTTGCCTTTTGCCATGTCAAATCTGACAACCATGGGATCAGATTTTGCCCGTGTATCAATCAGCATGACCTGGCGTGTCCTGAGCGTTCGCCGATGTCGTGCCGTTCGACACCAACCAGCGTTCCCTTCGGGGTTGGCGGCCTCCATAAATTGTTTTGGCGGCCGAGATCCAGTAGCAAGCAATAATGCAGCTACATTGTGGACTCGCTGGTGCCTGCGTGTGGCTTGTCGTGACCAGCGCATGCGCTGCAGTTGCATGCACCGACACGGGCAATACTTCTCAAACGGAAGTAGCCGGCAACTTCACCCACGTTCAAAGGGCCATTCGCGAAGGCTCGGTGCGATCTCGAGGCGTGAACCTCGGCGGCTGGCTGGTAGCGGAGCACTGGATGACTGCGAATGCCAAATTCTGGGACGGCATCGAGGATCGCAACGCCAACTCGGGCGAATACACCACCATCACCAAGTCTCCCAACCCGGACGTCACACGTTCCAAGCTCGGCGATCACCACGCAACTTTCATCTCCGAAGACGACATTGCAGAAATCGCTGCCGCGGGACTGAACACCGTGCGCGTGCCGTTGGGTTTCTGGATCTTGGGCTTCGACAACCACGACCCAAGCAACCAGCACGAGTGGCAGGCCTACACCCGCGGCACCATCGCGTTCCTGGACCAGCTCATTAGGTGCTGGGCCAAAACGTACAACGTCGCCGTGCTGATCAGCCTGCACGCCGCCAAGGGATCGCAAAACGGCGCCGATCACTCGTCACCCGCGAGTCCGGGGCACTCGTTCTGGAGCCAATACCCGGAAAACGTTGCCAACTCGGTCGAGGTCGCGCGGTTCCTGGCCGACCGGTACCTCAACGACGAGGCCTTCCTGGGTATTGGTCTGCTGAACGAGCCAGGCGGAAGCACCGACCAAGCGGTGCTATACCAGTACTACCAAGACGCGTATCGAGCCGTGAGATCGACCGGCAGCGACTGCGTTGTGGTCGTGATGCCGCTACTGCAGAAGCAAAGCCCCGACGAGATGGTGGGATTCATGGAGGCCCCGGTGTTCACGAACGTGTGGGTAGAATGGCACCCGTACTTCATCTGGGGTACGAGCACACCGCCGACACTCAGATCGTAGAGGTGGCCGTCAAGCAAGAGTACAAGGCGCGCGTGGACAAGTGGAATGGGCGAGCCAGCCACAACCGGTTATTCGTCGGCGAGTGGTCCGTCGCCTCCAACTCCGACATGCTCGCTAACAACCGCGAAATGTTCTACACCTTCGTCACAGAGCAGCTCAAGGTGCACAACACGGTCGAAGGAGGCTGGACGATGTGGACGTGGAAGACGTCGGGCGCCAGCAGCTACCTCAAGAGCTGGGGCCTGCAGAACCTGCTCGCCGACGACCGGCTGAAGGCCCTGCTGGTTGGCGCCACGTAGCGAGGAGGAGTGTAGATGTCGACCGTCGTAGAGCGTGCACTAATGAATTCGGGCATTGGATCTGTCTCTGCTGCTTTTGATCGTGAGACCGGCCCCGATCGCGGGAGCTGCAGCTGAGCCGTGCAAGAGTCGACAGCGTCACCGCTCGGAGCTTGCGTTTGCGTTGGGGACCACTCAAATGTCCCCCAGGTCTCGCGCTTGGGGACCATCCATCGCCAGCGCTTGAACCGCGGGTAAAGATGCTTGTGCTGTGCCGAGGGTTCGGCTCGCGCACAAACGCTGCGAGGATCGCCGCCGAGTTGTTAAACCACGGACGGCAATACGTCGGCGCCAACTTCAGCTTCGACACATCACCCTAGCAACGAAGCACTCGATGCAGCGTAGAGATCACCATCAGCAGGACGAACTGCCCTCCCGATGCAGCTTGGGAGGACAGCAAGTTGCGAAAGACGATCGGGACCTGGTTCTGTCTACTTGAAGCATTCAGTACTTGGTTTAACTATTGCTGTTGACGCGATGTGATTGGTTAAAATCCTCCCCATACTTAAGCCCTGTGATCTTTTGGGGCAAGCGTCAGCCGCAGCTTCAGTTCTCCTTCTGCGAGACCAAGTGCAGACAAACCTCTCGAGACCCCATGACGCAGTGGCTCGCAGCCGCCTCCAAGTGCGTGCGGCGCGGCGTGCAGGCCGCGGCCTCGGCCCGCGTGGGGCCGGCGCAGCCTCTCAGCGCCGGCAAGTGGGCGCGCGCCTTTGCGTCCACGCCGCACCCGAGCGAGAGCTTCATGACGGGCACCAACAACGCCTACGTGGAGGAAATGTATTCCAACTGGAAGACCGACCCCAAGAGCGTGCACAAGTCCTGGGACGTCTATTTCCGTCAGATCGAGAGCGGCAGTGTGCCCGGTGAGGCGTTCATCCCTCCGCCGAGCATCCAGCAGGGCGTGACGCCCGTGCGCTCCGTAGGCGGCGCGGTGGCCTCCGACCAGAGCGAGGCGCTGGGTCTTAGCTACCTCATTAGAGCGTACCAGGTGCGCGGCCACGAGGCTGCCAACCTGGACCCGCTGGGCCTGCAGGAGCGCCCGGCGCTGCCCGAGCTGGACATCGGCATGTACGGTTTCACGGAGAAGGACCTGGACCGTGTGATCGCCATCCCCAAGAACTTGTACGTTCTCGCCAGTCTGTGTGTGGTGTTACCTGGTTTTGATGAATTGGTTTGCATGGCGACAGTTCCTCGGGCGTCTCGGGCTTCTTGGAGGAGCTGGAGAGCGGCAACAACACGATGACGCTGGGTCAGATCATCCAGCGCCTCAAGGAGACGTACTGCAGCTCCATCGGAGTGGTACGACGCCCTTAAATCACTGATATGTTTTAATCTTTTTTGCTGAGGTGGCTATTGTATCTTTACAGCAATACATGCACATGCTAGACCGCGACCGGTGCAACTGGATCCGCGCCAAGATGGAGCACCTGGTCAAGGGCGAGGACTCCAAGGAGAAGAAGATGCACATTCTGGAGCGTCTGGCCTACTCGGTCGTCTTCGAGCGCTTCCTGGGTAACAAGTACAACACCACCAAACGTTTCGGTTTGGACGGCGCCGAGTCGCTCATCCCAGGCCTCAAGTTCATGATCGACCGTGGCACGCAGCTCGGCATGGAGCACTTGGTGATCGGTATGCCTCACCGTGGCCGCCTCAACGTGCTGTCGAATGTGATCCGAAAGCCGATCCAGCAGATCTTCAAGGAGTTCCAGGGCACGCACATTGACGTCGAGTCGTACAGCGAGCCCGACGTCGAGGACTGGTCGAACTCTGGCGATGTCAAGTACCACTTGGGAACGTCCTACGACCGCACATACCCGGATGGCCGTCAGGTGCATCTGTCATTGGTGGCCAATCCGTCGCATTTGGAGGCCGTGGACCCGGTCGTGGTGGGCAAAGTGCGCGCTAAGCAGTTCTACCTGGGCAACGACGACGATGCGGAGAAGAAGGTGATGCCTTTGCTGCTGCACGGCGATGCTGCATTCAGCGGACAAGGTGTGGTCTACGAGACCATGCACTTGTCTGGCCTGGAGAACTACGACACGGGCGGCACTGTGCACGTGGTGGTGAACAACCAGATTGGCTTCACGACCGACCCGAAGAACTCGCGATCGTCCCAGTACTGCACGGACCTGGGCAAGGCCATGGACGTCCCCATCCTGCATGTCAACGGCGACGATCCAGTGTCAGTCGTGAAGGTGTTCGAGTTTGCCGCCGAGTGGCGCCAGAAGTGGCGCTCGGACGTCATTATCAACCTGACGTGCTACCGTCGCTTCGGCCACAACGAAGTGGACAATCCGTTCTTCACGCAGCCGCTCATGTACAAGAAGATCGGTCAGATGAAGTCGGTGTTAGACACGTACATTGATCAGCAGGTGGCGTCTGGTAGTGCCACCAAGGAGGAATGCGACAAGGTCGTGCAGAATGTCTGGGACTTTTTCCAGCGCACGTTCGAGGAGACGGAGAAGTGGGAGGACACGAAGAAGAGCGACTGGCTGGCCAACCGCTGGGACTCGTTCAAGAGCCCCAACCAGCAGTCGCGCATTCGCCAGACGGGTGTTCACATGAACGTGCTGAAGCATGTCGGCGAGAAGATCAGCACCATTAATCCAGGCTTCAAGGTCAACCGCCAGCTGGACCGTATCATGAAGGCTAAGAAGGACACGATTGAGTCGGGCGAAGGTATTGACTGGGGCACTGCCGAGGCTCTGGCTTGGGGCACGTTGCTGCTGGAGGGCAACCACGTGCGTATTAGTGGCCAAGATGTCGAGCGAGGTACGTTCAGTCACCGCCACTCGGTGTTGCACGACCAGGAAACCAACACCGAGTACGTGCCACTCAACCACTTGGCCACCAAGACGATCCCTTCGGCCCCGTTGGAGTACCAAACCCCTGGAGGAGGCACCGTCCCCGACACCCAGGCTGAGTTTGTAGCATCGAACAGTTCTCTGTCTGAGTTCGGTGTGTTAGGCTTTGAGCTCGGCTACTCGCTAGAGAACCCCAACGCCCTGGTGATGTGGGAGGCTCAGTTTGGAGACTTTGCCAACGGCGCGCAGATTATGATCGACCAGTTCCTGGCCGCCGGCGAGGACAAGTGGATGCGCCAGTCGGGCCTGGTCATGCTGCTGCCGCACGGCTACGAAGGCCAAGGCGCCGAGCACTCGTCGTGCCGCGTCGAGCGCTACTTGCAGTCCACTGACGACGACCCGAACGTGGTGCCGTTGATGGACGAGGAGAACCGCATGCAGATCCAGCACACGAACTGGCAGGTGGTGTACTGCTCGACGCCTGCGCAGTACTTCCACGTTCTGCGTCGCCAGATCCACCGCGACTTCCGCAAGCCACTGATCTCGGTGCAGCCCAAGCATCTGTTGCGTCTGCGTCAGGCATCTTCCAAGTTGGAGGAGATGGCTGAGGGCACTCAATTCCAACGTTTGATCCCCGAAGTCTCGCCAGAGAAGCTGGTAGAGGACGACAAGGTCAAGCGCGTGCTCTTCTGCTCGGGCAAAATCTACTACGAACTGGCTCAGACCCGAGACGAGAAGGACATTCAGGATGTAGCCATCGTGCGTGTGGAGCAGATCGCTCCGTTCCCCTTCGACAAGGTGGCGGAGCAGGCTGCTCGCTACCCGAACGCCGACATTAAGTGGGTGCAAGAGGAGCCCCTGAACATGGGCTTCTGGACCTACGTGTCGCCGCGTATTGAGACGGCGCTCAAGCAGCTGAACAGCGACGAGCGTCGACCCACGTACGTCGGTCGTGCCCCCGCCGCCGCGCCTGCCACGGGCTACCACGCGGTGCACCAGATCGAGCAGGAGCGCATCATCAAGAAGGCGTTCACCTTTTAGATGGATCGCTGCGGCTGTGCTGCCAGGACGACGTTTAAAGTCGTCAAGGCAAAGCGATGGAAGCTGTACAGTTAGCAGTCGGGGCGGATGTTGTGTGCTAGTAGAAGGGATTGGCGCATTTGTAGGCTTTGCTGCTTGCAACCACTTTGCTTGGCATAAAGGAAAGACCGAGCCAAAAGTAAATGATTAAGGGCAATGTTCAGTGGAAAGTCTCTTTGCTTTCAGTAGTTGAACCGCTTCATTTTCGGGGTGATTGGCGTGGAGATTCCCTTCTTCAGTTGCAGGTGTTGAATACACTGCCACGAAAGACGCAGCGAAACTTGAGTCGGTGCAATCCGCACAGTTCTTGCCGTGGACTTCATGTGGGAAGCATAAGAAACCAGCAGAAAAAGTTTAGTTTCTACCAACTTGCACGACAGGCTGAATCATGAGCCATGTGATTTGAGGCCAAGCCACGTTGCTGTCAAGGCCCAAAGGTTTGCCAAGCCGCTCCTGCCCAGACGAATAACGGGTTCTGCAGCGCCACCTGACATTGGAGAGCGACCTGCACCACGTCGTGTGCGTTGTCTAGAGCCCCAACAGCAAAAACACCCGCAGCTCATTCCGCAATCTGCTGGCTAGGAGCACTCCGCGGACAGAACTCCTTGCAGTCATGGTGCTTTCACCACCCTGCAAGCACCTAAAGCTCGCAGTCGTCGCGCTGGCGGCGATGCACATTCAGCAGACACTTGGTTACTCGATGTACTACGCCCCCGAGACCACGTCCGGCACAACCAACAAGATCAGCACCAGGTTCCCTGCGTATGGCGCCGAGGTGGCCGACCAGGACTGCGCCATCACTGTCAAAGTGGACCCCACTCTGCCAAACATCACGACGATCTCGACGGTACCGGTCAAATTCCACAACCTGTTGGCAATGTGACGAAGGCCCCGGCCGAAGCAGTGTCCACGAAGGTTGGAAGGGCGGTCGTGAAGATTGATACACCAGCAAGCGACACCCACGACGACACATACGCAACGTCCGGCGACGGATCTAAAGGGGGTTCTGGGTCGGGTGATTCGACGACGACAGCGCCGGATGAGAAGATCGGCATCACTTCGGTCACCACCGCCCCAGCGACAGACACTCCCCGTCAACACCGACAACTCGGTCACGACTGCCCCATCATCCGACACTGGCGGCGACTCTGACAGCAACAAAGGCAGTTGTGGAATTCGCAACCGAAAATCCAAGACCCGTAAGCTGCGCGACAGCGCAGTGTCTGGTCTCGAGCACCAGACACGCCGATTGGAGGTCAGCGCCAACAAAGACATCGCCAAACTCGAAGCCTACTATGGCACGATAATGGAGACGACGCTGGCAAACCTCCCGAAAGTTGGTGTCCACAAGCCATCGCCGTGGCCCGGTCCGTACTGGCCGACGTACCAGGACAACATCAACGTTGTGTGGAGCGAGGGGAGCCGAGCCCATCTGAGAAGTACGCCACCGCATTCGGTCTCGACGTCGAGAATTTCAAGAACAAGGTGTCGAAGGACAACGGAATTGACTCCCAGAGCAACCGACGAAAGTGCTCAACGGACGACAACTGCAAGTCGCTCAATGACACGAGTGTGTGCTCCATTCGCGACGGACAGAGTTCTGGTTACTGCATCCCGACGTGGTTCGGCATCTGTCACGCGTGGGCACCCGCAGCCATCCTGGAATCGGAACCGAACTGCTCCGTGACCCACAACGGTGTCACGTTCCAGCCGATGGATTTAAAAGCATTGGTCTCCAACATCTACGACGGTGCAAGTGTCAGCACAGTGTTCACCGGTGCTCGCTACAACGGTGGAAACGACACCAAGGACGAGTACGGTCGTCATTTGGATTCCGCTTACCGTGATTTGAACCCCGGCTACTTCCACGTTGCTGCTGCCAACATCCTCGGGAAGTTAAACTCTACATTCATCGCCGACGTGACGGCCGGTGCCGCTGTGTGGAACCAACCCGTTCGTGGTTTCAAGGTGTACGAGCAGACTGAAATGTCCTTGAAACAAGCGGCCGAGACTTTCTACGGCCTCGAGAAATACCCGTGGAACGCTGCTGCCAAAAGTATTGTGTACATGAAGACTCGACTCTCGTGGATCATTGAGACGTACACGGATGGCGGGTTGGTGTCTTCGGGCGAGGTCAACAAGTTCACGGCTGGCGACTACTATTACTATCTGCTGGAGCTGGACGATGCCGGCGCCATCATCGGTGGCGAGTGGGTCTACAACTCGAACGAGGATCACCCCGATTTCTTGTGGATCCCTAAGGCTAAACCTGCGGCGGATACCGTCACCAGCATTGGCCTCAGCTATGCGGACGTGTCGATGCTGTTGGAGAAATCGGTTTCTTGCTCGAACTCGTCGTCCTCTGGATCATCATCTGCCAGCTCTGCGGGTGATGCCGGTTCAGCTTCTATCGACTCTAGTTCAGCCGGCTTTGCAGGTTCATCATCGATTGACTCGAGCTCGGACGGTTTTGCTGGATCAACTTCGACTTCTGCCAGTACTGCTGGCTTTGGATCTGTGAGCACGGGGTCTGATGGTTTTGCTGGCTCAATTTCGATGGCGTCTTCATCTTCTGCCTCCACGGATTCGTCAGCCGCTGCGTCAGCAACCGAGGATTCTGGTACGGGTTCCAGCTCGGGCAGGAGCATCGGCGCGGTAACGCTCTTTGGTTGCGGTACATTCACCTATACATGTAGAAATCATCGTTTAGTAATGTCGCCTGTATATTCAAGGAAGACCGACATGTTGATGAAATTCAAAGGTTGATGTGAACAAAGCTCAGTGAGTATCAATGCTCGTCGAAACGACCAACGATCGACGCCGGACTATTCAACATGAAAGCTTTGTTCGCATCTTTGGATGAGCAGCAGGACAAGCGAGCAACATCACGAAGTAACCAACGCGAACGAACAAAAGGAAAGATTAGAGACGCCGGGAGCGTCCATAATATTCTACTGAGACCACGCAAACAGCGTCTGTAGAGCTAGGCATGGCTCCTGCTGTACTGAACAACACTGACCAATGCTTGCTCTACAAGCAAGCACTTCTTCCAGGGACTGTGGGGAGTTTGAGTCGATTTTGTAGGAGCTTCGAACTTGTTCAGCTTGACACGCTTGATTAAAAGACAAATCTTAATCTTTTCTTGCTGTTCCCACAACCCACCGAGGCTTTCCAGCATCCTTATGATTGCACTGCGCTGTCGTTCTCGATCCGAAAGCAACCAACTGGTCATTCCCCAATTGTCTCGCAAGAGGGAATTACCTCTGCTTCCAAGCGCTTCCAGCCTCCGGACAGACTCCACCAAACCAACCTCAACCATGGTGTACACGCCTCGCAAGTACCTAGTGCCGGCTGCCGTCGCGCTCGTCGCGATGCAGATGCAGCAGGCCTCGGGCTACTCGATGTTCTTCACTGCCGAGACCACCTCCGGCACGACCGAGCAGATCAGCAGCAAGTTCCCCGCTTTCGGAGCTGAGGTCGCCGACCAAGACTGTGCCATCACGGTCGAGGTGGACCCTACGTTGCCGGACATCACGACGATCTCGACGGTGCCGGTGACGCACCCAGACTTGTTGGCCAACATGACAACGCCCCTGTCCAGCCGGTGGTCACCCAGGTCGGCACTCCTGTCATCCAGGAGGAGACCCCTACGACCGATGCCGACCAGGACGCGTACACTACTGGGGGCTCCGTGACCCAGGGTTCGACGACTCAGATGTCGACGGGGCACGGCAAGCTGACGACGACGGCCTTCGGCCGGCAAGACTGGTGCGATGACTTCGGCCCCGTCAACTCCTTCGTCAAAGATTGGAACCACCCCGACCACATCGAAAGAAACCACTGTTCAGGGAGGAAGCGACCGCACGGATCCCAACTGTGCCACCGGCTGGGAGGAGACCGAGACCAAGCCGACCAAGGCTGCCCGCAAGTTGCGTGACAGCGTTGTGTCTGGCCAGGAGCTCAGCCAGGAGCAGCGTCGGCTTGAGGCCAACACCAACAAGGATATCTCCAAGCTCGAGACCTACTTCGGAACGACAATGGAGACGACCTTGAAGAACCTCCCGACGCAGGGTGTTCACACTCCGGCGCCGTGGCCGGGTCCGTACTGGCCGACGTACCAGGACAGCATCAACGTTGTCTGGAGCCAGGGCCAGCCTAGCGCTGCTGAGAAGTACGCCAAGGCTTTCGGCCTTGACGTGACTGAGTTCATGGACAAGGTGTCTAAGGATACCGGTATCGACTCGATGAGCAAGCGGCGCAAGTGCACGTCGGACAATGACTGTACTTCACTTAAGGACACCAGCAAGTGCGCTATCCGCGATGGGAAGGACTCCGGCTACTGCATCCCGACGTGGTTCGGCATTTGCCACGCCTGGGCACCGGCCGCCATCCTAGAAGAGGAGCCCAAGTGCCCCGTGACCCACAACGGTGTGACGTTCCAGCCGATGGACCTCAAGGCTTTGATCTCCGACATCTACGACGGTGCCAACGTTGGAACTGTGTTCACCGGTGCTCGTTACAACGGTGGCGATGACGGTGCTGACGAGTACGGTCGTCATACGAACGCTGCCTACCGCGACTTGAACCCTGGCTACTTCCACGTCGCCGTTTCCAACTTGCTTGGCAACTTGAACTCCTCCTTTGTTGTCGATGTCGACGCCTCTTCCCAGGTGTGGAACCAGCCCGTGCGTGGTTTCAAGGTGTACGAGCAGACCGAGATGTCTCTGGAGGAGGCTGCTCAGACCTTCTACGGCCTCGAGTCGTACCCTTGGAACGCTGCTGCCAAGAGCGTCGTGTACACAAGACGCGTCTCTCTTGGATCTTCGAGACGTACGAGGACGGTGGTCTGGTGTCCTCTGGTGCAGTCGACAAGTACACCACTGGTGCGTACTACTACTACCTGCTTGAGCTGGACGATGCTGGAAAGATCATCGGTGGCGAGTGGGTCTACAACTCGGACAGCGAGCACGTCGACTTCCTGTGGCTACCCAAAGCAAAGCCTGCGGCGGACACCGTCACCAGCATTGGTTTGAGCTACGCGGATGTGTCGATGTTGCTTGAAAAGGCGGTGGCGTGCACGGACTCGTCGTCCACCGGATCGGAGACCTCTGGGTCGACTGGTTCTGTTGGCTCGTCAACCTCCTCTTCGACGTCGGGATCAACGACGGCTCAGCCAGCGTAACGGGATCGACGGCTACCGGGTCGGGAGGTGCTGCTACGGAGGCGCCTTTAGCTTCTTAATACTGTAGCGTTGCTGCCGCCCTCGTACTACCACAGAGCACAGGCTAAAGGATAAAAAGTCCCGCTGTTTACTTGTTGTTTTTGCTGAGCAATACTAGTACCTTGACGAGGCGTCGAAGGAAGCAAACGTTTGCAGGGCGTCCGCTCCCATCCGAACGCCATTGTGGCTGGATTTTCAACGATAAGACCTGTTGATGAGACGGTGTGTTGGATCGCGGGGCAACGTACAGTTCGTCCAGCCACGTGGGAAAGCGGCCAGTGAGAATTTATCTCCATGGTCCGCCCTTCGTAAAGGACTTTGAGCCAGCGTTGCACTTGTACATACTGCCGGAAGTGGCTTTGCTATCCATGGAGGAAATGCTCAGCTGGCAACATCGTTCTGAAACAACCGTCGTTGTTGCCTTCGACCTGACGAACCACGCGAGTGCCTCCGACAGAGCCGAATTCTGTCCGACAGACGTGCGGGCCACTACTTTTTATCGTTCGTCCGCATGGCGGAGGATCTTCAAGCACATCGAACCTCTGGCAAAGCCCAGGCGATGCGCACGCTCGTCGACGAGGTCACGATCGTGAGCAACAAAGACGTTGTTTGTTGCTTGCGTGGCGATCGGAAACCGCAGAATTAACCGCTGACTGCACTCTACGATGACCAACGTGTTTGTCCACACGTTAGCTTGAGGCTTTTTAACGTTGGACGTTTGCTTGCTCGTTCGAGCAGCTCTTGCTCAACACGAAGACGAAGAAACCAACTGCTTTCAAACACACCAAGCCTGCAAGTCGAGCGTAGCATTAACTGTGTCGGACAGCAAAATTTACGCTAATCTCGTCTTCGCCATATAACGTTAGTGCTCCGCCTCTATGTCGTCGCTATGCAATCGCAGGTTCATAGACCTGATCCTGAGGCTGTCGCTGGCCAAGACCTGAGGCAGGAACCTCCAGCTGTGGCATGGGAACTACTGGCTATGCCAAGTAAGACCGTCATCGCGACAGCAGAACGTAGGAGCTGCTGCCCACTCCACAATTTTCTCGCAAGAGAGAATTACTTCTGCTTCCTAGCACCACAGCTTCCGGACAGACTACTGCCCGACATCGGCCATGGTGTACACGCCCCGCAAGTTCCTCCTGCCCGCCGCAGTAGCCGTCGTGGCCATGCAAATGCAGCAGGCCTCGGGCTACTCGATGTTCTACGCCCCGTGACCATTTCCGCCACGGCGGAAGAGATCAGTACCCAGTTCCCTGCCTTCGGTGCTGAGGTCGCTGATCAGGACTGCGCCATCACGGTGGTGATCGACCCCACGCTGCCCAACATCACGACCATCTCGACGGTTCCGATTGAGTTTCCCGATCTTCTTTCAAACTTGACGGACGCTCCCACCGAGCCTGTGTTTACCAAGGTTGGAACGGCCGAGATTCAGGATGTAGCTACCGCTGTCGATGGCCAAGAGGACTCGTACGTCACCGGTGGTTCCATCACGACTGGTGTGACGATGCCGGACACCAAGACCGGAATCTCCACTGTCACGACGCCCCCGTCCAAGGATGACGGTGTTCAGGGCGGCGCCGACAACTGCGCCACCGGTTGGGAAGAAACCAAGTCCCGCAAACTGCGCGACAGCGAAGTGTCGGGCACGGAGCAGCAGCGCCGTCTGGAGGCAATGACGAGCAAGGACATCACCAAGCTAGAAACTTTTTCGGGAAGAAGATGGAGACGACCCTCAAGAACCTTCCGACCTCGGGAGTTCACTCGCCGTCCCCGTGGCCTGGTCCGTACTGGCCTACTTACCAGGACGGCATCAACGTCGTCTGGAGCCAGGGCCAGCCTAGTGCGGCCGAAAAGTACGCCAAGGCGTTCGGCTTGAATGTCACCGACTTTATGGACAAGGTCTCTGCCGACACCGGTATCGACTCGCAGAGCCGTCGCAAGAAGTGCTCGTCGGACAACGACTGCTCCACGCTGACCGACGGCAGTGCGTGTGCTATTCGTGCCGGCAAGTCGTCAGGCTACTGCATTCCTACTTGGTTCGGAATCTGCCACGCTTGGGCCCCGGCCGCTATCCTTGAGACCGAGCCCAAGTGCCCGGTCACCTACAACGGCGTTACTTTCCAGCCCATGGACCTGAAGGCTCTGCTGTCGGACATTTACGATGGCGCTAATGTCGGCACGGTGTTCACAGGTGCTCGTTACAATGGTGGTGACGCTGCTGTTGACGCCTACGGTCGTCACACGAACGCTGCCTTCCGTGACCTGAACCCCGGTTTCTTCCATATCGCTGCTGCTAACTTGCTCGGCAGCTTGAATTCCTCCTTTGTGGTGGATGTCACGGCCGACTCGGAAGTGTGGAACCAGCCCGTGCGCGGTTTCAAGGTGTACGAACAGACCAAGATGTCGCTGCAGCAGGCCGCCCAGACCTTCTACGGTCTTGAGTCGTACCCGTGGAATGCCGCTGCCAAGAGCATTGTCTACATGAAGACTCGTCTCTCGTGGATCTTCGAGACGTACACGGACGGCGGACTCGTTTCGTCGGGTCAGGTGGACAATTTTACGACGGGCGCCTACTACTACTACCTGCTCGAGTTGGACGACGCCGGCAAGATCATTGGTGGTGAATGGGTGTACAAGTCTCGCGATGACCACCCGGACTTCCTGTGGCTCCCTAAAGCCAAGCCTGCTGCCAACACTGTGACGAGTGTCGGTCTGAAGTACTCGGACGTGTCGATGCTGCTGCAGAAGGCCACGGCGTGCTAAGAAGCACAATAACCCGATAGTCTGCGAAGTAGAAATTGGATATTTTGTAAGCTTTCGCTCGAGAATACCAATCACAAGGGCTGATGCTTTGTTTCGTCGATGTGGTGCAAAGACCACTTTTGTGGTGAAGTGGTTGCTATCGATATTGATGAAAGCGTTTATCCTGGCTAGTATTATGAATACCATACATCGTCAACGGATTATTTCTCGTCGGCTGTCGCTAGTTGGAGTCGGAAGGTCAATTACAGGTAGTGTTCTGACAAACTGCCTCCCTTTCATTACTTTGCTGTTTTCCGAAGTATATCATGTTTTGTGTTGAAAAAAAACTTGCCAAGACCGCCAAGCTCTCTTGGCGGGTTTTGTAGATGATAGCTAGATGGTCGCGATGCACTCGTCGCCGCAAATGTATAATCACTGGCAGTAGTACATGTAGAAGGCGAGCGACATAGCGTTTTTACTGTTCGCTCGCTTTGAGATCCACTCCCGCTTGGACGTCAACGAATTCCGAGCGGGCAAATAACTTGCCTTGCCTCGAGGTGGCGACAAACATTTTCGCAAGCCAGTCATCGCGATTCGCAAATATCCACTTGGAGGAGGCACGCGAATTCTGTAGGGAGCACCGCATGCTCGTTCTCGGTTGTCGGGAGCGGTCAGGTGTAGGACTCGATCGACATCATTTCCACGTTTTGGCGTTGAATATCGGACCCGAACTTTCATTTCTTGCCCTCCTAGACTATCGACAGCTTCCATCGGCCGACACTTTACGTGAGAAGCATAACCAGCATTGAACTTCGAACGGCAAAGACTTGCTTTCGAGCCGACGACGGAGACCTCAAGGCGGCCTCATTGTTCGCACCAAACGCGAAAGCGTCACCGAAATCTGGCATTACACATGAAGTGTAGGCCTTTTAATGCTTTAATTCGTGCTCAGAGAGCGAACTGGAGTGGCAAAGCCCGCACAAAAGTTATCGCAGCGGGCCAAGATGGCCGTGTTCTAGCGCGTCTGCAAAGGCGTTCCAACAAGCGTTGCTTTACCCTCTAATCAACACATCCAAGATTGTAAGCAAGGCATAGGACTCCTCGAGAGCGCTGTCGTGTGGCTCGTGTCCCCAGCAACCATGACAGCGTTCTCCAGCGTCCGGCGACACGAGCAGTGCACCGCTTGCCATTCCCAAATTGTCTCGCAAGAGAGAATTACCTCTGCTTCCAAGCGCTTCCAGCCTCCGGACAGACTCCACCAAACCAACCTTAACCATGGTGTACACGCCTCGCAAGTACCTAGTGCCGGCTGCCGTCGCGCTCGTCGCGATGCAGATGCAGCAGGCCTCGGGCTACTCAATGTTCTTCACTGCCGAGACCATCTCCGGCACGACCGAGCAGATCAGCAGCAAGTTCCCCGCTTTCGGAGCTGAGGTCGCCGACCAAGACTGTGCCATCACGGTCGAGGTGGACCCTACGTTGCCGGACATCACGACGATCTCGACGGTGCCGGTGACGCACCCAGACTTGTTGGCCAACATGACAACGCCCCTGTCCAGCCAGTGGTCACCCAGGTCGGCACTCCTGTCATTCAGGAGGAGACCCCTACGACCGATGCCGACCAGGACGCGTACACTACTGGGGGCTCCGTGACCCAGGGTTCGACGACTCAGATGTCGACGGGCACTGCACCGGCCCCGGCCGGCAAGACCGGTGTGACGACGACTGACACCGCTCCGGCTTCGGCTGGCAAGACTGGTGCGACGACGACGACTTCGGCCCTGTCAACTCCTTCGTCGAAGATTGGTACTTCGACTCCGTCTGCTCCTGCTACGATGGCAGGCACTACTACCCAATCGACCCCGTCGGCCCCTTCGTCGAAGACTGGAACCACCCCGACGACGCCGAAGGACTGTGCCACCGGCTGGGAGGAGACCGGGACCAAGCCGACCAAGGCTGCCCGCAAGTTGGGTGACAGCGCTGTGTCTGGCCAGGAGCTCAGTCAGGAGCAGCGCCGGCTTGAGGCCAACACCAATAAAGACATTGGCAAGCTCGAAGCTCACTTCGGCACCAAAATGGAGATAACTTTGAAAAACCTCCCGACTGAGGGCGTTCACACGCCGTCGCCGTGGCCGGGTCCGTACTGGCCGACGTACCAGGACAGCATCAACGTTGTCTGGAGCCAGGGCCAGCCGAGTCCTGCTGAGAAGTACGCCACCGCTTTTGGCCTCAATGTCGAGGAGTTCAAGAACAAGGTGTCCAAGGACAACGGTGTTGACTCGCAGAGCAAGCGCACCAAATGCTCGTCGGACGGCGACTGCGCTGCCATCGGCGACGGTAGCGCCTGTGCTATGCGTGAAGGTCAGAGCTCTGGTTACTGCATCCCGACGTGGTTCGGCATTTGCCACGCCTGGGCACCGGCCGCCATCCTAGAAGAGGAGCCCAAGTGCCCCGTGACCCACAATGGTGTGACGTTCCAGCCGATGGACCTCAAGGCTTTGATCTCCGACATCTACGACGGTGCCAACGTTGGAACTGTGTTCACCGGTGCTCGTTACAACGGTGGCGATGACGGTGCTGATGAGTACGGTCGTCACACGAACGCTGCCTACCGCGACTTGAACCCCGGCTACTTCCACATCGCTGCGGCCAACCTCTTGGGCAGCCTGAACGCCACCTTCATCGCCGACGTCACGGCCGGCTCGGAGGTGTGGAACCAGCCCGTGCGCGGTTTCAAGGTGTACGAGCAGACCGAGATGTCTCTGGAGGAGGCTGCTCAGACCTTCTACGGCCTCGAGTCGTACCCTTGGAATGCTGCTGCCAAGAGCATCACGTACGTCAAGACGCGTCTCTCTTGGGTCTTCGAGACGTACGAGGACGGTGGTCTGGTGTCCTCTGGTGCAGTCGACAAGTACACCACTGGTGCGTACTACTACTACCTGCTTGAGCTGGACGATGCTGGAAAGATCATCGGTGGCGAGTGGGTCTACAACTCGGACAGCGAGCACGTCGACTTCCTGTGGCTACCCAAGGCAAAGCCTGCGGCGGACACGGTGACGAGTATTGGCCTCAGTTACGCCGATGTGTCGATGCTGCTGTCGAAGTCTGCGTCGTGCTCGTCGGAGTCGTCGTCTGGATCAGAGTCCGTTGGTTCATCGGCTTCGGCTTCGGCTTCGGCTTCGGCTTCGACTTCTGCTTCTGCTGGGGCCTCCACCTCTGGATCTGCGGCGACCAGCTCTTCTTCGAGCGTAGCGGGCTCCGCTTCGACGGGATCGGCGACGGTGTCTACGGAGGTGCCTTTAACATCGACGACTGCTCCCAATGCTGGCGGCAGCTCGGCCACCCCGAATGAGACCCTGCTGCTACCGTTGCAGGGACGGGATCGTCGGGTGTAACGACTGGCGCTCCAGCATCGACAACGGCCACCCCATCGGAGAACAACGGCGGCAACAACAACCACGACGAAGACGATGGCGAGCAGCAGCAGCAGCAACAGTGGCAGTGGCAGTGGCAGTGGCAGCACCCGACCCAGCGCCAGCACACGTCGTGGTTCCACTGGTGGTAGACCACAAACCAGTCGAGCCAGTGAAGAAGTGAGAGAGAATCACCTGGAGATTGTTCGAGGCTCTCCTGGCTAATGAAGAATCCAACCGCTTGAGCATTGCACTCGCAATTCACGAATTCGTATCCCACAACACGACACGGACTTTGCACATGCACTGTACAATAGAGGCGTTGCCAATGCTGCTGTTCGCAGCCAAAGCAAAGGCGACGTGGACTGCATAATCATACACTACTCGTAGTAGTGCGTAAAGAACGTTTGAAAGGGGCTGATGACCAAGCGCAGTCGTTTGTCAGTCCTGCGCAGGAGATTACTTTGCAATTGTTATATACAATGAATGCTACGCGCTACGCTAACAAGGTTCTTGTCAAACCAGCCTACACCCTTGACCCGGCTCAGCGATCGCTCGATCTTCTCTAGACGTGGTACGGCTTTCGAGATCCGCGGTTATTTGGTGCGTGGTGAGATCAGTCCTGGACAACTGGAGTGATTCCCTTCTCAGCGGAATTATCTCGGGATGTGATCGGGGATCACCTTCCTTTCCACCGAGCCATCTTTACTGCGCTATTGAACAGGCACGGACATCAACAGCGCTCCATGTCCTATAGTACGCCCCTCCCTTCTACAAAGGCTGGAGAATGGATGCTGCGAATGCTGCAAGATCGACGTGTTGAAGCGGAATTGCATCAGCGATCGCGAACACGCTCTCTGCAAAGCCAGGGAGGACGCTAGATATTCAGCGCCCCTCTCAGCGTCCCCCGAAATGACAACTGTCGTGCGATTGCAAATGTGTGTAGAGCATTTGTTGGGCTTGTTGGGCAATGACCACAAAGCCTCAAAATTTTACCACGTTTCACTGGTCTCTCGGACAGCGAGAGAGAGAGAGAGAGAGAGGGAGCGATGACGCCGACAAGCAAGAACTAAGGCTTACTAGTATTGGCAATTCCGCTGAGGTCGAGCAAAATTTTCGCGAGCCATTGCCATTGTTTCGTTACTAACCTTTGAATTGGCCGTGATCTCGGGGCTTTTGCTTCTTGGTTGGATGCCTTTATTGCGGTGCCTTTCCAACGCCAATGTTAGGAAATGTATTGGTTTCCACTTCGCAAATCGCACGTTGCTGGGGTTGACGATCTCGGAATTATCTTCCGGGCAGGCAATGTAGAAGTCGCAGGAGCCCCGACCGTGTCACACGTGCAGTCGAAACACCGTCGGCCAAGTCGTCGGCTTCGTCTATCTCTCATCAGTCCATTCCCCAATTTTCTCGCAAGAGAGAATTACTTCTGCTTCCCTGTGCTCCTCGGCCTCCGGACAGACAACCACCGCTCATGGTGTTCACTCCTCGCAAGTACCTGCTTCCTGCTGTCGTGGCCCTTGTGGCTGCGCAGATGCAGTACGCGGCGGCTTCGTCGCTGTTCTTCGTCCCTGAGACGGTGTCCGAGACGACCGGTGAAATCAGCGGCAAGTTCCCTGCCCGTGGTTCGGAAGTGGCCGACCAGGACTGCATCTTCACGGTTGAAGTGGACCCGACGCTGCCGAACATCACGACAATCTCGACGGTGCCGGTGACGCACCCAGACTTGTTGGCCAACATGACGACGCCCCCTGCCCAGCCAGTGGTCACCAAGGTCGGCACTCCTGTCATCCAGGAGGAGACCCCTACGACCGATGCCGACCAGGATTCCTACACTGCGAAGTCGGGCACCACGACGACGACCCAAGGGTCGACTAGCGAGACAACCACCGCTGGCAAGACGGGTGTCCCGTCGACCCAGTCGGCGACCCCCGCCACCAAGACGGGCACAGTGCAGGGTGGGGCGGACTGTGCCACCGGATGGGATTCTTCCAAGCTGCAGGAGAAGCTCGAGAAGAAACGTCGTCTTGAAGCCAACGCGAACAAGGATATCGCCAAGCTGGAGGCTTATTTTGGCAAGCAGATGGAGACGACACTGAAGAACCTGGTGGATCAAGCTAGCCACCATCCGGCGCCGTGGCCAGGTCCGTACTGGCCCACCTACCAGGACAGCATCAACGTCCAGTGGAACAACGGAGAGCCGAGCCCAGCTGAGAAGTATGCCAAGGCCTTCGGTCTGGACCCGACTCAGTTCATGGACAAGGTGTCGGCTGACAACGGTATCGACTCGATGAGCAGCCGCACCAAGTGCTCCTCAGACAATGACTGTGCTTCGCTAACCGACGGTAGCGCGTGCGCCATTCGTGCCGGCAAGAGCTCGGGCTACTGCATCCCGACCTGGTACGGTATCTGCCACGCTTGGACGCCTGCCTCCATGTTGGAAGACGAACCCAACTGCCCCGTGACCCACAACGGTGTCACTTTCCAGCCCATGGACCTGAAGGCTCTGCTATCGGACATCTACGACGGTGCTTCCGTGTCCACAGTGTTCACCGGCGCACGCTTCAATGGCGGGAGCGACTCCACGGACGCGAACGGCCGTCACACGAACGCTGCCTTCCGCGATCTGAACCCTGGCTACTTCCACATTGCCGCGGCCAACCTCTTGGGCAACCTGAACGCTACCTTCATCGCCGATGTCACGGCCGGCTCGGAGGTGTGGAACCAGCCCGTGCGCGGCTTCAAGGTGTACGAGCAGACCGAGATGTCGCTTAAGGAGGCTGCTCAGACCTTCTACGGCCTCGAGTCGTACCCGTACAACGCCGCCGCTAAGAGCATTGTCTACATGAAGACGCGTCTCTCATGGATCTTCGAGACGTACGAGGACGGTCCTCTGGTGTCTTCGGGCAAGGTGGACCAATTCACGACCGGCGCCTACTACTACTATCTCCTTGAAATGGATGGCGATGGTAAGATCATCGGTGGCGAGTGGGTCTACAACTCGGACGACGAGCACCCAGACTTCCTGTGGTTCCCCAAGGCGAAGCCGGCGGCGGACACCGTCACTAGCATCGGTCTCAGCTACGCGGATGTGTCAATGTTGCTGGCAAAGTCGGTGGCGTGCACGGACTCGTCCTCCTCGGGGTCGACCTCAACTGGGTCGGCTGGCTCTGCTGGTCCCACATCCACTGCTGGTTCGACCGCTTCTTCGACTGCCGGATCGACAACTAGCGCACCGTCAAACGCGACAAGCTCCGGATCCACCGGTTCTGCTACCACTGCTCCTGCTCCCGCAGGCTCCAGCGGTTCCGCCCCGGCGGGCTCTCCTGCGGCGGGCTCTGCTCCGCAGGGATCTTCTATCGGCTCGGCACCTGCGGGCTGGCCCCTCACGGGCTCGGCCTCAACTGGCGCACCGTCGACTGCAGCCAGCACTGGTAGCGAAGCTAACGGCGGCAACGGCCACCACGGGCACCAGGGGCACAGCAGCCAACACCACGGTCACCAGGGGCACAGCAGTCAACACCACGGCCACCAGGGACAGCACGTCGACCAGCAAGACTAGATGTATCGTTTTCGATGTCGATACATTTCATAGTAGTGGTGTACAGCTCTTGGACACTCGTTCACCTTGTAAAGCTCGAAATCAAACCGCTACTGGGTATTAATTTAGTTGCGAGTTTGATGCGTCGACTTTGGCGACTTGTTTCCTTCGTGGTCAAACGAAAAGGATACTGCAGCTTGCAAGAAGCGTGAGTCAGCAATACATGAACTTCGGCCCGCAGCCTTTAAATCGAAAGAAGTTCTGCACCGAAAAAGGATATGCATTCGACAATCACTTGCAGAGAAGTACAACGCTCAGCATCAAGAACGCGAACCAGACCAACCTACAGCTCTTTACGTCGGACCAAAAGGACCGAGCTTTCGTTGAAGGATGCGCAACAACTCGAGACGGAGGCCCCGCGGCTGGAGGCTGCAACGCGCTGGCGCCACCGTCCTCCTGTCCGTCGAGAACGACGATCGAATATTTTGACTGCTACCTTTTCTGTCCGTCAAAGTCTCAGTTGGTCGTCGAGTCCAGCGCAGCTTCATGGCTGGGCAGCGTCGTGATCCCTGGAGCGCCACGGTCTTTATGCCGCGGAAGCAGCTGGAGAAGACTGGATGTAGCCATCTCTGGTGTCGTGTGGAGGCGCATTTTGGCGTCCGAAAGAAGCAACCGGCGCGAGCGGACGAACTCACTCGCTATCCAACTCCGCAGGGGCTTCTCCGCGCCAATGTGGCGTTGCCAACGCCGCAGAGGCGGCTTCGGCTCTACAAGGCAAGGGGCATCCGTCTTGCACTCAAACGCAGCAGACAGAGGGTCGTGGGCTGACTACCAGCTGCGGCGCGCAACAGCAGCCCCACCCACGCAGCGTTGTCGTCGCGCCCTCTGGCCGATATCCACCGAGCATTCTCATCAATCACTACGGACGCACTGCGCGAGGGTGTGGGCCTTCAAGACGAGGGCTGCACCGAGAAATGTGAACGTTGTTGCTCCAGGATCGCCTCGACGCGAGAGCTGCTGGAAGCGATGCAATGGCAATGGCGAAAATCCACTGACTACCGGTCCCACTGTTGAACCGGCTTCTAGCTCAAAGATCGCACTTGCACGCCGTTCGACGCGCGCAAATCGCTGACAAATCTGACAGGCAAAGATAAGATCACCCACGCTCACCGAGGCGCTTTCTCAATTCATGCCCCGGGCTCTCGCTACTGGTGTACTCGACCCGGTTTGCTTCTGCTACGAGACTCCAGTTGATAGCCTTCTCCTACGCCAATTCTGCCATCGCTAGCTTTCGCCTTCAAACCCCGCGCGCTCTGACGTCTCTACGGCCCCGCTCAGGTCGCCAGCGACGTCAACCGAGCCTTTCCAACGACGCCACGTTAGCTTTCCCCGCATGCCGACGGCATCACGCCGCGGAGAACGGTCAGCTTCCCAGCGACAATGCCCCACGACCGAGACGAGAATCTGCCACCACTGCTAGCTAAAACTCTTGGCAAGTGCATGGAGCCCCCTCGGCCGCCACTGCTTGCTGGATGAAGAAGCTGGGGCCAGCAGGCAACAGGCAGCACGCACCTCAGTCAGAAAAGGCGAGCCACCGGCTGTGAGTCGGCAATGCAACCGCCAGCTGGTGGGCTTCGTGCTGCGTCTCTCACCACGTTCCCCCTGCCTCCGAGGGCAGGCATCACGACTGACTCGCGCTGCCTCTGCTTGAGACCGGCGCGACTGGAACACATTCCCCAATTTCCTTGCGAGCGAGGAAATTACTCCAGCCAGCAAACGCTAGCTTAACACCATGGTGTACACGCCGCGGAACATCCTCCTCCCAGCCGCGGTGGCCCTCGTGGCCCTGCAGATCCAGCAGGCGGCGGCGACGTCGCTCTACTACGTCCCGTACACATCATCGGACACGACTGGCGAGATCAGCAACAAGTTCCCGGCCCGCGGCGCACGGGTCTCGGACCAGGACTGCGCCATCACGGTCGAGGTGGACCCGACGCTGCCCAACATAACCACCATCTCCACGGTGGCCGTAACGTACACGGACCTGCTGGCCAACACCACCACTGCACCTACGGAGTGCGTGTCCTCCAAGATCGGCACGGCCGTCGTATCCGAGAGCACGCCGGCGGCCGACAAGGACCAGGACGCTTACACCAACCAGGGCTCAGGATCCTCCGACGCGGCCGTCTCCGCCCCGAGCACCAAGACCGGCACCACCGTATCGCAGACGTCCACTGCCGGATCGACGGCGACGTCAACCGCCGCCCCGGCGACCACGACCGCCACTCCATCCGGCAAGACCGGCACCACGGTGTCGCAGTCCACGGGTGCGTCGACCGCCGGTTCCACCGAGTCGACAGAAGCTCCGACGGCAACAACTGCCACCTCGTCCGGCAAGACCGGCGTCTCCACTACGACGTCAGCCCCAGCTTCCACCACAGCGACCTCGACGGGCAAGACTGGAGTCACCACTACTACGTCGGCTCCCTCTAGCACGACCGCGACGACCACGACTGGCAAGACTGGCGTCACCACCTCTACCACGGCGCCGTCAACGGGTTCCGCCGTTGAAGGTTCCTCGGACTCGGAGGAGCCCAACTGCGCCACGGGCTGGGAAACCACCACCCAGGAATCCCGCAAGCTTCGTGACGGCGTCATGTCCGGCCGCAAGCTGCAGGAGAAGGTTGAGAAGAAGCGTCAGCTGGAGGCCAACTCCAACAAGGACATCGCTAAACTCGAGACCTACTTCGGCACCTCGATGGTGACCAAGCTGTCCGAGCTACCCACGGTCGCGGTGCACACCCCGTCGCCGTGGCCCGGTCCGTACTGGCCCACCTACCAGGACAGCATCAACGTCGTCTGGAGCGCCGGTGAGCCGAGTGCTGCTGAGAAGTACGCCACGGCCTTCGGTCTCGACGTCACCGACTTTATGGACAAGGTGTCGGCCGACAACGGTATCGACTCGATGAGTAGCCACACGGTCTGCTCCTCGGACTCGGACTGCTCGTCCCTCACGGACGGCAGCTCGTGTGCCATTCGAGCCGGCAAGAGCTCTGGCTACTGCATCCCGACCTGGTACGGCATCTGCCACGCCTGGACCCCGGCTTCTATGCTGGAGGACGAGCCTCAGTGCGCCGTCACCTACAACGGCGTGACCTTCCAGCCCATGGACCTGAAGGCTCTGCTGTCGGACATCTACGACGGTGCTTCCGTGTCCACAGTGTTCACCGGAACTCGCTACAACGGCGGTACCGACTCGGAGGACGAGTACGGTCGTCACTCTAACGACGCCTACCGTGACCTGAACCCGGCCTACTTCCACATTGCTGCGGCCAACCTCTTGGGCAATTTGAACGCTACTTTCATCGCCGATGTCACGGCCGGCTCAGAGGTGTGGAACCAGCCCGTGCGCGGCTTCAAGGTGTACGAGCAGACCGAGATGACGCTTGAGGAAGCTGCCTCCACTTTCTACGGCCTCGAGTCGTACCCGTGGAACTCTGCTGCCAAGAGCATTGTCTACATGAAGACTCGTCTCTCGTGGATCTTCGAGACCTACACCGACGGTCCTCTGGTGTCTTCGGGCAAGGTGGACTCCTACACGACGGGTGACTACTACTACTACCTGCTTGAGATGGACGACGATGGAAACATCATCGGCGGTGAGTGGGTCTACGACTCGGACGACGACCACCCGGACTTCCTGTGGTTCCCCAAGGCCAAGCCTTCTGCCGACACCGTCACCAGCATCGGTCTCAGCTACGCTGATGTGACCATGCTGCTGGAGAAGTCCGTTGCCTGTGAAGGCTCCTCCTCCGGTTCGACCTCTGCTGGTGCTTCGGCCTCGACCTCGACCTCGGGCTCTGCCTCTACCTCCGCTTCTACCTCCGCTTCTTTCGAGTCTTCTTCCTTTGGCTCTGCTTCGTCCAGCCTGCCGGGATCGGCCTCAACCGGTTCGAACGGTCCCGCGACGACTATCCCCGCGGGTCCTTCGGGCTCTGCTGCCTCCACCACCGGCAGCTTCACGTCGACTACGGATGCTCCGAGCCAGACCCCCACGGCTACCTTCGACAACACTGGATCGTCAACTGTGACGACGAGTGCCCCAGTTTCGACCACGGCCACCCCTGCCACGACTACGGCTACTCCGTCGAGCAACCAGGGGAAATCAGGAGGCTGGAACCAAGGCGGACACGATGACAGCGACGACCAGCAGCAACAGCAGCAGCAGTCGTCATGGTTCCACTGGTGGTAATCCAGCCGTAGTTCATTAAGAGAGTGAGAAAGTGAGAGAGAATCACTTGCATGCATAACGGGATGATAGACGAAATGGTGTCAATCAAAACCTCAGTGACGTGGCATTTTAGCGTTTCTTCATGACTGCGTTAGTTGGGATGGCATCCACTTGGATGACGAAATGAGAGCAGCCTCGTCAATTGCTTCGATCTTGGGATCATTCTGGTTGTCGACTTCAGAGTCTGTGGAGCTATCGACTGTTGTAGCAGTCTCCTTGGGGAAGACAGCACGACGGTTGCTTTCAAGCTGGTGGTGGAGTTCCGTCCATGCCAACTTCGTTTGAGGGTGCTCACGGCCACCTTGTTGATTCGACTCGAGCGTTTGGACTTGAGCTTTTGCCTGGAAGCCCAGCAGAATCTCGTGTCGACGAACATTACGTTGGAAAAGAGCTTCGAGCTGATCTCCGTCCAGACTGGCATCCAAGTCGTCGTCGCTATCGCTGACATTCCCATCATTCGTACCAAGCGATTCCAGACGCCATTTCCCAGACCCTTGCGGCAATGACGTCGAGGACAGTGTCTTCGGCACCTGTGAATAGCGGTGGCTACTTGCAGCAGCTCGACGAATCGATGAAGAGGAAGATAGTACCTGCTGGGACTTTCGAACGGACGAAGCCTGCATGCTCTTGAACATCTCGAATTCTTGAAAGTCATCCTCGTCTTCATTCTCATCCTCGGTGTCTTCGAGGGTTTCAAGCCTTGGCTTGTTGGAGACCGACGCTGACTGAATCTTGTTTTGAGTAGATCGCCTTGCTTGAGGAGTATCTTGTTGTGCCGGTGCTTTGACTTTGACCGACTCGCTGTGTTCGTCTAGAGAGTCTCCACTACTTGCCTTCCTGGTGGGTTTTACATCGTTAAAATACACAAACTCGCTCTCGCCGTTCAGCGACATTGTGCTCGAGTCAATTGGCGTTTTTGCCTTGAGTTCTTTCTCGGGAGAAGACGCTTTTTCACGAGGTTTATGGTAATCCTGAACCGCTTGAGGACGTAAATCAATCGAGTTCCGGACTGGCGGATATTGTCGAGGCGAACGTTTAGGCGGTTGCTCTTGCTGATGTCCTCGCTTGAGAGATTCCAGTTCCTGTCGGTGGAGTTGTTCACGATACGCGAGTTCTCCTCGCAGCTCGTTGCGCAGCATTTCCAAGTCCGATAAAGTGGGAATATTCCCGCTCTTCGACTGTGCAGGTGATGCTTGTTGCTGATGTTGTATTCGCACTTGGGCTTGCTGAAGCTGCTGGACAAGCTGCTTTTGCCGCTGGAGTTCCTCTCGCATATCGTCGTATTGACGACGCAGTTCGGAAGGATCAGCGGGATACCCAGCAGCACCATTTCCATTCTGAAAGTCTCTCTGCTGGTTTCCTCGAATTGGTGACATGTGCTGGTTCGGATGGCCGTAGTCACTAAAATGTTCTCGTTGGGGCGATGTCTGTGGTGGTAGGTCTTCAAACAAATGAGCCCGCGAGTTGGTGAACGGGTTTTTGTGTCTGTTGGGCGATGGAGCAGCAAACATGTCGGACTGGGGATGGTTGAATTGCAGCTGCTGTTGCGGTGGTTGTTGACTGGGTTGGAATTGGTGTGCCATTTGATTGTTGTGGGGATGCTGGTGAAGCATTTGACTGCTCTGGGAGTGCATTTTCTGTTGTCGGTGTTGGAGTTTAGACTGCTGGCTGGCAATTGCCACTGCTGCCGCAGCTTGCTCAGCTTTTTGCTGCTCCATATCGGCTTTGCGGCGCTTCTCTTCCGCCAGTCTCTCCTGCTCTGCTCGCTGTCGACGTTGATCCTCCTCAAACCGCTCCATCTCCCGACGATCTTCCTCTTGTTGGCGCCGCTTGGCCTCCAGCTTTTGCTGTCGCTTCTCCTCAATTTGGCGTTCCAACGCGAGCTGCATCTCCTGTTGCTGCTGCAATTTCCGCCGCACTTTTTCAGCTTCTTCCGGGTCGCCTCGCCCGCCGTCGTGGAGATCCGTTCGCTGTCGTCGGCCTCCGTTTTGCACTTGTGAGATTCGCGTTTGATCTGGTTGGGGATACGCCGCCTGGGAGTTCTGCTGAGGCTCGCACTGTTGCAAATTGTGACCAGAATAAGCCGCCGGCACTGGCACTGGCACTGGCACTGGCACTGGCACTGGCACCGACCCGACTGCGCTCTGTCCGTGCCACATTTGACTCGCTCGGTTCTGTGGCATCGCGCTTGGTTGGAAGTTCTGAGCAGCCCAACCTGGTTGTGCGTGTTGTTCGGGGGAAGGAAGGCACCCCAACTCTTATAGGAAATTCGGGATGACTCGAAGGCTGTTGCTGCCAAGCCATCGGGTAGTGGTGAGTTGATGCGGCGACGCCAAAGTTGTCGACGATGCTGTTGGTTCGAGGAAAGTTTGGCTGCGGGGCTGGCCCGCCCTGGGACATTCGAGTCTGTACGAAGTCTTGCGGAGGCATCACGTTGGGAAGGTTGTGGTGCGGCTGCATTGGCGGCGGCTGTCCTCGAGCAAAGTTCGATCGCGAGCGTTGGTGGTCGTTGCGACCCAATCCGTCGAAGAGACCTCGCTCCGGTGGGGCTTGGACGCTTGATCGAAAGCCCTGCTGCTGTGGTTGCTGGGATGGGGTCTGGAAGTTGCCTTTGGATCTTTCATATTGGCGATCAGCTTCACGTTGTCGTCGCTTCTGTTGCTCCCGCTCTGCTACCTGTTGGGCCAAAGCGTGGGAATACTCCTGTTGACGACGTCGCTGCTCCTCGCGGAGTTGCGAGATCGCGCCATACTGCTGGGAAGTGGTCGCGTACGGGTAGTTCGTCTGGTACTGCATGAATATTGACAACAACGTGGCCAGCTACAAGGTGACTTCCGCCCAACTCACTATTCTTGGCCACTTCACAACGCCTCAACTCGTATGGGAAGTTGCAGGCAAATCCGAATCCTGCAGAACGATGTCACTTCCCGATGGCCTTGGCCTTACGTGTCGCCCCATAACGACGACATGAACACCGCAATGAGTTTTCTGTCAGAAGAAGTCAACGAATTTCGTTCGCGCCTGTCCGTTAGATCGTGCATCAGTAGAACGCTTGACGAGTTGGGCGGTAACTAGTAGAAGATCGGATGGTTTGCTGGGACTTCCACTCGACCCGCTGAGTAGTTTAACTCAGTGGCTGCATCGTCCTCCGTCCTCATGAGCGAGAAATATAGCCAGCTACCAACTGCTGTCGATGCGGAGGAGCATTTGGATCGCAAAGCACTTTTCAATCTCAAGAGCAGGCACCGAGTCGTGCTGGTGAGTGCAAAAGTATCGTTGGAAGCGAGAGCCTCGTATAATCACCGCGGGGAAGCGTTCGAGTAGTCAGTTCGACTTTGGCCCGGTCTCAGTCGAAGCGATGACCAAGCTCCTGGTGCTCAAGCTCGCCGTTGTGGCCAGCGCCGTCTGTTCGGTGACGACGGGCTTCAGCTTCGACACCATCAAGAGTTTGTTCAGCGACGGCAGCACTGCCCAAGGAAGCAGCACCGACGACTCGACGTGTGTGTACGACTGGTCCACACTAAGCTGCACGCCCAAGGACTCGTGCTCGCTGCAGTACCATTTCGGCGACGTCACTCCGTCCGAAGCCTGTCGCGTCACTGATTCCAGCAACGCTGCCAAGACGCCGCAGCAGTTCCATTTGGCATACGCTGGGAAGGAAGCTGGAACGGGGATGACCATCTCCTGGACGACCTTCGCCCGCGAAAGCGATCCGGCCGTTTGGATCGGAACCAGCAAGAGCGACTTGGCCGTCGTCAGCGACGCTAAAATCGAGACTAAGTCGTACTACAAGGACAACAAGTATGAACTGTACAGCTACCACGCCGTGGTGGGCGGTCTCAAGGCCAACACCAAGTACTTCTACAAGGTGGGGAGCTCGAGCAATACGAAATTCCAAA
Organism: Phytophthora macrochlamydospora; assembly: GCA_011947325.1. Taxonomy (NCBI): domain Eukaryota; phylum Oomycota; class Peronosporomycetes; order Peronosporales; family Peronosporaceae; genus Phytophthora; species Phytophthora macrochlamydospora. The sequence continues at coordinate 111,938 of JAAVTH010000487.1, read as the reverse complement.
GCGCAGTGAGTTTCTTCACCACCGCGCGCGAAAGCGGTGACACCAGTCCGTTCACAATTGCAGTCTACGGCGACATGGGCGCGGACGCCAACTCTGCGGCCACGAACAAGTACATCAACAGTCTTGTGGACCAAATAGACTTTGTCTACCACGTGGGCGACATCTCATACGCCGACAACGATTTTATCAGCGCCAAACGTGTCTTCGGCTTTTTCTACGAGGAGATCTACAACAAGTTTATGAACTCGATGACGATCGTGATGCGGCAGCTGCCGTACATGGTCCTGGTGGGTAACCACGAGGCGGAGTGCCACTCGCCGACGTGTCTTCTGTCGGACAGCAAGAAAAACCAGCTCGGCAACTACTCGGCCTTCAACGCACGCTTTCGTATGCCTTCGCCTGAAAGCGGAGGCGCGTTAAATATGTGGTACTCGTTCGAGTACGCCTCGGTGCATTTCACGACGCTGTCGAGCGAGACAGACTACCCGAACGCACCAAGCAACGCTTACATGACCAAGCGCAAGTACGGCGGCTTCGGAGACCAGTTGGCGTGGCTGGAGGCAAACCTGAAAGCCGCCGACGCCAATCGCGATAAAGTACCGTGGCTTGTGGTGGGGATGCACCGACCGATGTACAACGTGCGGTCGTGTGACACTAACGGAATGCCGAACAACGACTACGAGGCGTTGAATGTGCAGCAGGCTTTTGAGAAGCTCTTCATCAAGTACAAGGTGGATCTGGTGCTTCAGGGTCACGTGCACGCCTACGAGCGACACCTCCCGACGGCAAATAGCATAGCCATTATGGACGGGGTTTCGAACAACAACAACACGTACACGAACCCGCAGGCGCCAGTGTACGTCATTGCAGGATCTGCGGGGGACCGGAAGGCTTGTTCAAGTACAAGAACCCGCCGTCTCCGGAGTGGTTGATGACCATAGACAACACTCACTTTAGCGTGATGAAGATGACCGTGACGCCGACCAATCTGACTCTGACGATGATCGAAAGCGCCACGGGCACAGTGTACGACAAGTTTTCCATCGTCAAGTCTTCGTCGTCGAGCAGCAGCGGAGGGCAGAGTTGAGATTGGAGTGGTGAGTTGATGGATATTGCATTGAACGGAGGGATTATATTTAACTGAATTTGCGTCGCATCAGGATAGTTTACAGCAGCGAGCATGTGAGGAAAGGCAGCTCCTCATCCTGACGGTTTGCCCAAAACGCTGTCCTCCAGACTGGCTGCTACGATCGACAAATTTGCGAGGACTTACGATCCACAGTTGAGAGCGTAAACACAAAAACAAATTAATCTCTCTCTAACTCAACTCACATGCAGGTAACTTTACTTGCGTTGGAGACGGAAGCTTACTGCACTCACGAACAGTGTGAACTAAATTCAATTACAGGCTACTAGCATGCGCTAAACATCACCGCCACAACGTCGATGGCATTTCCGCGTTGAAGCAGCGGCTGGATACCGCCAGTGGTCGACAGTCCCATCCGATTACGACCAAGCTTCAGTCAATCGTTCTTCGCGCTAAGATTTTTGTGAGGAAGTGCCGCATGCAGGAAAGACAACAATTGTTTCCCTGTTCGTCGACGTTGTTGAAGATTATTTAATATTAATACTTTACAACGAATGCCATACATATGCAGTTCCAGCCGTTGACGCTGCCGCCGCCTCGTGCTGCAGCTGGTTGTGATAGAGTTCAAGACTCACCGGGAAGCGCTTTTCCGACGTCTCCTTTGTTCCCACAGCTATCGCTGGACGAAGATTTCGATTGCAACCGACAAGGTTCGCCGCACCATCCTGCAGCCTCCTCGCCGATCGCATTTCTAACGCGAGATGTTGCCGCAAAGACTGCCCTCGCCACAGACTTGCTGTCAACGTGTGGGGGATAAGCTACGGGATGGGGTACCACAACGCAAGCTGGTTCTCCAGGAGCTGCCATTCCTGCTTTTGCATCGCGGACGACACTCCATGCGGATGTACAGGGCGGTAAACCTCGCCGTCGTTGCGAGCGCATATTGCTCGGTGGCTTCGGCCGGATTCAGCTTCGACCTGGTCAAGAGCTTTTTCGACAGTGATGACGCGACTGGCTCCACCGACTCGACCCAGACCAACAACACGGATGACCGGACGTGTGTGTACGAGTGGTCTTCTCTCAGCTGCTCGCCCAAGGACAAGTGTTCACTGCAGTACGAATTCGGAGACACGACTCCTTCCCAGGCCTGTCGACTCACCCATGGAAGTGACTACACCAAAACGCCGCAGCAGTTCCACTTGGCATACGCTGGAGAGGAAGCCGGCACGGGGATGGCCATCTCCTGGGCGACATTTGAGCTGGAAAAGAACCCCGCCGTCTGGGTCGGTAGCAGCGAGAAAGATATGGCGTTGATGAAGGACGTCAAAGTTGAGACCAAGTCGTACTACAAGGACGACGACTACGAACTGTACAGCTACCACGGCGTGGTCACCGGCTTGGAGCCTGACACGAAGTACTTCTACAAGGTGGGCAGCTCAACCAACACAAAAGCGCAGAGCACGGTGAGTTCGTTCAAGACAGCTCGAGCCAGCGGCGACAAGACGCCGTTCACGATCGCCGTCTACGGCGACATGGGCACCGAAGCCAACTCGGTGGACAGCAACAAGCTCGTGAACGGTCTAGTGGACCAGGTGGACTTCATCTACCACTTGGGGGACGTCTCGTACGCAGACAACGACTTCCTCAACGCCAAGCGCATCTTCGGCTTCTTCTACGAGGAAGTCTTCAACAAGTTCATGAACTCGCTGACCAACATCATGCGGCAGATCCCGTACATGGTCGTCGTGGGCAACCACGAAGCCGAATGCCACTCGCCAACGTGTCTGCTTTCGGACAGCAAGAAGGACCAACTCGGCAACTACTCGGCCTTCAACGCTCGGTTCAAGATGCCGTCGGCTGACAGCGGCGGTGTACTCAATATGTGGTATTCTTTCGAGTACGGGTCCGTGCACTTTACCACCATCTCGTCCGAGACGGACTACCCGAACGCCCCCACCAACGCCTACTTGACCAAGCGCACGTACGGAAACTTTGGCGATCAGCTGACTTGGTTGGAAGCGGACTTGAAGGCGGCGGATGCCAACCGCGAGAACGTGCCGTGGATCATTGTGGGCATGCACCGACCCGTGTACACGCTTCGATCTTGCGATCCGAACGGCGTCCCGAACAACAACTACGAGTCGCTGAACGTGCAGAAGGCCTTCGAGAAGCTCTTCATCAAGTACAAAGTGGATCTCGTGTACCAAGGCCACGTGCACTGCTACGAACGGCACTACCCGACGGCCAACAGCAAGGCCGTGATGGACGGAGTGTCCGAAGACGGCAAGATCTATGACAATCCGCAGGCTCCGGTGCACTTGGTTGCAGGCATGGCAGGAAACTCCGAAGGCCTATACCAATTCGAGAACCCGCCGGACCCAGAGTGGCTCGTCATGATGGACAACAAACGCTACGGCATCACCACGCTCAACGTCACCACCACCAAGCTCACCATTACTGCGATTGACGCTGCCACACTGAAGCCTTTCGACGAGTTCGCGATCGTCAAAGGTGGAAAGACCAAGAAGAAGAAGAAGAAAACTAAAGCAAAGGCCGCAGCCGCGCTAGAAGAGCAGGCGTAACCGGAAGAGTTGACGTGTTGAACGCTGTCGCGTTAGATTTTTAAACTAATTGAGATGTTGGAGTTCGTGTACAAACTGGTGGCAAGAACAGTGGTCAACACGAGCTGCAGACAAGTCCTGCACGGCAAATATTCCTAGGGCCATCTGCTCTGGCAGAAACTCGTCGAGCTATGTTTCATATTCTCGCCACGACCACAATCAAATGGCAGTGTCATCGCTTCCCGATCCTTTCAAAGTCAAACTCACATCGACGAGGTGCACTTGGCGGATTTTGTCACGTCGGGGATAACTTTCGCGATGGGGACTTCATCGCTGCAGCACCACGACCAAAGCCACGCCATGACCAGTGTTGAGACCACTCGACCGCTTCAGCCAGCTGGCATTTCGCCTCTCGCGGACAAGCCGCTCGCAACTTTTGTGCGTCAAGATGCGAGGCGCTCAAGTTTTCGCGGTGGCCGCTGCTGCCATTTCGGTGGCGACTGCGAGACCCAGCGGTTTGGTGGACAAGGTCAAGCATTTCTTTAGTGACGACGACGACTCGGCCGCCTCGGGCAGCGCTGTCGACGATGCCAAGTGCGTGTACAAGTGGTCGTCGCTCAGCTGCACACCCGAAGACTCGTGCTCGCTGCAGTACCAACTGGGAGACCTCACCCCGTCCGAAGCGTGTCGTGTCAGCAAAACGAGCAGCGCGGCCAAAATCCCGCAGCAACTGCATTTGGCCTTCGCTGGAGGGAAGCGGGCACTGGGATGGCCATCTCCTGGACGACATTCGAGTTGGACAGGGACCCAACGCTCTGGCTGGGCAAGAGCGAAGCAAAGTTGAAAGTTGCGACTACAGCCGAGATTGCCACCAAGTCGTACTACAAAGACGACGACTACTCTCTCTACAGCTACCACGCAGTGGTGAGTGGGCTCAAGCCGAACTCCGATTACTTCTACAAGGTGGGCAGTGGCTCCGACAAAACTTTCCAAAGTCCTGTTAGTTCGTTCACAACTGCACGGGCCAGTGGTGATGACAGTCCGTTCACAGTCGCCGTCTACGGAGACTTGGGCGCCGACGACAACTCGGTGGCGACCAACAAGTACGTCAACAGTCTGGTGGACAAAGTCGATTTCGTCTACCACTTGGGCGACATTTCCTACGCTGACAACGCGTTCCTGACAGCCAAGCGAGTGTTTGGGTTTTACTACGAGCAGATCTACAACAAGTTCATGAACTCAATGACCAACGTGATGCGGCAGATGGCCTATATGGTGCTGGTGGGCAACCACGAGGCGGAATGCCACTCGCCGACCTGTTTGGTCTCCAAGAGCAAGAAGGATCAGCTCGGCAACTACTCGGCCTTCAACTCTCGCTTCCGGATGCCGTCGCCCGAAAGTGATGGTGTTCTCAATATGTGGTACTCCTACGAGTACGCGTCGGCGCATTTCACGACCATCTCGTCCGAGACCGACTATCCGAACTACCCGAGCAATGCGTACTACACCAACCGCACGTACGGACACTTTGGAGACCAGTTGTCCTGGCTGGAGGCTGATCTGGAAGCTGCAGACGCCAATCGTGACAATGTACCGTGGCTGATTGTTGGCATGCATCGCCCCATGTACACACTGCGATCGTGCAGCGCCGACGGCGATCCAAACAATGAATATGAGGCGTCGTACGTGCAGCAGGCTTTTGAAGACCTCTTCATCAAGTACAAGGTGGATTTGGTGCTGCAAGGCCACGTTCACGCCTACGAGCGACACTTCCCCACGGCAAACGGCAGTGCCGTCATGGACGGAGTGTCGAATGACAGTGCGACGTACACAGATCCACAAGCACCAGTGTATGTGATTGCCGGCGCTGCAGGTGGACCTGAGGGCTTGTACCAATATAGGGACCCTCCCTCCCCCGACTGGCTGGTGACCATGGACAACATTCACTACAGCATGATGAAGATGCGTGTGACGCCAACAAACCTCACACTGACGATGATCGAAAGCGCTACTGGAGCGGTCCACGATGAGTTTTCTATCGTCAAGAGTGCAGGAGTGAGCGAGCAAAAACAGAGGAACTCAACAACGTCGTCAGCGACGTCAAAGTCAACGTCAAAGCAAGATCCTGCCTGAATGGCCTTGCCAGCCACACGAGTGTCCAACCTAAGGCTCAGTCGGGCCCGAACCAAGTTGCTCTCAGCACATCAGACTTCGAAGTTTGTTCGACGCTTGTGTGGGTAGCAGATCGAGTTACCGTGCGGAAAAGCCAAAGCACCACAAGTATCAAGCGAGGCGGACAGTCTTCCTAAAGCTGCGGGGGACAGCGCGTAAGATTCTAAATCACGACTCGAGATAAGCTGGCTGAACTTGAGTCCGACACGAAATAATGCTCCAGATCAAGAAATGATGGCAAAAAGTAGTGAACAAGACGGAGGAAGTATGTTGTATGCACCGTTAGGACTACCAGTCTAAAGACCTACTACACCAGCAACATGAAGTTAAATATTCGCAGCCCCGTATCCTGCAGTCCTGGCAGTGTTCTAGGCAGAGCGAAGTAGTTCGTACATAAAGCACAAAAAGTAGACTTAGCATTCGCTCGAGAAGTTCTCGATAAAGAAGTCGAGCGACTCGCTGAGCGTTGGCAGGTCGTCCAAGTCCATGGCGAATGCCGAGTCGTCGAACAGGAAAGATGATGAGACCGATGACGGCGAAGCCCCGTCGTCTGAAAGTGGGTGGAACTTCTTGTCGTCGTATTCCACCGGCACAAGTGTGGGGCGCTGGAACTCGGTTGGTGGCGGTTCCGCCACCGCCGCCACGGGTGTCGTCACAATTGGGGTCGGCTTCATCTCGTGATGGTGGCTCCGTCGCGCGTGTTTGCGGAGCTCCGGCGGCAAACTGATCAGAGTGTGCAGAGCCAACACGTCGTGGTCGATGCGGTGCTCGCGGCGGAGACGGATCGCCTTGCCGGTTTGCATGCCGTGGAGACGGCGAGAGACCTTTTCCTGGTATTTCTGCGCGTGGGTCTGCACCTGCCGCACGGATCGAGTGCCGATGTACTCGGTGATGGCCTTCCACGGCCCCTGCGGGTACTTCTTGAGTGCTTCGAGGAACCGGTCGTGCTCGTCGCTTGACCAGACCCCCACTGCTCGGTTCGGGTGGGTCGGTTTGCCCGTGGTGGCTTTCATCGACAAGGTCGGGCTGCTGGTCGCAGTCGTTGCGGTCGGCGAGGTCAACACCATGATGGTTGAGTCGGATCGAGCTCGTGCTGCCATGAAGTGAATTCGGGAATGAGTGGCGTCGACCCTCGGGACCGACTTCGCTGAGCAACGGCAAGCCGAAATCCTACACAGTCGCTAAGGACAGGCGAGATCGCTCCAAAGTGAAGAGGAGACCGGTCGACGACATTTTTGCAGAGACTCTGGACCACACACGCGCCGCGCCGCTGCGTCCTGCAATGTGTAAGCAGTCACGCCGCCGTGTCACCGCCGACGCCGCCGCAGTGGTCTACCAGTTGAAGCAATCGCGCCACTTATTGCGGGCTGCAGCGTCTTGATGGGTCCGGCCTCGCTTGCCGTCCAGAACTCGGCGCGAATTTGAACACAGAAGGCCGCTAGACTTCAGCCAGCGCTGGCCAGCCCCTGATTCATTGGGACCGGATGGGGCTCATTTGCCAGAGCTGTGGCCAGCAGATAGGAATCCGGGCCGAAAAGCAGCGAAAGGAGCTCGGGAAGCCATGTCACGGCAACCCACAAAGATCCGACAGCGATCGGCACTTACACCTGCAGCGAGCTACGAACTATGACGGCTAAACCGCATTAGCCATCGGCGACGCGAAAGAGCTGCTCATTACCGTGTCAATAGCCGGACAAGAAACAAAGTGTTGTTAACGCTGTTTCGAGAAGCTCCACCCGCAGCCAGAACTGAGCGCTCCCCGCTGACCTTTACGAACAAAATCACTGTCGATCAAAGCGTTTAGCGTGCCCAACGGCGCCTTGCAACGTCCACGAAACCTGTCGCGGGATTGAAGTGCTTGCAAGGATTTCACGAATAGGTTCACAACAACACTCAACACTACCGACTTTTGTATTGTTTGACCACCGAAGAGTTGCTGTCGCACTCACCAGTGGCGACCCAAATTCCTCTGTCCACTGGTCAGCGCAGTCGCCGCACGCCAGCGTGCGGCTTAGTCCTGGCCCCGCTGCAGCAATCACTTTTGAGCGCTGTGCGGGCGCCAGTCCAGCAGACTTTCTCGCGTTCAACGGCCAAGATTGACACGAACGTTTCCGAGGTTGAGTCGCAGCGCTTCACAGTATCACTGTGGTCGTGACACGCCTCACTTTCTGAGACGCCAGTCAACACAAGTTCTTGCATGCTGTACATGTCGTGTTTTCCTCCTGCTGTTTTAGTTCTGTATGGTCGACGAAGGCAAAGCCCTCTCGCCGCCACTCAAACCAATCTACGTACTCCTTGGGCTAGCTACTAGAACGCACACGCTCGCTGACACCTCCATCTAATTCGAAGCTTCAGCGATTCACCAGGCCCGGCTTGAATCACTCGGGCGAAATCGGTGGGAAATCTCGGTCTCCATGGCTGGACTCGCTTTCCCCTTTCACTTATTTCGGTGGAAGAACGAGTTGCGCGGGTTGTGATCGCTGCGACTCGAGCGGAAGATGCCACTGGAGCGCTGGTAACTGTTGGGGCTTCCCGATGAAATGCTAGAGTTGGACGTCTCCACGGGCGAGAGACTTAACGTCGACGCAGACATCCGACTGCTCGAGCTCTGGTTGTTGGCGAGGATCGAGATGCGCTGGAAGTCCTCGACCTCCATGGGTGGCGACCGCTCCATGCGCGGGTGCGCTATCGTGGACTGGCGCAGGTTTCCTGCGTGTCCATTTGCGAGAGGGTGATGCGCATGCTCGTGCCGATAAACTCCTTCGTATGAACATGCACTTGGATGTCAGGCCGCTCGGCCAGTTTGGGGATCACGAGCTGCATGAAACCGTCCAGCATCATGGGCGTCACGTACTTGAGCTCGACGCCCATGGGGAAGGTATCCGACACGATGGGGCCGCCGTCCAGCACGTTCTTGAGCCACCTCGTCATATAGTCTAGTTTCTTCGGGTTGCCCTGCGCCCAGTCCGTCAACAGTCGCTTCCAAGGCACCGAGCCCAGCGTGTAGTGCATCGGCGGCGGGAAGTTGCGGATCTCTTCCCAGTGGTCCTTCACTCTCCGCGCGTTGCCCTTGCTGGACACTTTGCTCTTGGCATGCGCAATACGCGCCGCACTCTTCAGCAGCAAGTGGTGCGCCTCGGCCGACTTTTGGTCCATGATCCCATTAGCTGCCGCCGTGGCCAACAGCGACTTGTCTGATGCCAGCGACGTTAAAGAGCCTCGACTGTTAGTAGCAGGTGGAGCACTGTTCGCTTGGGTGATACTACCGATGTCCGTGGGCAGCTCACGCGACTCACAAATGTACGAGCGCAGCTTCTCGTACTCCGTCTCAATGGCCGCCAGATACGTCAAGTCCTTGCTCTCCTGGTCGCGGTGGGCCAGCTTTTGCACCTGCTCACCCACCTCCTTCGACTGCTGCCAGTTCTTCAGCGTGCGGTTCTCCGTCTTTAGCCGCTGGATCTCCGACTCTTGCTTCTCGAGTTGCTGACGCAGCTTCTCGTTCTCCTCGTGGAGAGCTGTGATCACTTCATGACTTTCGTCAAGAATGCCACTGGTGCCACTGAATCGGCTGTTCAGCATCGATCCGCGCGAGCCAATGGTGCCGCGGTCGCTTCCGCCCGATGACGCGTGCGGCACGTCGGACGGACTGAGCGAGAGAGCCTTCGAACCTGATGGGGACATCTTGGCAGTAGCGTTAAGCTGCTTCCTGTCCAGCTTCATCTGAAGCTGAGCAACCTTGGAACCGAGTTCTTTATAAGCCTTTTCCTTCTCCATTTTGCGCAGGAACACAAGGCGGAGGAGAGAGAAGCGCCAGAATCCTTGCAGTCGCTTCACAGCTGATAGCTGCCTCAAGTAGCGTTTGCGCTCCATGTGCATTCGGCAGTAGGCCTGGAATCGGACGATGCAGTAGTCAAACTTGAGGACACGGTACATCTTACGCGCTGATACGCCGCGAGCTTGAGCTTGCAGCAGCACGACACCTCTACGCAGCTTCAGGAACCGCTTGCGCAGCACATGGCGACGCCAGTACTTTTGGATGACCACAACCTGCTGCTTCTGTCGCAAGAACCTGCGGCGTACCAGCCAACAGCGCACATTCTTCTGCAATACGATCGCGTATTTGCGAAGAGCCCAACCACGCTTGGTCTCCAGCTCTTCCAGAACTCCTTCGCGGAAGTAGACGCGGGTCAGACCCACCTGGTAGTCCTGGATGTTGCGGCCTGGCAGTAGCTTCTCCATCATTTCTTCACACTGAGTCTTAACGTGCTCAGTATCCGAGTCGCTGACAAACTTGTTTTGTTGGTGGGGAGGCAGTGAACCGCTCAGAAGCACACGGAACTTCTTGATACACTCGAGATGCGGCATACGACTGGGGTATGCACTTCGGGAGACGCGAATGGCTTCGATGACACCAGCGCAACGCAGTTGGCTCACGATCTCACCGTGAGAGAAGCAGCTGGCACTCTTCAGGCCATTAGGCTTCAAACAACGGACGTAGTGCACCTCCGTCAGACCAATCTTCTCCATCAGTTGGGACAAACTCTCTTTGAACTGAGTACCCACTGTCGTCCGGCGCGTCTGAGCGTGACCTCCCTTCTTACTGCTCCGCCCACGCGACACAGATGTACTGCCCGTGCTGCTGTTTGCGCTCATATCATCGGTGAACATCTTGGACAGAATGTTCAGCTTCGACTTGCTCATGCACTGCTTAATATCGGGCAGAATGGCATCGCGGTGCTTGTCGAGGAAGCCCGTGGCGTCATACGTCACCTTGCCAGCGTAGTGATAGATGGAGAAGGCACATTTGTTGAGTCGTGGCGTCTCTAGCAGCGGGTTGTTCTCCATCACGGCGCCTAGTTTACTCGCGAACGATGCATCCGTGCCCGTAGCAAGCAGAGACTCTTCGTTTAGGAAACTGATAACACCCAGACGGCCTTCAATGAGGTTCAGCACATCCTGGTTGTCTGCAAACGTGATGTGAGACCACGAGATGTTCTCCTCCTCGTACTCAATCTGTACCGTCTTCAACACGTCCTGGACGAACTTCTGCTGCAACTTTTCGTTGGCATAGTTGATGCAGAATTGCTCGAACGAGTTCGTCTCGAAGTGCTCAAAACCAAAGATATCCAGAATGCCAATAAACGATCCAGCGCCCTTGATCTTGACGCCAATGGTGTGGTTGATCTGCTCCACAAGCCACAGGAACAGCTTCGAGTACAGACTCTTAGCTAGAGCATCGCGACAGTCAGCCGCCTGGTCATGCGTCATAGGCTTCAGAATCACCTCACGCCCCACAAACACATTGCGGTTGCACACGGCACGCTCCAGCGCCTCAACTTCAACGCCCAGAAGACGGCAAACCACGGTGAAGTGCTTCAGATCGACCAACTGCGAGGCGTCCACGTCGCCATTGCGCGTGGTGAACTCTGTCTCTCCGAGATGCAGCACGGCGCCCAGAATCTTGAAAATCTCCTGCTGTTGATCCTGGTTAATGCCCACAAGCTCTAGCGCTTCTCTCGTGCGGTTCAGATCACCTTCGTCTTCGCCGTCGGGCGCTTCGGTGTTTTCCGACACGTACTTGAATGAGTCGACCATGTCCAGCTCGAGATCAGGAAACTGTTTCCGCTGAGCCAATAGCTGGTAAAAGATGTGGAAGTTGCGCTCTCCAGCTGCTTGCGTCGTGACTCGGCTCTTCTCGAGCAGATACGTGCGAGATCTGGCGCCAATGAGTTGTCCCTCCAGCGTGAACTGCAGCTCTGTGAACTTGCCGAACCGACTCGAGTTGTCGTTGCGCACAGTCTTGGCGTTACCGAAGGACTCCAGCAACGGGTTGGCCTGGATGATTTGCTGGATGACTTTGGAGTTGGAGTTGGTGGCAAGAGCGGCCAAGTGGCTCATGACGATCTTGGTCGTCTCTGTTTTGCCGGCTCCTGACTCTCCCGACACCAGAATGCTCTGGTTTTCCTGCTTTTGGCGCATGTTGAAGAACGCCTCCATGGAGACCGCGTACACGTGCGGGGGCTTGTTCTCTCGCTTGCCGTCGCTGAACTTCTCCATCGTCTGCTTGGAATACAGATCCAGCCACTGGTACGGGTTCACGGCGATGCAAATGCGGCCAGTATACGTGTCTGTCAAGTGTATACAGCTTAGAAACTCATCTCAACAGCATTAGAAATTCACTCGACACGTACATGGCAATTGCCGGAAGAAACGCCGTCTCAGGTTATACAGGATCGAGGCTTCGTGGAGGTGGTCAATGAGGATCATGTCCTCGAAGCCTGAGGCGCTCTCACTCGTGTTCTGCAGTGGAAGCGACGTCTTGCCGCCATCGGCCTCCACCGACGTGTTTTTGGCACTCAGCGCCTCCAGCACCGTCGCGTCTGTAAGATCGAGCGCGCGCTGAGAGCCCGCCAGCGCCTTGAGTTCTCGCTCGGGGCCAAACCCTCTAGCACCTGCGCGTCCCGAGGTCCCACCACCTCGTCCAGACGCACCGTGAGCTGCTTGCCATCGGCGCTGACCTGGCAAATGACGCCGGGCAGCCAAACGTGCTCGGCGTCGGGGGCGTATACCTGAATGTACAATGTGTGTATACACGGCAATCAGCAGGCAGTGGAGCACACTAGCGACGGAGAAGGGTTAACCCACCTTGATCCCCTCCATTGCGAGACTGCCTGCCGCTTTGTGTCCCTCGATGCGGCGCGTTTGCTCTCTGCGGAGCGTCGAGATCGAGCGATCGGATGACCTCCTTTTCTCCCTTCGCAATGTGCCTCCCCTTGGGTCAGATGTATTGGACGAATATCTAACGTGAAGCAGTACATTACTTGAATACTGCTTTATGTTATATAATCGACCAATCAAATCGATCTATGACCATGTGGCTTCATTTTTGTGTTACGCATGGACGACGTGGATTTTCTCACCCGATTGTGCCCATTTGAGCCGCGCCGACGGACCTCGCGGCAGTCGTAAGCGAGACACCTGGGCGTCTGCTGCATCTCGACCAGGGGCAGCAGCCAGCAGAGGATGAAGAAGCACACAGCTGACGAACGACGTTGGCGACACGAAAATCATTTTTAGCATACAAACCTCAAGTCAAGGCACCCCTTTTATGTGTGGAGCCTCTTGACAATTGGCAGGATACGCCGCTGCACCGAGTGGCCATGCTGCGCGCTCGGTTCTCGCTGCTTGGCGCCGCCTCCTGCCGGCATCAGCGCCCTCAGCGCCCTCAGCACCCTCTCCGATGCTTCGCTGCCGCCTCCTCCGCCTGGGAGTGGATGAAGGACCCGGACAACCCCAAACTGAAGCAGTTCCTCAAGGTTTGTCTGCCCGCTACGTTACTGGAATTTCACTCATGGTGTTTACCTTCCCAGCTCGAGCGCAACTACCTCGTAAACCAACTAGCCATGCCCAAGTTCCGGCGCGTAGAGATGCTTTCACCTGGAGCTGCGTAATCGTCTGCTGCGAGAGGACTTTAGCATCCCAGAATGCATGGGCAGCTTCGAGTACTACACGCGGCAAGCGCCCGGGCAGAACTTCCCTGTGTACTTACGTCGCAGAAGAGGTGAAGGAGAAGAAGAAGTGGTGCTGGACCAGAACAAAGAGCCGTCCCTGAAGCACGGCTTCCAGTTTGTAGCTGGCATGAAGATGGCGCCAGACGCCAACCAAGTGCTGCTGGTCATGGAGAACGACATTGAACAGTGCAAACTGGTGCTCAGAGAGCTAAAAACAGGGAGGATGACCCAGCTCGAGGAGGTGGATGGCGTCAAGAACGTGGAGTGGAGCTCGGCAAAGCCGTACAAAGTGTTTTATTACACCAAAGTGGACGATAATGGACGACCTTTCCAAGTGTATAGATGCAACCTGGAGACGCGTACGAAGGAGCTGGTACGGAGTTTTTTTTTACAAGATTGATAAAGCAGAGGATTTATTTTGTGGCGTTGTGAGGACAGATTTATGAGGAGAAGGACGAGGCCTTCTTCGTGGACGTCTCAAACACAAAAGACGCGAGATTTGTGCTCATTAACTGCAACTCGAAGAACATGTCCGAGATCCATGCGCTGGACGGGCAAGATGCTGCCGCCAAGCCACATCTGCTGCGCCAACGTGAATCTGGTACCGCTTATTTTGCAGACCATGCTGCCGGACAGTTTTTCATCGTCACGAACGCTGACGGCGCGCTTAACTACAAAATCGCCACGTCAAGGTGGAATGCTGAAGAAACAAAGTCGTATCTTAGTGCTTGGGAGACGCTGGTGCCGGAGCATGAAGACGTGAAGATCGAAGATGTGGATTTATTCAAGGAGTACTTGGTGCTGTACGAGCGCGTGAATAGTGTACCGCGAATCCGGGTGTGTGAGCTTGATGACACAGCTCATGACTCTAGCGATCCACACTACGTACCGTTGCCGAAGGAACATGAGATCTGTCGAGTCTTACCTGGTGTCAACCGCGACTATGAGTCACATCGCGTGCGGTTCCAAATCTCCACGCCACTGGTTCCAGAGATTGTATACGACTACGACATGAAAAACAAAAAGCTGCACCTCTTGAAGGAGACAGAGCTTACGGATCGATCGATGGGTGAGAGGCGCAACAGCAACGGCAAAATCATCAAGTCATCGTTTGAGCGAGAGAAATTCACGTGCGAGCGACTCTACGTGCCCAGTATGAGCAGTCTTGGCGTGAAAATCCCATTAACTGTTATCCATCGTCGGGATATAACGTTGAATGGGCAAAACCCCACATTGCTCATCGGATACGGAGCTTACGGTACCAATCTCGAGGCCGACTTTGAACTCGAGCATTTAAGTTTGCTGGAGCGTGGCTGGGTGATTGCTCTCGCTCACGTACGTGGAGGCGGCGAGCTCGGATTGCCATGGTATCAAGCTGGAAAGGGCATGCAAAAGCGCCACACGTTTGATGACTATGTGGCGTGCACACATCACCTATTCGATGCAGGTTTTACCAACCCGAAGCGGCTGGCAGGAAAAGGAGTTAGCGCAGGCGGATTGATTATGGGATATGTGGCAAACGAGTATCCTCAGCTGTACCAGGCGTTAGTGATGAAGGTGCCTTTCGTGGATATCTTGGCCACTATGCAGGACTCCAGCTTACCGCTCACCGTTCACGAATACGACGAATGGGGCGACCCCAACGGCCCAAAGGCACACGAGTACATCCAGTCGTACGCTCCTTGTGAGAACGTCAAGATGAACCAGGTGTATCCAGCCATGTTTGTGACGGGGAGCCTGAACGACCAGCGTGTTCAATTTTGGGAGCCTGCCAAGTGGATGTACAAGATGCGTCAAGTGCAGGCCTCGCTCGCGAAGCAGGACAAACGTCTTTTGCTGTTGAAAATGAGTGAAGACGATGGTCATTTTGGTGGCGGGGGTCGTCTTGAGCAGTTAGAGGAAGGTGCCATGGAAATCGCGTTCCTGTACCGAGCTTTGCGACTACCATTTCCGCCGAAATAATTTGCCGCGTGCGGTGGGGCTAAGTTTGCCCTTGTGCCGCGCAGCCTGTAAATAGAGCTCTGGTGGTGACGTGTTTGCAAAGAATTTGAGTATCGTTTCCGCGTGGAAGAATCGTCTTGAGGTTGCCCATTATGTCGGCCACGGCGGAGGAGCTCGAGAATGATATCGCTCAGATGGAAGATCGGTTGGCCAATGTCAAAGTCGCTGTGGACGTGGAGCGAGAGGCTTGGAGACGCAGCTCGAAGAGAGGAAAGCGCGGCACGAAATGGAAAGGGGCAGCGCCATCTCGCAAAAAGCAGCAAGAACAAGTTTCAGCAACTAGTGAAAACAACATAGGCGGTGGCGATGACAGTGGAGATTTTACTGTGATGCCAATGTATTGGGACGCGCTGGAGCTCGCGCAGTATTTGCAGGCCAAGAACCTGACGTACTACGCACAGATTGTCGTGTACGAACAAATCACTGGTAAAATATTGCTGGATACTCCCGTGACCAAGTTGCGAAAGCTCTTCGAGGAAGTGGCGCCTTCGGCAAATGATCCCAACTGGAAAGTTTTCCAAAGCGAGTGTTCTAAGCTACAGAGGCAGCAACGACGTCTTGATAAGGCAATCTCCAGTGGCCGATTGCAGCCACACTCGGCTCGCTCCGTAGACTCTACCGGAAGGGATCAACACCCCACGCCATCTGCAGTCATAAGTGCAGCAGGAACAGCTCTGGTTTTCCCACTCATCTCGCCCCGGCTACCTGGCGTGCCAAACGCAATGTCGACGCAAGCTCAGCAGCCAAGCGAACCAAAACCAACTACCGCTTCAAGACCAAATTTGCATTTGCGAAAGCCTGCGTCATCGAACAACGTTCCGATGGCGACTTGTTGGAATTGCAAGGCTCGTTTCTTCCGTCCTCATGTGAAAAGACCTACTGGTGGGCGCTCGAACTTGGATTCCAACCAACCAGTCTCTTCATCAATGCGCGCGTCTCTATTAGCACGTGCCTACTGCTCAAAAGCGTGCGAGGAGAGCATCGAGTCCAGCGATATTCGTGTCTCGCCATCGCTCAGTGCTCGCGTGAAGGTGACGTTTTGCTCGTCGAACACGCCAGCGGAAGATAAACCGAAGCGACCGCGCCCCTCTCGTATAGCTACTGGGCTCGCTTCCGTTCCAACGCCCAGCGAGCCACAACGCGACGGATTTGCTAGCAGTGGTGGTATTGTCGTGGGCCTTGTTGGAGGTGGGAACGGCGATAGTTCGCCAAAGAAAATGTCCAACAGGAACTTGCGGAAAACCAATACGTTTGCGCGTCGCCCATCGAAGCCAGGCGCGTCATTGAATGGTGGAGACAGCTTTGATTTCCTGCACGTAGCGGCTCCACGACGGGAGGTCGCTGCTATAGAATCACCACCTAGACGTGAGCAAGGAGAAAATTACTTGTCGGGTGCCATGGCGTACGCTAGCCGCAGCAGTTCTCGGCCGATGGATGCTGCCAGTGCCGCTACTGCATTGTCGCTTTGTGCTTCGATCACGTCGATCACAATTAATTGTGGTCGACCGAGTGGGGCATCGGTTGATCGCTCTCCAACCAAGTCATCCACCCTGGCGTTAAGCAATCCAGGGTTCCAAGGCGCGCTGAACCAGAGCAAAACCTTCCAGCAGTCCACGTACAAGCTTGACCCGGATATCTTTCAAGCACACGAAGAGACTTTCTCGAGCTGCTTCGGTGCCACAGCGCTGAATAACCGGGTGTACAGTTCTGCATCTGCTTGCGGTAGCTTGCACGGACTTGATCCCGGTCGCGGCAACCTTCTCCGTCTGACGGAGTTCCTATCGGTTCGAGCTCTTCATCGTCTGAGCTTGACCTGCCGCGCGTGGTTCAACCTCATCACGGTCCCTTCGATTTATAGCGACGCACTGTGGGGAGTCAAGTCTTACGCATTTGGAGACCGTCCGAAGAGGACGATGCGTTCCTGCTCGATGTGGGCGTGCTCAAGAAGCCTGAGCGGCCTCGACGCATGCTGCAGCTTCTCACTCGTCAGGTGGCCCGCGTGGTGGTGGAGAATATGAAAATTCTTCTCAATATCGATACCTGGCAATTGGCCACCGTCATGGCACCCGTGGACGAGCAAAGCGTACAGTCACTGCACCGAACGATAGCAACATTGCGCGACGGAGGCGAGCTATCACCGAGACCGGGCGGCCAGGCGCGACATCTCCCGACAGAGCTGTACGAGCAGATCACTGTCATCTACACCCGCGCGGGCGAGGTTGTGGCCGTGTGCGCTCGCCAACTGATCCGACCGGTGGACCCTTTGGCGCTGCTCACGGATATTCTGCAGGGGCTCAAGAGCGGTGGGCTGCTGCGCGTGCACTGCCGTCGGCTTCGACTCTTCTCGCAGACCAACAGACTGCCGTTCGATCAGTGGGCGCCGCTGCCGTCCTGCAGCCGCACCGTGGTGGAGTTCTTCTGGAGCAGTGCCGGCACAGAGGCCGCTGCTGCGCCGTCCCTGGCGCTGCCCGCGTGGCATCAAAAGATCCTGAGCAAGTTACAGCTCTCGCTGCAGCAGCGTCTGCTGGGCAAGGACAGCGTCCAGCAGGTGATCAAGCTCGCCCACGACCAGAACGTGCCGACCCACGCGCTGACGGCGCTCGAGAAGTTTCTCGCTCGCAGTCACACGCGTCACCATTAACAGGCGAGTCTGTCGTGGCGGCAATGGCCGTTGCGACGATGATTGCCTCCGCCTCGACTGCCGCAATCCGGTAAACACGACTAGTGAGATTGGGCGGCGGTCGTCTGCTGCATCTTGGACGCTGCGCGCCACGAAGCCGTCGATCCCGAGATCGATTTCCGCGCTGTACACTTTCGGCAGCGAGCGCTGCGCGTTCGTCTTGTCCACCGTGGTGGACAGCACACTCGTCTTTCGCTCACCGATCGCCTGAATGCCTCGATGTGCTACTGAACTCTCGGTGCATGGATTTTTTACGGAGCCATCGACTAAGTTCAGGGGGAAACCTGCTACAGACCTGACCTGCCCAGCCGGAGCTAGCAGGTAAAAGCGGCGTAATTGCCGTCGAGCGCCGTTCGTCGGACGTCGAGCGGTGTTCGTCGGACGTCGAGCGGTGTTCGTCGTTCATATGAAAACAAAGCTCTGTTGGCGCGAGGGTGTCTGTGGACCGCGCAGCAGGCCGCAACCGGGACCGAAAATCCACTCGAGGGCGCGACCCGCCTCACGCGCTGCCCATCTGCTTGGCAACAGTCATCATCAGCACCGCACAGCAAAACGTTGGTAAAAGTATCAAAAGTCTCCTGTCAGCGCACGTTGGCCCTCCCCCACCAAAAATTTGCAGCAGATGGCTCTGTCCTGTGCGTGCCTCAACTGCTGGGAGAACTGCCAGGTCACCAGGGGGCATGTGCAAGAGATTGTTGATGGCGCTTTTCGTTTTGCTGGGTCGACGCCACGAGGCCGTGAGAAGGAGCCATCGCCGCGAACACACAGTTGTCCAGCTGGCCGGCCAGCTTGCTCGCACGGTCGATTGTTGGCGTCGCTGCCGAGACGATTGTGAAGTTGAAGCCGTCACGCTGCACCGCGAGTGCCGAAGTGAAACCTGCTACCATCGATGCGGCGGCCAGCGATGGAGGATCGCAGTGCCAACGGAGACCATTACTGCTTGTCGACGACAAGCGCTGCAGAGCCAAACGGAGATCTGCACCGCGGCAAACAACAACAGGCGGGGCTGCCCCGCCAACCGTGATGGCTCCAGCCGACTTGGCCCAACCCACATCTTTATCTGTCGACGATTTCGCGCTGCCGCGGGACGCCCGTGTCCAAAATGCGAGCCGTATGACACCCGGCGTGGATTTCCCAGCCCGTGATGGCTCGGCCGGACGAAGTGTACGACACAAAGGCCTACTACTAAACAGCGCGCGGGGCTAATCGACAGTCGCGGCCGCGGACACCAGAGCAGTCTCAGCCTGGGCCGGCGAGTATAGAGGGCCGTCGGACCGCCACCTCATTCTGGAATCTGCGCGCTTCAGCTCACAAACGCTGCCTCCGACGACCATGTTAAAGCCCGTGAACGCTCGCATCGAGCGCGGCCTCTGGTCGGGCGAGGAGCACGACCGCTTCCTGGACGGGCTCAAGCTCTTCCCGCGCGGGCCCTGGAAGAAGATCGCCAGCCACGTGGGCACGCGCTCGCCGCGCCAGGTGCAGACCCACGCGCAAAAGTACTACGAGAAGGTCGGCCGGCGGCTGCGCGGCCTGCGCAAGGACCGCAAGAAGCTCGTGCGCCCCGAGCACCGTCTGGACGAGGACATGGTGCAGCTCTGCCAGCTCGCCAAGCAGGACGGCGGCCGCGTCGACCCGCAGCTGGCCAGTCGCCTGCGCGCGCCGCTGTCGTCGCCCGGCAAGCTGCTGGCTGCCACAACAGACAAGAGCCTCGCATTGGCTTCGTTCCAAGAGCAGCTGCAGAGCGTGCAAACTGTACCAGCGAGTCCCTGCCCAAGTGCCGGCAGCTGCAGTAGCGGCGGCGCCTCCGACAGCGACAGCAACGTGGACCTGTCGGACTTTGACAACTCGTGCCTGGACTTCCTCATCGAGGTGCTGAGCGGCGGCGTCGAGCCGTCGACTAGCCAAAACACGGCCGTCAGCATGACGAGCGCCTGCGACTTTGTCGTGAACGTCTGACCCGCGCGAGAGGCGCTGCGTGTCCGTCAGAGAGTGTAGTAGTAGCAACCACCCACTGCGTCCAAGTAGTATATGCGAGGCTCCAGTAGAGACCGCGGAGACAACCCAGCGAGGCCTGCATTCCACACAGTAACTTATCAAGAACAGCTCCGTTGACCATTTTCATGCGTACCGGCAGCACTCTTTTTTTCATGCGGTCGGGTGCAGGAGAAGGCCATGGGCCGCTTCCGGCAAGACAACCGAGCCTCCGAGCCAGCAAAATCCAGCCATCGGGCGCAGCAGCCAAGTTGACGGGACGCCATCGTCTTGGCGTGTCATCATCATCGACGGCTGTTCTATGTGCGTCTCAAATATTGTTGTTGCAGTTGACTGGCTCCGCGCGATTCGAACAGCAAAGCATACTGAAACCAAGTCAAAACGAGGTTGAGATGCGGTTCTTCGTGGCCAAGGGTTTTCTGAGTCGGATCGCGCCGACCGAATCTGCGACATGTTCGAGCACACGTAATGGCTTCAGGATTTCAAGTGCTTCACTGCTCGTTCTGCTTCCGATGCTTCATTGCTCCACCGCCGCAGTTCTCGGAGCAATTCCACTGCCGACGGTCGTGACGACGGGTCCAGCTCGGACAAGACGACTCCGAACGAGTAGATGTCGGCTTGCTCCGTGTAGCGTTTGCCCTCGAGGATCTCTGGCGCTGTCCAGTACGGCGTGCCCACCCCGCTGTCATGGTCACCTCGGTGCGATCGCGACTCACACCAAAGTCGATCAGCTTTGGCTCCAGATTGCTCGTTAGCAAAATGTTGTTGGACTTGAGATCTCGATGGATCAGGGGCGGCGTGCGGCTGTGCAGATACTCCAGCGCCTGCGCCACGCCAACCGCCATGTAGATCTTGTCCCTGGCCCACGAGAGCAGGTCGGCGTTCCGCTGCAAGTAGCTCTGCAAACTTCCCTGCGGTAAGTACTCCAGCACCATCAACAGATTGTTGAGACTGTTCCAGGCGACGCCAATAAACGACACAATGTGAGGGTGGTCGAGACTGGCACTGAGCTCGATCTCCTCTGCGAAAGACTGCACCATGGCGGCACTTTGGCTCCTGGTCTGCAGCAACCTCTTCACCGCAACCTTCTGGGCGTTGTACTCGCAGAGCCAGACCTCTCCAGAGGCTCCTTTCGAGAGAGCTCTCCCAAAGTGCAAGCTCTCGAATGAAATGCGCTTGCCGGCCAGGTGTTCACTGCCCAGCAGGATCTTGAGCGTCTTGTTGGAACCTGCGCTCTCATAGTCGAGACGACCCGAGGATTGGTCCGTCGTGATCGTCGCGGTGGGCAGGACTGGTAGTTCGGGCGTACCTCCATTAAAGTACTGTCGCCGAGGTTACGGCCTGTGCTCAAGCTGGCACACTGAATGGGACTTCTGTAGGCGCTGGCACGCGTTCACGACAAGGCACGGTGATGGAGCAGCTGTCACGTAGTAGTGTTTGTAGTAGCAGGAAAATTGTTAACTGAGTGTATTTGCTGTTGGCAAAGACTTGTTGGTGTGCTCCTGCGCCCCTGTGGGCTCCTTGGTTCTTTTGGCACTGTTCTTCAACATCAATCTACAACTACACATGCATGCGGCCGGTACTATACAGCATACACTTAATGTACCATCGTTTCGGATGCTCAGCCGTGCTGCACGACAGTGTGACTCAGGCTCGCACTTCATCCATCATGTGCGGCCGACTCACAGCAACCTTCCGTGGCCAATATCTGTTTGCTTTTGCTCATTAATAAACTTTCCTCTTTGGAATCACCCGGGTTTCGCGACAAAGCTAGCTTTACGCTCTTCGACGCGTGAGTTTGTTGATCCCGGAAGACGCTAGATGTCCGGATCTCCGTTTCCTCGGTGCGCGCGTCGATCGAGGTTTCCTGTTGACTGTCGTCGGGCTGCTCAAGCGTCTACGGGCTTCCCGACCAAGTACGACACCAAGATCGGACTTCGAGTGCAGCAAACACTAAGTTCGCAGTTGAAGTGACTAAGTTCGGGTAACTTCAACATGTCCAGGACACGCTCCACGGTCGACTCCGATGGCGACGTGGAGATGTCGGTCTCGCAACCTATCTTTGAGGTCGCTAGGCCTCCAGAGCTGGGACCATGCGGCTCTGATCGAGTGGTACCGGGAATGGGAGCGCTACGAGGAAAGATGCGCCACCGCTGCACCATGTTCAACGAGGTGATCGAAAATATGGTCGCCACGGTGAGAAGCTGCGTCAAGCCTTTGGTGCTCAAGAATCTCGCTGAGTACGTGCTCAAGAAACCTCTATCTTCTGTAGCGGATGCGGACATCATGGCAATCATGAAGGCTCGCTGCAGGACGCTCAAAAACGAGTTCATGCCAGACGTCACGTCTTTGTTCCACCTCAACTAATGATGGACCTCTCTATTGATGACTGTGGGCTCGGATTTTCCGCTATTACCCAGATTTCACGAGGATCATGGAGGACAATGGTCTACAAGAACTGATTGGGAGCGACAACGAAGCTGACCCCGGCTACAAGAGCAGGATGAAGGCTCGTTGCCGTCTCCTTGTCGAAAATCTGCAGCCATCCGTACTTAAGACTCAGATCACTCGTTTAATTGATTTGGAGCGGCGTGACTCCCGATCGGAATAAGTCGCCACAGGACTACGCGGCCAAGAACGACCCCAAACCGGCGAAGGCCGAGCGGTAGCCGCAGAAGAGCAGCGGGGCCAAGACTGGCTCGCCGACGAGCGACACCACCTGTAGCGATAACAGCGCCAAGCAGCACAGGCAACGCCGCTGCTCGCACGCCGCGCCCTCCGCCAACAGATGGGTGTTTGTCTGCAAAGGGCAGCACTGGATGAACGACTGCCGCCCGCCACCGATGCGCAGCGCGAAGAAGCCCTCCGTAAATACCGCGTGGCGAAAGCCCACAAGGCGACTGCTGTGCGTTCCAAGGCCGCAGGTGCACAGAACCGCTTGTTCTATCCGGATCAATGGGTTACTGGAGACAGTGTACTCACCAGACACAGCTGCTGACAAGAGCGTGGTGCCCTTGGAAACAGTTAACTCCCTCCACGCAATACAGCCAACACTCCAAGTGCAGAAGGTTCCGGCGCCAGTGAGGGCTGTGATGGCGAACGGATACACACACAGTAGTGCGACTAAGAAGTGCTGCTCGACTCGGAGCTAACCACACTGGCGGTGCAGGCGGTGCTACGGTCAGTGCCTTGCCTGGCACTGACCGGTGACGGTGATGAGTTCCTACTGGGCCGAGATGTGCTAAAAGGGCTAGGGATTGATGTCGAGCAGCAGCCCTCCCAGATGGCTTGGCTGGCGCTTCTCAAGAGTGAGACAGACGAATTCCCTGTTGTCGACGAGCTTCCATTTGGCGTTGGAGCGTCTGAACCTGTTAATTCCCTGGATCAGTTGCTTGAGCGCGCTGTCACTAACCGCCTGTCTCAAACAGCTTGCCGACTGAGAACGGTAGCACGGCTCGCGACTTATTCAAATTATTTCCCGGTATTTGGCGTAATGAAGTTGGTCCTGACCCGGCGGCGGACGTCGAACCGCTAAGAGTTACTTTCCGACCTGATGCCACGCCATACCGCAGCCTACCACGAAAGTATGCGCCGCTACAAGCCAAATGTATTCGCGAGTATGTGAAGTCGCTTGTCGACAGCGACCTGGTGACACCAAGCAACGCTTCACGATGGGCCTGCGCTGAGGCGCCGATGCGCGAACCCGGCACACAAAACAAATTCACGTTAACCACCGACAACAGGCCATTCAACCACGCGACGGTCCCGGTCGTTGGCACGATACCGTCAGCCGCGGCCATCATCGAAAACTTGCGGCGTAAGAAGTGTCCCGCACGGTTTGATTTCACGCAAGGCCTATGGCAAATGCCTCTGCACGAGGAAAGTCGAGAGATGTTCTCGTTCATCACCCCCAATACACACACACATCGATGTTGTGTACACGCCGTCCAGGGTGCCACAAGGTGACATGTATTCAGCACTGCATTTTCAGAGTAAGATGCAGTCCAAGCTAGCGCCTCTGATTACGCACTCGGCGATCGTGTGGGTTGACGACATGCTGCTCTTCGCGCCGACGATGGAAATTTTTGCAGACGCTCTAGAAGTTTTTCGAGCTGGTGGATGTGGCTCATCTTAAACTTAACATAGCGAAGTCGTCGCTGTTTGAGTTGGAAATCTTGTGGTGCGACCGTTTAATCTCGGAATAAGGTGTCCGTCAGGACCCCACCCGCAGCAGTGCTTTCTCGAGCCTGCCCCTACCCGCTAGGATGGCTGACCTGCCGTATTTTATCTGCACCACGAATTAGTTGCATGACTCGCTCCCTTACTATGCACGCATGATAGCTCCACTGCAGGACAAGTTAAATGCTGAGCGTAGTCGAATCGGCCGCCGCAACCGAAACGCCTTAAATATGGCCACAACCTGAAGTTCTACTGAGCTAGCCGCTTACAACGCTGTGGTGGATTTGGTGGAGGACTCGGCGATCATGACATTCCCTGACCCAGAAGCCAAGCTCCTCCCCTTCACTGATGATTCTGCCCACAGATAAAGCGTCATCGTCACCCAGGCCCGAGACTGGGATGTGTCCCGACCGGTTGACAAGCAAAAGCATGAGTTAGTTGTCCGTAGAGGGAGAATGTTCAAACACTCGGAGCTGAATTGGACAGTGGTGGAAAAAGAGGCTTTTCCGATTGTCGAAGCTTGCCATGGCCTCGAATATTTTCTGCTTCGGCCGAAGGGGTCTCGCTCTG
Source organism: Phytophthora macrochlamydospora (assembly GCA_011947325.1). Lineage (NCBI taxonomy): Eukaryota > Oomycota > Peronosporomycetes > Peronosporales > Peronosporaceae > Phytophthora > Phytophthora macrochlamydospora. The sequence goes on along the minus strand of JAAVTH010000487.1, from coordinate 87,185 downwards.
GCACGCACGAGACACAGTTCAAATTGCCGCTGTGCAGACTCGGAGCCACGAAGTAGTCCCAGTGATTTCGCTGTCAAGTCTCCGCCCACTTGCCTATGAGAATTTCGTATTTCCTTCTCGAGCTGGCATCAAAATTGCCCAAAAGCTCCTGCTCGTGAACGCTTTCGGCTGAACAACGCTTTGGAAGAAGAGGATGGATGGTATGGTGACTATTAACCAGCGAGTTTGGATCCCCACTGGAGCATACGACCTGCTTAATCGCATTTTTGTGGTTGCCCACTATTTTCCAAAACCAGTACCTGACTCGAAACCAGTTCCCAGTGTCCCTACAACCTTAGCAGCGGAAGAGACTGGCATGGGCTGCGGTAGTGGAAGAGCTGTTGCAGGAGGTTCAGCGCCCTCGCACCGCTCTCAACCTTGACAGCAACGACCTCTACAAGCAGCTTCTCTACCTCCGGGCACCCTAGCAACCACGTCTTCATCTAGTTGCGCGCGATGGACCTGACAAGCCTGCACGGAACAGCCGTGCTGAAAATGGGAATGTCCTTCAGCTCCGGATTGGCAGCAACCACGTTCATGCAGGACTTCACCTACAATGCGAACGTGCGCTGTGTTGTGGAATGTAGTGGAAAACTGAAAGTCTACCGGTGTGGTCAGCACAAACAAGGCTACAAGTGGTGAGTTCGGGTCTTGGTTCGCATAAAGAAGGATAAGTCGCGTTACCGTTTCATCTCCTCGATAATGGACAAGCATCATGATTTCTGCATGTCGGTTGTCAAGCCAATTGCGCGGCAACTTGCGTTGTTGCCAACCTTGCGTTCTGCTGTCCTTGCTGACCGCAACATAAAGCGCAAGACACTGGCAGCGCTGGTTCGAGCTCATTATGGTGTGGCGTTGCAGCGCAGCCGCTCTAAGTTGTACAGAGCCAAGGATAAAAAGCTCGGTGGTGCCGATGGCGAGTGGGGAGCTTCATTTTGACGCCTTCCTTTCCTAGCAGATTTATTCCGGTCTAATCCCGGTTCGTCAGTTTGCTTGGAAATCGATTAACACCAACAATTCTTACGCGGGTTTGTGGCATTTGGAGCGAACGTTGCGTGTCAAGAGGGCATGTTACCGCTGCTTGGGTTTGACGGAGCCCATTCGCACCATTCCAAGTACAACGGCATCGTGCTTTCTCGTTTTGGACGAGATGGAGATAATCACAACATAACGTTAGCCACGGCTTTAGTGAACGTGGAAAATGAAGCCAACATGTTGTGGTTTTTGGAGCGGAGCTTTGCATCTGGAATCAATTTATCAGATCGAGCTGTATTCTGTGACTGCGGTAAAATTGTTGGCACCGTCAAGCGATTTCATGACTCCACTAGAGTTAAGGTGAATCTGCGCTACTCTTCGGTTCACTTGCAGAGAAACATGAAGAAAAAATCAAGCTGAATGGGCAAGCATTTGAGAATTTTGCACAGAACAGAGTAGAAATATAGCTGCGCCTGTGCTCATGCCAGAAAATACCGAGACGGACATGTAAATAGCAAATCGAGCCGGCAGAAAATGTGACGATGTGAATTGTGATTTTTCTGTGGATCGCGCTGTGGAGAGTTTACATATGGAGTTTATTATGGAGCTAGTGTTGGATATTACGTTCAAGAGATGAAGAGGTGTGCGATAAAACGTGTCGCTTGGGAGAAGGCGGGGTGTGCTGTCCTACCAAGGATGGGCCCTCAAGACCAGGAAGTGCGCCCAAGAAAATGTGTTCTTGAAAGGCACGCCCAAGAAATGGCGCGTCCTTGGAATGCGCGCTGAAGGAATTTCCGCTCTTGGGATGTACGCCCAAGGGCACATTGCCTTGAGCGTGAGTGCACGTTACGTCCTGGTCACCCCTCGCCCTTAAACGGGTCGCCAAGAACCAAGGTATAAATTGCCACAGTGAAAGGTATTCCTGTGTGCAACCCGTCTCGCCTTGGCTAACCTCACGATGTGTGAGGCAAGGACCTGTAAATCCCAAGCTGCCCAAGTGACCCAAGAAGTACGGCTGCCGCCCAAGACCCAAGAAGTTCTTGGATGAACATTCCAAGGGTATATTTCTTGGGCGGCCATTTCTTCGATGGAGATTCTCTTGGATGGAGATTTCTTCGATGGAGATTCTCTCTTGGACGTGGATTCTGGCACTTAGCGAAAATTCGCATTCACCATGGACCCAGTGGTTTGTATCCAGAATGTTTACGCCACGGATGATTTGAAGAGCGACGAACCCACGATAAGTGGCCGTCATCAAGTCAAGCATACTAAGATCAAGACTAATTCGTATCCTAATGACTGCACCCAAGATCTGCGGAAGAGCTGCAGATCTACTAGCTATAAGAGATATCAATCAGAGAGTTCTTTTGCCATGTACTGCACAAGCGCCAGTCGGTGCTCTTTGCGTGTTAGTGCTAGGTGACCTGCTGCTCCCCACCTGTTTGTTAAGTCCAATTGGGAGGGAGTCTAGGCGCCCGACCATTTCGTTTACTAGTTGGGCGTCTGTCTTGCAGGCCAACCCATTTCATATTAAAACTACGCTCAAGCGGCTGGATAGCAGTCGCCGCTTGAGTTTGCTTTGAGACTGCGTCTTACAACGTTCTGTATTGGGATTTGTATTGACTGATCTGTGTGTTCCTTCGATTGAAGGTGGTGCGCATTTGCTGAACCAAGTCCAAGACTTTCCAGGTGTCTTGGGCGTTGGATTGAACCTGGTGTGAGACCCCCGACCAAGGGTCTATAAGAATAAGTGTCGGCTGTATATTTGCATAAGGATCTCTCTGTATATTGATTATCTGTGGTTGCTAGTTCTTCTTGAACTTGCAGTCCAAGAACCCCGTCTCTTCAACTGCCGCCCAAGAAAAGTGGGCTGCAGGGGAACGAATTGTGGGCAAACTAATCCATCTAACACTCTTTTGTGTCTTTGACTGTGAAAGGCCATCCGGTAGATTAAACGCGGAATCCAAGGGTCAAACCTATAGGGATTCACGAGGTGCACACGCCAATCCTTCGACGGCAGTTCCAAGAACCGCCGCTGAAGGAGTTCACAACTGATCTCGGTTCACCAAGATCCTGGCCACGTTGCCACAGCCCGCGCTGTGCAACAACCACCCCTGGACGGAAAACATCACCAGAGTTCCGCCACACAAACATTTTCTTGGTACAAGTTCTAGTTTTGAGATGACGCCAATGCTCACTAGCAATTATGGCAAGCTTTCTAACCCCAATCCCGAGATCGGGAGCAGTGCAGGCATAGTTAAGCAGATCCTGAGAGCTAGCGCGAACCCGGTTGCCTTGTGATTTAGAGCGTCAAAATTATGGCGTGGCTGCTCTCCTGGGCTGCCCCGTGGCAGGAGAGATCAGGCCAAGCACGAAAACGTGAGTTTAGCTTACTTTGCATTTATCAAGCAAGGGACTAATACGCCTTTGTCGTTTGTGGAAGTCTCATCTCCTAAGCAAAGTCTTTAGTTTTGTAATAACGGCACGAAATATACTTTAGTCTTTAGGTTCTAAAGATGAAGCCTCGAAGCGACAGGACGACGGCAATGCAGCCAGCGCATCCAGCGCGTCCAAGCCGTGGCACACGTGGCAACAACACGGCTATGACGAACGTACCTGTCACGTCATCGGCCACACTGCCACCATGGATCACGGACATTTTCCATACGAGTTTGGTCCTGTGGAAGAAGGAGCGCCGCGAGTATGAAGACGCAGTCACTGCTCGGTGCGCCATCTCCGGTGAGGATGTAAACAAAGCTATGATGGCGATCAAGAACACCTGTGACCACACTCTCCTGGAGATGCTCTGCAAGTTTGAGTGGGAGGTACCGCTCGCGTCGATCACTGAGGATCGGATCATCAGCGAGATTGACAAGATAGCCAACAATGTGAAGAATGGCTCCTTTTTGACGAAGAGCTGCAGATGGATCTACAAGAATCTAACGCTCACGCGCGAGTAGTAAAGTACTTCAAACTGTGTGAGGGCATTATTATGCAGAATGGACTGCAAAATACGTTTTCTACTGCAATTGGCATCACCCACAAATGCGTGATCTGAAGAACACCTTGCAGCCAGCAGCACTATGGGATGAGGTGCAAACGCACTAAAACCTGATTGACAAAATCAGCACGAAGAGTGATGTGGCTTTATACAAGCTAGTGAAAGAAAATGTTCTCGAGCAAGACAGAGTGTTCCGCTCGATGGCAAATTGGAAGAAGTTGGAGGAACAGCAACAAAACCGTGATAGAAAACAACGGCAAGGAGACCGTTGCAGCAATAGAAGGTCCGACGGCGACCGTACTGTCGTGACGCCTAAATCATGGGCAAGCAAGCGCAAAGTGCAGACCGAAACTAGCACCGCGGGGTGTGTCGAGGGTACTCCCGCCACTGGATCATTAGGTTATGTCGACAAGATCAATCCTCTTGGAGTTTGCTTCAACTGTGGGAAAGATCATTGGTTGAGTGAGTGCCCCGACATTGACGAGGTCAAAAACAGACAATTATGGCGAAGCGCGCGTCGAAAAAGAGTGCGACGAAACGATTCAAAGTAAAGCGCGTGCACCCTGGTTCGAGTGCGCACGACCGAGCAGTCTACGGCGACTCTAAATGGCACATTTGGCCTACCGGAATATTATTTCGCATAGCCATTCCAAAGAGCTACAGGCTCTTGACACGGGTGTTTTGGTTCTGGCATTGGATGATTCAGTGATAATAAAGACTGTTGGAGGCGCAGTGGTCACTGCAACGCACGGTGTGAATGTGTATTGTGTCTTAATACTGCAACCGGGCCCGTCCGATGTCAGGACAGGAAGCAGCTCCTGATCGTCGAATCAGATGACAATGAGTTGATTGTAGGTCGAATGTTGTTGGTTGAGTTGGGCGTTGATGTGTAGTGCGAGCTCGAACAGCTTGCTACGCCGACCCAAGAGGACGATGGTGATTTTGGGGATACTGGCGGCGTTCCATCGAGCGGCGTGACACACGACGACGATGTTGGCAAGGCGATGGTGACAGATGCAGCTGTACGGGGTATGGTTGATGGCCCTGGTGCAGAGCGGTTGCGGCGGATTTTTTACTATTTCCACTGTTGGCACTTTGTCCTGGGCGACGATCCGCCCGCACGAGTACCAGGTCTGCAAGTGGGACGGTTCCAGACGTGGATCTGGCACGCCAGAGGACTGATCAAGTGACTACATCCAGTGGCAGGTATAGAAATGACGCAGATAATAGGTTTTGGGATGGAATCTCTATGGATCCACTCATAATTTCCTTAATACAGAGTCGAATTTACCTTGTACACTACAAGTGCCCTCCCTAGCGCTTAAGACCACGGAAACTACTTTGGCCCAGTCAAGCTAGGTCGGGGTTACTACGGATTAAGCAGTACTCGCGTGATCTGGATAGTATATTGGCTAGGTCCACTCGCAGCCTGGATCCACTAGTACCAAGGGCGGATCCGAAGTCTACTGGAGTTACTACTTGGCTAGGACGACTGATCGACCCCCCTCAAGGCAACCCCCACCTGGATCCAAGATCCAGGCCCCAGATCCAAGTAGATCCAAGCGATTACTGGACTGGTAACTACTCAAGGACGCAGAGTGAAGATCCCACGCTGTTTCTGACCTCCCACGTCCAGGACGTTCAATCTTGATAGATCAAGCATCCTCAAAGCATCTGAAGAGCAGATCCAGCCCGCCGACGGGTACACAAGGTGAGCACAACCTCAGCATCCCCAGGGATATCGGGGCACCCCTCCGTTAGTCAGTGTCTGGCACAGTGGAAGCGGATTTTGGTAAATACCCTACATCACAACACCAACGGGGTGGACGCAGAGTAGTCTCGCCTCTGCCACGAGAAACGGCGTACTCCATCAGATCCGGGAACGCAGCAAAGCCCTCACCAATGCCCGCATCAACGAGAAACTAACCGTCTTGAGACAGTCAAGTCCATCAAATCGCATGTTCGAGGCAACCTGAGCTCTCTTCCGAAAACGTTCTAAGCTAATCTCGCTATGTGACTCCCAAGGCAAATATATTCTTAACAGCAAAATAGCAGGTGCCAAGATCAAGCAGCATTTTCAAGACCAGTTCGCTGACCGGACTAGAGAATCTGTCAAACATGACGGACTAAAACGCCCACAGGACAAGCCTATTACTGCTGAAGAGCTGGAACGTGCCTTCCGACGCTTACACAATGGACGTGCGTCGTGCCCCGACGTGATTCCAGCCGAACTTCTCGAGTATGGAGCAACAATTATAAATGGATCACTCACTGACACCATTAACGATGGACTCACGTCCGGAGACAATATCCATCTGAGCGACGAAATCCTCCTCGGATTACCCTACCCAAACAAGCCGGCTGGTCAATGCACTAGTCTCCGACCTACTATTATACTGAACAATATTCACAAAGCAATCTCACTGGTGGTGCTACACCGCATTATGCGCAAGGTTGAATGATTCCTGTCACCCATCACAGCGGATTCAGGCCCAATCGCAGCTCTGCAGATACAGTATGGCCCACAGATGGATAGCAGCACGTGCACAGTGACATAAAGAGCTATTTCGCATCCTTGGAATCGACATCTTACGTGCTTTTAATACCGTCAACCGTGACAAACTCCTCCGTATTTGAGACCATCGTTGACAACGACGAGCTCCGGCTGATCCGACTCCTACTCCGCGACACGAACCTGGCATTTCGATTTGACAACACGCTGCTCTCACCGTCATACAGCAAGGTGACTCACTCCCCTATTGTTATCTTGAAGCAGCACTGCACGACTTGGCCAGCAAAGTCAACGTACCCCACGGCCTTCTTGCAGACATCATCGTGTACGCCGACGACGCCAACTGTATCTGCTGCCACGCTGAAATGGCCACTCTGATGGACACTCAAGCTCCAGCAATATTGTGGTCACTCCAGATAAACACTAGCAAGACCGAGTTCATCGCAGTTGAGTGAAGCCCACCGCCCGCTCTACAAAGATCTCATATCGAATCCACGAGGACTCGCGAAACACCCGCAAACTAGGATCTCTCCTCAGTGACTCTGAAGACTTATCCCGACGCAAGAACCTCACAACTGCGGCGCTACACCGCATGTGGACGATCTGGCTTCGATCATTGAAGACCTCAGAGGAGACACGATTTCGTCTGTTCAACGCATACGTGCTGCCGATTCTGCAGTACAACAGCGGAACGTGGGCCCTCACCCCCGCCGACCTCCTCAGTCTCGAAAGTTTTCATCGCGAACAGCTAAGGAAAGTAATTGGAGTGTGGTACCCCGATTGGATCTCCAACGACAAGCTCTACGACCGAACGGGGACGGACCTCTCCGATACGTGCTACTAAAAACCGCTATCGCCTCTTTGGACACATTCTGCGGCGATCGGCCGATATCCCAGCCTACCGATGGCTGTTGTCATGACGGACGGCAACAGTAGGACACGGATTACAAAGAACTGCCTAGTACGATTATGTGCCCAAGATCGACAAGGCTGGAGAGACCTCACCGACGGGCTATTAGCGCACGCGTCGATATGTGGACTTTGGTCGAGAGGAAAGAATACATAGTAGACGAGAGAGAATACCCGACACATGCGGAAGTTGAGCTACTTCGGTGGCGAGACGGCTGGCGAAACGCGTTCACAATACAATACAAAACTATTGGCGGTGGACAGCTATCGAATTGCATTCGTCCGCTAATGACCCTCCCTTCCTAGGTCGTGGTCGAAAGGCCGCGTAACACAAACAAGAAGCGCCTCAAGGCCGTGCGGAGCGGCGACGGGACGGCCAACGCGCAGGCTAAACAGGCTGGTGTGCACCGAATCACCCTGTTGAGGTGGAAAAAAGCGGTAAAAAGTGCTCTATATATAAGTACGACACGCTTTGTAGCCGAGGCTTGAGTTTTCATTCAGCATTCAAGGCGAATTAAGTTCGCTGACATCGAAGTGGGAGTAGTACCAGGTTATTGGTACTGTATACCAGAAGGTGGTGGTTGTTGCGGGTTGCCATGGTGTTGATATCAACTCCTGTTAGCTGATCCACAGCGCCACGACCAAAGATGCAGCCACCGACACCGACACCTCCAGCACAGCAGCAGCACTATCCGCGACCGTGCCGCTGCTGCCCTTCGTTGTCGACTCCGATCCGCGACTGACTGCTGACGGTGTCCCCAGCGTCGTAAGCGCTCTGCTCCGCAGCTGAAATGGCCGGGAAGTTGGTCAGATCCACGTCTAGCGCGGCCGTGGCATCGCTCGCCTCGGCCTGCAGCACCTTCCGTAGAGCGACATTCTCCACTGCCAATCGCGGGGCGCCAGCCGCGTACCCGTCGGGACAGCTCGAGCCTTTCGCCACCACCTCCCACGTCGTGCGGTTGCTGCTACTAACACAAGCCACGAAGCCAATGCCTGATGAATCGACAACGCCGTACCATCGACCATCTGCAGCTGAGAGCTGCACAGCCGTAGCAGTGCCCACGTCGGGCTCGTTCTCGGCCCACGACCACACCATTGCACTCATGGTCGCGCCATCCAGTCCGTCGGGTGCCAGCACATTGACGCCAGCGTTCACGAATACTGGCAGACTCGACGCGTTGAGGTTGCCCGGTTCACTGGCCGTGTCGACCGATGTGGTGCTACCACTCAGACCATCCTGTGTTAGCGTGGCGTAGTGCAGCTCGCTCTTGAAGGCTCGCACAATCGAACCGGCGTTCATCGTCTCGCCAAAGAAGGTGCCAGACGACCCCGCCGTGCTGCTCGGTACATCGGCCCAACCGCTGCACAGCTCGCGCATGTTGAACATTTGGTCGTTCGCGTCGGGCGTCGCCACCAAGATGACTTGCTTACCCTGTCCGATCAGGTTCCCCAGCGTGAATCCGTTCCAGTCCCCTCCAGCATCTTTCAGGTCCGACGGCGAGAAGAGCAGGTCTCCGAATACGTTCGTGTACAGCTTGAGCAAAGCGTCCGTCTGTGAGTACGTGCCGATCTCATCACCGATTTCCGTGTAGATCACAACCAGATCATCTGGGTGGCTTGACAGCCACGTCGCGATCTCAGCCAACGACGCATTGTGCAGACGCTGCTCTTCCGCGCGAATGCCGCTCAGCGAAGGCAGACAACCCACCAGCGCGGAGTTCCACTGCACAGTTTTGTCTTCGCCGCTGGCGTCCAGGACGTTCTCCAATGCAGACACCAACGCAGCCGATGCGTCATCCACGAACGAAAGCCCGAACTCGGAGCAGTGAGCGCTGCGCAGCGAGGATGCAAAGTAGTGCACGTCCAGCTCAAGGAACCGCACGCCGAGATCGAGTTGGTCCGTCAGTGTCAAGAATTGGTTGCTCGTGCGCATGTAGGAGTTGGCGTTCGACGCGTTGAGTGCTGCGTTCATAAGCTGGTCACGGTTTCCGTATCCGCGAGCCTGCGTGATGACACTGTTGTGCGTCGCCGGGAGCTCCGTGTAGCACAGCGTCTCTGCATACGAGAGGTTGCGCTGGTATGTGATGGCACGCGCCACCCACGGCTCAATGATCGCCGTTCCTTCCTCGCACACGGTGCTGCAGACGTCGTCGCTGTCACAGTAGTTCGCCACCGTGCAGGTGACGTTTTCAGGAGAGCGTGTCTTGCTTTCCGCAGCTGAACTGCTCGACGACGCGCTTGAGCCTGAACTTGACAGTGTGAAGGAAGGATCCGTGCAACTCGACCCAAATTTGCAGCCTTGGATTGTTGAGTACACTGCAGAAAACTTTGACGCTGCGTTCTGACGCCCCGTGATGAGTGAACAGCTCCGCCATGGAATTTCCCGACAGATGCGTTACCATAGCGTCCACACTCTGCAGGAACGCTGAGAGTCCCGACGCGCAGCACGATGCAGCATAGTACGAGATGTCTTTACCGCTGGCCAAGCCACTGGCCAGACTCGTCGACTCCAACGAAGAGCAGACGTCGCTCTCAGAAGCAGCATAAAGCGGGACTCCAGCCTGGAAGATAATGGCGCCGAGCAGTGACGACTCGTCGCTCGTCACGACACCAGACAGGTACGAGCTCATTGCCACCGAGCACAGTACGTCATCAGTCGTGGTGGTGCACATGGTGCGATGCAGTCCGTTGACAAGACCGACCAACGTGTCAGCCAGCGTTTCGTTCGTCGGTACAATGAGCTTGGCCAGCTCCAGATACCCACTAAGTTCGCTGCAGCAGGTTGCGTCGCTGTCCAGCAGGGAGATCAGCTCTGGCAGCAGCGCTTCAATGCAGGGTCCTGCCTGGTTGTTCATGACGGTGCAGAATTCCTGCAACGTACTGCTGTCGTCGCTCCAGGACGACAGTGCACTGCCCAAGTCCACCGACGATCCGGAGCCGCTGGAGCTGACCACGCCCTGCAACAGCAGGTTGAGCACTTCATTGAACGCCGTCGAGTCGGTCGAGTCGCCGCTAACCAGCGAGCTGAGCGTAGTCAGGTTGCACTGCGAACCGGAGCCTGCAATCGCCGGGTACAGCGTCGCAATGTTGGTGGCGACACAGCCCTGCAGGCCTGCGACGTCCGGCAGCGCCGACAGGTACGTGGACAGCACGCTGCTGCTGGCGCTGGCGTTGCAGGACGTGGCGGTGTCCTGCTCCTGCAGTAGGCGGCCGTAGAGTTCTTGTTCGTCAGCGCTCAGTTGGCGGTGTAGTGTCGGAATCGCATGGCAAACGCAGAAGAAGGATGTGATGTAGAGCAGCAGACGGAGGCGATGCGCCATGGCCAGAAGTCTCCGCAGTCGGTTGAGGTTTTGGGAATGACCTCGAGTCAGCAGTTACATGAAGTCTGAATGGGAGTTGTGTGGCGGTAGTCGTCCAACTTGATCCAGATGGGGTGTGGCAACTGAGACCTCGCCCGATGGAGGTTTGCAGATAGCTACTTGGAGCTGCCATTGCTTTCCATGAAACATTCGGTCGCCAGCGCAAGGATGCCACACAATCACGTCGTTGATGAAGGCAGACAATGGTGACCATGCGATTTGCCTAACGGAGACACGCCACTTTGACTGATCATCGGACCACGGCCCTTACGGGCAGTCTAATCCGATAGATACAAGGGAATCGAGACCAAAGCCGCACCAAGTGGATCAATCTACTCGGCTTTCGGTCGTGCCAGCGATCTGGATGAAAACTTCGGCCGTTGGGCTGCGATCTTCGAGCAGCAGGATAAGCTTACGGTGTCATCGACACCGTAAACAGCTGTCGGTGACACCATGCGTACTGTTCCGCCACCGACTCGACTGAAAAAGTAGCCATATTTCCGGATAAATAAGTTGTCCGTAAAATCACCTTTCGCTAGCTAAAAACACCATCACGAATAATGCTGCTGCATGGGGCGCTCAGGTGCGTTCGCTCGCCCTCCCTTCACTCGCTGTGTCTAACCATGCGCCTCTCTGCGCCAGCGCCTACCTGCGGGACACGGCTGGCAACTTCTCGGACCCGCTGCACGGCCACAGCTTCTGCCCCGTGCAGCTGCAGTCGCTCTCCACCGTGGACCGCAGTCTGCTCTTCTTCCGCGAGTGCTTGCTCTGTGGCGAGCGCCTTCTGGCCATCGCGAGACCCGTCGGCAGGCGGCGCAGACTGTCCAAGATTACAGGGAGCAGCGTATGTCAGTGTCTGAGCTGCGGCCGCTTTTGCCATCGCGAGTGTCTGACCGCCGCGCACTACCACCGCACCTGCCGCGACCATGACTCAGGAATGCCTAAATGCAGTCACGCGCCGGCGCCCGACGCGCTGCTGCTGCCGGAGGACAGAGACTCGACCAGAGAGAAGCGAGCCACGCGCCCAGAAACATTCACGCTCGCCTCGCTGATCGAAGAGCTAGACAGCAACAGCCTGGCGAGTGTGGGACCCTCTGCTGTTGTCTCCAAGACCACAGGACCGTCGCAGCAACTGCAAGCCATGGCGTCAAAGTTCGCTAAACGTCTAGCGCCAGTGCTGGCGGCTGGAGGCGTCGTGGGGGCCATCGCCATGGGCCCGGCGGCCGGTGTCTTGGCAGGTCTCAACATGTTGGTGGCGAGTGTCGGCGCAGAGACCGTCATGGCTGGCATCGGCCTTACAGCGAGTGCCGCGGCCGCTGCCACCGTCACACACCAATCAAAAGTCCGTGCGGCGCAGCGCAAGAAAGAGAGACTGAAACGAGGCGAATGGGCCATGGAGATTTGCTGGAACTGCAAGAAAAACTTTCCTGGAGGACCGTCAGATGAAGCTTGTCGGAAAGATGCCGAGTTCTCTCGTCGCTTCCAATTCTTCGGCCGATTAGAGAGGAAACAAAGTGCGGATGGAGACAAGGAGGCAAACGCCACAAAGCAAGACACAATTCCGGACGACGCTGAGGTCTACCGCTTTCTCTTCGCCATTTTCTCGTCGCCAATCGAGCTCCTGGGACAGATGAATATGCAATTGTGTGAGGCTTTCCGAAAGAGATTCATGGCACGACACCAGCAGCCGAAATTGGTGATAAGGCGGCCAAGCTTTAAAGGACCTTCCAGCTCTGCAGCGTTGGCGACAACGCGAGCTCTAGCGAAAGACACTCTTCAAGACACGAAAATGTACTTGGCCCACATTTTAGGCGCGACGCTGCAGAGTTTCCCGAGTCTGGCGAGCACCCCCGAGGCGATGAGCAGCTGCACGTTGGCGGTGGAGCGAGTTGTATACGACGACATCTACGCTCTCGTGTTTAATGAGTTCCAGCGGACGTTCAAGGACGCAGAGACGGCGTTTATAGACAATCTGGTGGACATCCGACGAGAGCAAAAGTATCACTCGTCGGCGCTGTTGCAGCAGCATTTGAACGGAGAGAAGAAGCAGTCGAAGCAGCCGGTGCTGGCTGAGGAGCTCCAGAAGGCAGAGACAAAGATATTTGCCATGATGAACGAGACGTGCTCGCCACTGCAGAAGTTGGTGCTGCTGTGCGACGCCTTCCGCAGCATGTGCTGCTTCGCAGAGAGGCTGCACCAGTCGGCGTCGAACGCAGACATGCTCATCCCAATCTTGTGTGCGTTGCTGGTCGAGTGTCCGCGGGTGTGCGGCGCAGGGTCCGACTTTGTGGCCGAGATCGCCTTCATCTCGTTCTTCACCAACGGGGGCGGTAAGGGCGTCGAGGGCTACGTGCTGACGACGTTCCAGGCCGCCATCCAGGTTATCGCGGCCGTGGATCTGCCCAGCGGACACGCCAAGGAGCTGGAGCTCTTTTTGACGAGGACGGCAGCGCCGACGACGACGCAGAGGGAGACGACGAGGACGAGGACGAGTTCTTTGACGCCGTGTCTCCGGCGACGTGACGAGGGGCTTCCGCCGTCAGATGCCATCCAGCGTTGCCGACTGTAGAGCTGTAGATCCCCGAATGTAGAGAGTCTACATGGCACCGAGAGCCGTGACAAACTGTGATGTAGTTCGTTGCATGGCTCCGAGGCCGCTGGTGCAAACCAGAGATCTGGAAGTGTTCGCTCGCACTCAAAATTGGTCTCGATATCGAACGCTCTGCTCGCCACGCTGGCCACGAGAGAGCGCTGCTCGCGACGGATTGCACCATGTCATGTGCACGACGCCGCTTTCGCGCGAGCGGGTCCGCTCCACCACCGACGGCCCCTCTCCTTGGATTGATTCGTTCCGGCCCCGCAGCCGGAGTGCGCTCGCCTCGGAGCGCCACTTGAGACCACGTCGCTGCAGTCTTTGATGGGCATCACTTTTGCGTTTGCATCCTAGACAACCGCCGCCTTTCCCCAACGTACTCGGCCTACGTACGCAACGTCTACCAGCGGCAATGGCCATCGGTCTCTGGTCCCAAGAGGAGCACGCCAAGTTCCTACACGCCATCAAGCTCTACCCGTTCGGCCCGTGGCGCAAGGTTGCCGCCCACGTGGGCACGCGCTCCATCCGCCAAGTGCAGACGCACGCCCAAAAGTACCACGAGAAGGTGGTGCGCCGCATGCGCGGCCTCCACAAAGGACGCAGGAGCTCGGGGCGCAAGGAGCACCGCATCGACGACGACCTGCTGGCCGCGTGCAAGATCGGCGAGGGCTTTGGGGTCATTGTCCCGCACCAGGTGCGATCTCGCCAGGCTGGAGAGTCCCCGCAACAGCAGCCAATCGCACGCAGCACGGTGTTGATGGTTCCTCTGCTACTCGGGACGACATCATGTCCGCCCAGTCCAGGTGGCGTCGACTCGGACGGCGTCGTCGACGACGACATCGTGACGCCGCCGGACGCCCCCGACCAGCTGCCGACCATCGACGAGTCCCTCGACTTCTTGATCGAGCGCTTGTCCAAAGTGTCGGGCGACGACCACGAGACGATCAACGTCGTGTTGATTTGAAGGCGAGTTCAAGGACCGGAAGCTGAGCCGGGCGAGAGATTTGTCATTTCACGAGTAACCAAGATGTGCTAGAAGCAGAATCGATGTATTGTGTGTGGACATACCTTACTAGTACTTGCTTCAGTTGACGAGCATCGTATCGATGAGGAAGTCGAGCGCTTCTTCGAATGGCGGGGCGTCGATCGCGCCTATATCGTCGTTACTGCGCGATCGCTGAGTAAGGGCCGCCTCGTGTTTCTCGCTCAATGTGAATGCTGCGCGGTCGCTGACCGTCGTCCAAGACCTGGCGTCGATCTGTTTTGGTGCGATGAACAAAGGCTTTGCCTTCGGGGTGAGCGATCGCTCGCCCTCCTCATTAGCCGGCAGAACTCGAGAACGTCGTCGTCGATTCGGTGCTCAACGCGAGCCCACGTCTTGCGATTTCTGTGTAAGCCGCGCACTCGGCGCATGATTTTCTCGTAGTATTTCTGCGTGTGAGTCTGCACTTGACGCACGGATCTGGTGCCGACGGCCTGTGCAATGGCATCCCAGGGGCCTCGAGGGAACTTTCGGACGGCGTCCAGGAACCGATCGTGCTCTTCCTCGGACCAGATCCCGTTCACGTGGTGCTGATGACGTTGGCGGCTTGGCATGTTGTGAGAGCTGTGCTTGACAGGAACTATTGCTGAATGAGCCGCCCGCATTGGATACGATCGCGGTCGTGGACACCCGTGCCACTGTGGGGCTCGCGCGTCCGTGCAAGACGGACGGTATCGCGCTGATCGCATCAACCGCGAAGTAATCCGACGGCAGCGTGCTCCACCGAAAAGCGACTTGCATCGCTGTTCGAACCGTAGAGGTGTTGCTGGACTCGTCTAGGTCGCCTGCATGGAGTTCGTGGCGAGCCGAGCTGCTATCAACAGAATATTGAGCAACAACAACTTCACGGAGAAGCCTATGGCTGCACCAGAGTTGATCGACGCAAGGACCAAAGTTACCCGCCAATTTCTCACGTGCAACTTCGGTTTGGCCCGATGTCTTTGCGAGTATCAGCAAGCTGGCAACGTGCGGTGGTCAGAAGAGCGATCGCTGCAGCTACTACAAGACAGCAAAGAAGCACCGCGAAGAAGTCTATTGTGCAGGCCAAACTCGCTGCCTTCGTGTTCTTACTGCTCCATGAGAGCGATGAGGAAGTCGAGCGCCTCTTCCAGCGGGGGCAAATTGGCTGGATTCGCACAGTCGAGGTCCACGGGGAGGTTGGTCGCCGCTTCCGGTCCCAGGCAGTCGAGCGCATCGATACGACCAAGCGGGTCATTTCCTGATCACTTGCGGACGCGGTGGGCACTGCCGACTCGGCAGTTGGCGGAGTGGTGACGCCGCTGCTCTTGATCGACTCGCAGAACGCGAGGATGTCGTCGTCAATCCGGTGTTCGACTCGAGCCCACGTCTTGCGGTCCTTGCGGAGCCCTCGCAGTCTGCGCATGATCTTCTCGTAGTATTTCTGCGTGTGTGTTTGCACCTGTCGGACCGACCTAGTGCCAACAGCCTCTGCGATGGCGAGCCAGGGGCCTCTGGGGTAGTTTTTGATGGCGGCCAAGAAGCGGTCGTGCTCTTCTTCGGTCCAGATTCCGCTCGTCATGGCTGGCAGTTGGGGGTGGTCCTTGCTAGTGGTAGGAATGGGGGAAGACAGCGAGGCTGTGGTGGGTAAAGCGCGTTGAACGCTTTGAGGAGCTCACAGGGAAATGTGAAGTGATCGACTCGGGCGTCGTCTCCACTGACTGCGGGCGGATGCTAACTGCACGTCCTATTGGCGAAATCCGGGTCGCGGGCGATAGCTTCACTGAGAAGAAGCACGTGCTGCTTTTGCAGTCGTCGCAATCTAGTCGACGAGCTGGCACGACTAGCTCGAAAGCAGAGAGCAAAGGCCACGACGGTATCGCGATGATAACGATCACCAAGAAGCGCTACTTTACGAGCGGAAATCCACGCAGTGCCTCTTAGTTGTTCGAACAGCTATATGACACTATTCCTTTGCCGACAAGCACGTTGCCGACTGGCAAAGGCTATACTGTAGTAGTGTTGCGAATGTATTCACCATTTAGGTAAAGAAGGGTGGCAAGAGCTTCATCGACACTTGATTCAATACGGGCGAAAAAGCTAACAATCCTTGCATCAGAGGGAGGAGGATCAACACTCGATCGATCGACGCACATACATTTACTCTTCAGCGTGCCATTCAACTTGTCGAGTACTTGATCGAAAGCTCGAAGGACAAGAAATCAACTACCAAATACCAGAAGCTAGTCGACATCTTCAAACGAAACAAACTAATTCCGTTATACATGGTATGCACACTTCGACTGACCTCAGATGCACGCAGGTAACTACTTGAAAGTCCCCGAGACATTGAACGAGAAATACCCTACCTTGCAACTCGCTTGTCAGTCGAGGCTGCAAATCCAAAATCAAAACTGAGCCCCCTTCTAGTCGATGAAGAAAAACTTGTGCATTCGGGTAGATAAACCCTTCGCATGAATTAATCTCGACAACAGCTTCCGCGATGATGAAACCATTGCCCATCGATTATCGTTAGCGTGCCAATGCCACTTGACGAGCAGACTTAGTGGTCTTGCTGCACCGGCAAACACCGGCAAGGTACATCCCGTTCGTCGGTCGGAGCTGTATCACATGTGATTTCTTCGTCGTCAAGTCCACACTGCATGGACGAATGCACTCCAACATGAACAACGTCGTGGTCTCCAGGAGGGAGTGCAAGTTGCGCTGTGCAACATCCCACGAAACGAAGCAGGCACCGCAAATCGTCGACAGTCCGTCGTCGGTATCCGCGTCCGAGTTGCACGCGACAGAGGTACTGGGCGGATGACGTGAAGGCAGACAGCAACTACAGTTGTTGTTGGAGCTGTTTCCACAGTCAGAAAGTGTAGTCTCAGCGCTAGATCGGCGGCGATGCTTTTCGTTGCGGGCCAGATAAACGGCGACTAGCTGCTGCCCCGCAAAATCCAGGGCTCTGCTGCCGGCGTTTGAAGTTGCCCTCTGTGAAACGATCCCCAGTGCTTGTAAAACTCGCCGAAGCGGATGCAGTCCTCGTGCTTGCCGCTGACCACAGGCCGACACGAATTTGACGAAATCCACCTCCCGCAGCTCCATCCAGGCCTATTTTCCTGCCGCTCTGGGAGCGTCGTCGGCCTGCATTCCTCGCGGTCGCTAGCTTCCTGGCAGAGGCGGCGGCGTCTGCATGCTACTGCTTATCGGCGACTGAAAGCCCAAGTGAGTGCCGGTGGCAATTCGTGATAACTACAGCGATCTTGGTGACGCACACTGCCAAATTTTGGGGCTGCCGTTGACTGGACGTGACAACCATCCCCGCCTTGAAGCGTCAGAAACATGGTGCCGCCAAGCTCGCCGTCGCCGCCTGGATTTTCGTGGGGGCATGGCCGACCATTCACTTGTGTCTCGGAGCTCCATCTCAAAGCGCGTGAAGGCTGGCTGGCGCGGCAAGACATACACTGCACTTTCGATTTTTGCTGTTTGAAGAGTGGACCGGAGAGCTGTTTTGCTTCAACGGTGGCTCATTCCGCAATTCGTCGCGAAGACACAAAGCCGCCAGAGGCTTTACCAAGAGCAGCCACAGAAACCCAAAGCTGTTCCACCATTCCCTCTCCGCAGAGGAGTACCCGCCACCAATGAAGCACGGCATTTGGTCCGAGGACGAGCACGACCGCTTCCTGCTGGCCGTCAAGCAGTTCCCGCGCGGCCCTTGGTCATCCATCGCCAACGTCGTGGGCTCCAGATCCGTGCGCCAAGTGCAGACCCACACGCAAAAGTACTACGAGAAGATCGTGCGGAGGGTGCGCGGCCTGCGCAAAGGCCGCAAGGCCTGGGCCCGCGTTGAGCACCGCATCGACGACGACATCCTCGAGTTCTGCGAGTTCATGAAGAGCATGGGCAGCCTCAAGGCGCTCAACTCGCCCATCCTCAAGGTCTCGAGCCCCCTGCGCCTCAAAGTCGACACCTCGCTGAGTCGGCACAAGGTGACGCCGCCTCCAGCCACCACCAGCCCCTGCAGCCCTTTCCAGTCCTGCAGCAGCTTTGCAGTCACGCTGGACTTGGGTGCGAATGAGTCACCAGATTCGAGTACTATGGACGACGCTCTGACCAGCGACGTCATCGACGCCTTGGAGCTGCCCCCACTGGAAGAGGCGCTCGACTTTCTCATCACAGCCATGGAGGACACGGCATGAGGACAAGCAAGCCACACACACACACACGTTCCAGTCTAGACGCGCCTAGCAACAGCATGAACGCGCGATGTTATCTATAAGATTAGTCCCTTTTAATATGAACTCGACGGACGAACTTCTTCCGACGTTACTACTGGTCCAACGGGATAACGTTCTCTTCGTCCACGACCAGCGTGTAGCTGTAGAACTGCAGATACTGCGAGAAGAAGGCACCCTCGAGCGTGATCAGCACCTTGAACGTGTGGTCTCCCCAGGCGAAGCTGAACTCGCTGCCCGAATCCCAGAGCATGTCCGTCACGCTGCGGTTCTGCAGCAGTTGCTCGCCGTCAAAGAGGATCGACCGGAAGCCACCCCGCAGTCCATGCTGGAGCTCGACGCAGTGTCGCTCCTCCGAGTCCTCAAACTCAAAGATCCACCACACTTGCTTCCACGGGAACGTGAAGAGCAGTGCGCTGGCTGGGTGTTTGATCTCCTCCAATGTGCATTTCCACACGGTGTTGCCGTCATCCAGACTCAGCGTCCCCTTCCGCGATAGCGGGACCCCATCGCGACCTTGAGAGCTCGAGGCCAGAATGTTACGCGACTCGAACACGGACATTTGCAGCAGCGTCTCCTCTGCCAGCACAGTGCGGCAGGTCTCGTCCGGGACCTTGAACCACGTGCGGTTCGGATGGCCGATGCTCACCCAACTTGGGGGCATCGCGTACAGGTTGTACAGCTCCTCCGATATCCGCACGAGCGTTCGTGGCGCTTCGTCGTCATTGCCACTGCTCTGTGTTTGCATATTGAAGATACTACGGCTAGACGAGGGCCGAGTCGTGAAGCTCCCAGCTCGTGGTCGCAGCGGGTCAAGCGCTACCCATCCCTTCTCTTTCGTCAGGCGAACGTACGTCTCCTGAGTACGCGGAAGTGTGTACTCCATCTCAGCCGAGAAGATCGTGTTGGCAAAGAGGTAGCGCACAACCTCACTGGTCCGCTCAGGCGACAGCAGAACTTCCTTCTTCTCGCTAACTACTCGGAAGAAGAACTTGCCATTCTTCTTTTCGGGGTCTTCGTCGACGGCCTCAAGGACCTGATCGCCACTCGGCGTTTGGTCAAATAGCCAGCCATTGCACGCGCTGCTTGTAGTTGGGTGGGAGGCACTTGCCACTTTGATGTACGTGATGCGGCTTCCTGGAGGGGTGTACTGAAGACTACTTTCGAATACAGTACCTGTTGTCATGGGCGCCACACCTGGCAAGCGAGGACACTCGAAGTCTGGAGCCGATCGCAAATATACTGGCACAAGTACCCGATAGAACTTGGGTAGATCGCGAGTCACAGCATAGCCCTGCACCTGCTCCAACACCAGTCGATACGGTGAACGCAATTGACGCTCACAGATCCATCCGACGTCGTGACGGAGCTTCACGAAACCAATCTCGGGCACATCTAAGTCATCTTCATCCACCAATATTGGTGGGTGCGCGGGCACAATCCGCTCACTGCACTCAATCAGCGTGTCTTTAAGCCGTTTGCGCCTAGCTTGAGGACTGGATGGGCCTCTTTCCGGCACTGGTCTTGCAACTACTTTCATAACGCCTGGTGTAGGAAGCACCTCGACGTCCTCTAGGACTCGGTAAAACAGGCGCTCCACTTGGCGAACCTTGGGCTCTGCCATGGGCTCCAGCACCACCTGACCATCCATCGTCGTCTCAAAGATCCAACCGCCATGACAAGATGGTGGGGCAGCCAACGACGCAAACGACGATCTGTCCTCCATCGAGTCACGTCGATCCGGACTACCGTCACCACCACTAAACTTGCGTCCTGCACCTGTTGGGCTCATAGCAGTCGCTGCATGGCTTCGCGAACATCCACACCGAGAGTTCTTATCTTTGCATACTCGTACGTAGGTAATCTTACTCCCAGGCGGCGTAAATCGCTGCGAGGCCTCGACAATTGAGTGCAGCTTATAACCTTTGCCAGATCGCTGAGCCATGATATGAGGTGCTACACGGATACCGACCGGTATCTTGACGACGTAGAAGAAATGACCGTACTCTATCGCAGGCTCCGTCGCGAGTCGTTCCAGTACTTTAATCCCCGAATTGAGCGTCTCAAACAGCCATCCGTCCTCATAGGCTAGCTTTACAAATCTCACTCCGCTCTGCGGACAGCGATACGTCTCGTGGCACTCGATAATCTCCTCAGCATTCTTAAACACGTACCTCGAAATCACGGGGGCCAGTAAATCCGGCGCTTTCCGCAGCTCGATGGGTACCAAAACGCGGTAATAAAATCTCCCCTTGGACGTGATCGCCTTCTCTTCTTGTGGTAACAACTCGAGGAACATTTTCTCGTTGGAGCCTCGCGACTCTGCCGACTTGTTTGGCTCTCTGGTGGACAGCATCATAAACGCGTTCTCCACATGAGCCAGGCGGATGAACCACGTGGGGGCGTTGGCAGCTCCAAAGAGACACTGCAGACGTCCACTAGACGCCACAACTTCCTCCGGCATCTTCACCACACTGTAGGCTAGGCAAATAACAGAGAAAATACCGGTATTAGACAAAATAATACCAACCTAGCCGGTTTAGATAGCATCAGACCATTCTTCTCCTTGTCCAGCATCTGCTGGCGGCTTCTGGCCGACATGGTGCGGCCGCTTTGGGGCTTGGACAGCTCCTGGATGCGCACCACCTTGTAGTCGCTTTCGGCCAGCGATGGCGCGCGGCGTCTCGGGTCGTGGTCCTGCTGGTTCTCGTCGGTATTACCGGCATCCGTTGACGACTCGCCAAAGTCGATGGCGAACAGTTTGGCCTCCTCCAGCACGCGGTAAAACCGGTTTTCAGGCAATACGGCGTTGCGCAGCGAGCGGCCTATCGAGCGCGCAGAGGAGCCGTCTGCGCCCGCATGAAGCGCCTCCAAGGCTGCCGCCACTTCCTCCTCGTCGCTCACCTGCGGGATCAGCCGCCCGTAGTAGGCAGCGGCCGGCGGGGATCGATCCATCGCGGGAAAACTGAAGAATACCTCACGAGCGGTTATTTACGAACGTAGCTGCGATAGATTTGGCCCAAGTATAAATGTTGCAGATATAGTCGTTGTTCGAGACACCGAAAGGAGATGAGACAACAGGCTGTACTAGAAGTCACTATGTAAGTTTGTATCCATGGGTATGTCGGCGAAATTATTTGATTTGTTTGGGAAATTACAGATCGGTTCTCTCGCCAGAGACGGGCGCCGAGTTGCCCGCCGCCTGCAGATCGGCATCGCGGTGCGCCGAGATCTCCATGTCCTGCATGACGTTGCTGAGATTGGCCTCCTCCTGGTCGCGCTTCTTCTTCTGCTGCTGCTTCATGCGCTCCAGCAAATCTGGCAGGTACTCCTGCTCGTACTGCTTGGCGGCCTCGTCGATGGCGGCGAAGAAGTCGGCCATTCCCTCGCCAGTGGCGGCCGACACGCCCACAGAGCTCAAGTTGTTGTAGAACTCCTCGAGCACGAGACTGAGCGAGCGCGAGAGACTGCCCATGTAGCTGTCATCCTGCACCTCATCCAGCGCCGTCTGGAAGGCCTCAAAGTCCGTCATCCACTCGGTGGCAAAGTCGTGGCGCATGACGTCGATCTTGTTGAAGGCCACGACGAACGGCAGCTTGAGCTTGTACAGGATGCTGCAGGCGTACAGCATGTTGGACATGAAGGTGTTGGGGCTGGCAGTGCGCGGCGTGTCCACCACGTAGACGATCACGGACGGGAACGTGGACGCCAGCGACTCGGTGATGATCTGGCCCGAGGCCGACCACGTGAACGCCTCGATCTGTCCAGGCGTGTCCACAATGGCGTAACTGGCAGCAAACATTGTAAATAACGTCAGCAATTCGTACCAAATTCAATCCACAAGTTTGCAAAGACGCACTCGAGTTCGCCGCTGCGCTTGGCCAGCAGGTCGATGACCTGGTCGAACCTCGTGGCGAACAGGTTGAGTGACGTCATGATGGCTCCGTTCGGGCCCAGCCCGTACTCCGTCATGACCTGCTTATAGTCTACCGTGTCGCGGATGTCCACGTTGGCCGTGTAGCCAGTCTTGCGCACGGCCGGGTCCAGGTTAACCACATAGTTGCGCAGGCCGTTGTCCACGCCGTAGGCCGTCAGCCGCTGCATCAGTGTGGTCTTGCCACTGCCGGCCATACCGATCACCAGCACCGTCACGGGCTTGGGGTAGATCTTGGGCATGTTGGGATCGGCAGCCGCTGCGGTGTACGCATCGGTCGGCGCTGGCGGCGGCGTGGCGTCGGAAGGAGTCGTCGGGGTCGCCATTATTGATGTGAATGGCAGCGGGTAATTGAGAGGGCACTAAACCATGATGTCACTAAAGAGGAGATGGCTACATGTTATTTCATGTTGAAGCTGGCCTAGCGAAATCCCCCAGTTTTTTCTGCTGTGGACGGCTTGAGGGCACCAGCAACTCGCGAGGCACACTTCGATGACCGTGAAGCCGCTCGAACGTCGTCAGCATGGACTCCACGCGCTGTCTCCACTTGGCGGAAGGGATTTTCACCCCGAATCCAATGCCTGCGAGTACATCACTCGCTCGAGCGATTTGATCAAAGAAGTCACCTCTAGAGCGGATGTTACAGTGTGCAAATTCAAGGTTGGGACCCCATAATTCCACAGACCACTTTTCATCTGACGGCACGGTAAACTCACACGGAACCCGACAGTGTCTGTGCATCTCGTCAAACGTCTTCAACGCAGGCAGAATCCGCTCACGCCAGTCCGTCTCATAGATATTCCACACAAACCCCACCTCTTCCAATCGGGGTTTATCACGAGTGACTTGATCCGAGTAACCACTTCCTGCGCGAATATTGCTGACGACAAAACCGAGTTTAACATTCCACGGCCAGCGTTCATCGGAAACAACAGTAAAGGTCTGCGGTACGCGACAGTGTCCGTGGATGTTGTGAAAAGCCTCGACCGCTATACTTCCACTGAGCGTCGGAGTGATCCCATACGATACCCAGCTCTCGTAACTACCTTTCACTTGGTCCACGTCGGATATTAGCGATCTGGCTGCCCAACTTCTTGCCCCAAAGTCTCTCAGCCACTCTTTGGCCTATGGAACCACAAAGTTTTGGTCGACATCGATGTGTTCGAACAGCTCGTAGTGCCTCGCAGCATGGGCATGAAGAAGTGGTCCCATTTGTACTCCCACGGATTTCAGTCAGTAATATCGATGGGAGTTGGTGATTGGCTGGAGAGTTGAAGTTGACGCTAGACGGACACCATGGAGGACGACGTCGCGCTCCTGCTCAACGAGTTTGACAAGGCATTTCGGCTTTGCATCCGATCGATGCTCGTGCGCTGCCGACTACTATACGTCTGCAGGATTCACCGGTCTTTCTGTACGGGTCAGTGTTGATTATGATACTCTTATAGCGTGTACTTTTGATACCTGCGCAGGATGCGCTGCAACTGGTAATGGACCTCTCCGGCGCTAGGGCGGTCGGCTGGATTCAGGTCCACGCATGCATGACCCAAGAGCACCAAAGCTTGCGGCGCGTTGGGGAGAACTCTACGCGCACTCTGCCCATGGCCACCATCTCCATCAGCGCCGTCTCCGTTACCTTCTCGCCCGAGTCAGATGTGATCGTGGTGATCGCGCTCGCGTACGGCGGCAGGTGAGAGTCCAGTTCCGACAGCACCACTCCGAACGAGAAGATGTCGGCACTCGTGTTGTAGCGCTTGCCCAGCATCACCTCGGGCGCCATCCAGCGTCGAGTCCCCACCCCCGCCGTCATTGTGTCCACCGTCCACTTGCGCGAAACACCAAAGTCCGTGATCTTGGCGTTCCAGTCCGATGTCAGCAGGATGTTCATCGACTTGAGGTCGCGGTGCAAAATGACTGGGTCTAGCGAGTGCAGGTAGGTCAGCGCTTGAGCCACGTGCACTGCAATCTTGGCCTTGTCGCCATCGAAGCCTTGGGGTCGGTGCTCCACGCGGTCGAAGCGACGGAGCAGCGAGAACAGGTCGCCGCCTTTCATGAACTCGGACACGGCGCAGAGGTCGGTGAGCGCGTCCCACGCCACACCCACGAACCGCACGATGCGCGGGTGCTCGACACTCGCCATCAGCTTAATCTCGGACAGGAAAATGTTGATCTGCTTCATATCCTTCCTCTTCTCGGGCAGCAGCACTTTGATCGCGACGGCCTCGCAGCGATATTTGCCGCTGTAGACCTCTCCGTGGCCCCCTGTGTTGATCAACTCCTCGCGGATGAGCTTCTCCAGCGGAATGCGGGCTGCTACAATGGTCTCATCTTCCCACAGGGTGGAGTTCGACTTGGTCTTCTTCGTGACTGCCACTGAGGTTGTGCTGCTGCTGTCCAGACGCAGAGTCGAGTCGAGGTTGGCTGTGCTGTCTAGTTGCACTGTCCTGTCAAAGTTGTTGTTGAGGTGTTGAGCGCGCAGTTCCGAGGGCTGCTGCAAGCTCTCCAACGAGATTGGTTGAGCTGCAGGGAGACTGAGTGGAGCATGAGCGTAGGAGTCGTCGAACGACGGGGACGCCGGCTTCAGGGTGTGTCTCCTGCGGCGGTATAGCCAGAAAATCAATCCCGCGATAAAGACGACAACTACAAGAACGCCAGCCACGATACCGATGAGACTCCCCGTGCTCATGCCTGTGCAAAAGAGAATGAGTGTTAGACTTCACTGCGACAGATCAGAGCCCAACGTCCTGTGCGTACCGCTGCCACTGGTTTGCACGACGACAATCCCTGACCCCTGACTGTGCTCGCTGTCGTTGGAGCCCTCTTTAACGATCACTGTCGTCGTCGCATTCGCAGTCGCGACCGCAGACGCTGGCGCGGATGTCGCCGTCGAGTTTGAAGGAGCGCTGGCACTACCGGAGACTGCGGGTGCCGATGTGGAGCTGGTATCCGACAAGGCATTGGAAGTGCTTGTAGAACTGGACGTCGTGGACGCGGTCGACGACGGCGCTGCCGTTGTGGAAGCTGGCGCTGTGGTGCTCGGCGACGCTGTCGTTGGAGTTGGGGTCGTCGTCGGTCTTGGCGTCTGGGTCGGCGTCGCCGTCGTGGGGGTCGGCGTGGTGCTTGTTGAGCTCGTCGACGTGCCCGTCACGGTGTCGGCAGCAGTGGAGACCACGTCCGCGGCGGTGCTGATGAGCGACATGGAATCTGCACGTTGAGTCAGCTAGTGGCGGTGTATTGTACTCCGACCGGGCTCGGCGGGGGTGAATTGGAGCTCCCAAGCAAACCGTCAGGCGCGTAGGGAATTCCGAACTGGTCTTGGACTCCCCTCAGCCACGCTTATCGACAGTCACAGGCCTCAGAAGCGCCATGAAGTGGACGGGCATTGTCAGACAACGCCCTCGAGCACGAGAAGATCCACTCAAAGCGTCTGCACACATCCTGGCCAACATCTTCCGGCTCTGCTTTTGCCGGTCGTGCTCGCTTTCGGTGACATCTTCCGCCGCCATGTTGGCAAGTCGTTCGGATAGGCTGCTGCTATATTGCTACGTGTTGCCAAATTTTTGCAGTCTCCCTACACCGTGTACAACTCGTACTGCTGCATCAAAAGCTGAAGTTGGTAGTGCACCTCACTGGCGCTCGGCCGCGCGCTCGAGTTGAGACTCACACACGCGTGACCGAGTTCAACGAGCGGCTTGGGCGCGGCGTCCGAAAAGCCGATGCGGACCCGCCCGATGGCAATCAGCTGCAGAAGCGCTGCGTCCGGCACTCGCTGGCCGCCTCGATTCGTCCTCGCGTCCGAGTACGGCAGCACTTGCGACTCTAACTCGGAGAGCACCACGCCCAACGAGAAAATGTCGGCGCTGGCGTCGTAGCGGTCACCCATCAGAACCTCGGGCGCCATCCACAGGGAGGTGCCCACGTTCGCCGTCATGCTCGAGAAGCTGTACTTGCGGGACACACCAAAGTCTGACACCTTGGCCTCGAGTTTGGACGTGAGCAGGATGTTCCTCGACTTGAGGTCGCGATGCAGCACCTTCGGGTCCAGCGAGTGCAGGTACGTCACCGCCTGCGCCGTCGACAGCGCAATCCGAGCTTTGACCAAGTCGAATCCGTGCGGCCGCTGCTCCTGCTCGTACCGGTTGAGCAACGAGCGTAGATCGCCACCTTCCATGAACTCAAGGACCGCGGTCAAATCCGAGAGCGAGTCCCAAGCGACACCGAGGAAGCGCACGATGCACGGGTGATCGATCGTCGCCAGCAGCTTGATCTCGGCCAGGAAGGCGTTGATGGCCTCCAGGTCCTTCTGCTTGTCCGGCAGCAACACTTTTAAGGCCACAACGTCGTCGCGATACATTCCGCGGTAGACTTCGCCGTAGCCGCCCGTGCTCAGCAGCGCCGTTGTGGTGAGCTTCTCCAGTGGGATCCGCATTGCAGTGATCACCTGATCGCCCCACAAACCCGACGACTGCAAAGTCGAGCTCACCTTCGACGCGCTCACGCTGTTCTGGTGCGCAGTGTGGAACGGGTCAAAGGATGCAGAAGTCGACGACGTTGCAAACCGCTCGGTGCCGCCGGTGTTGAACACGGGCAGATCTCCAGTCGCCCCCAAGTTCACATGGCGTAGCGTGAAGGAGCTAAAGCGCTTCGACCGCTGTTTTCGACGGAAGCACCAGTTCAGGAGTAGCACAAGCAGAAGCAGCACTCCTGTCGCCCCCAAGGCGAGACCGACGATGCTACCGCTGCTCAAACCTAGTCAACAAGAACCATTAGGACACGGTCTTTTAGCACAAGCTCATCAGGACAAACCTGAGCCTGCAGCAGTCGCAACGTCGGTCCCATGGCTGTGCGATCCGGTAATGTTGACCAGCGAGCCGCTAGCGTCGTTTCCGATCCCCGTAGTTCTGTCAGTCCCGAGTCGCTACCACGCCAGGAGCTTTCGCTACCGCTATCATCATTACTGGAGCTCGTTCTGCTTGCGGTTGTGCGGGACAACGCCGCAGCGCTTGACGACGACGGCGACGGTGTCGATGTCGCTGTGGTAGCTGATGGCGAGCTCGTTGTTTCTGATTCAAATCCCGAGCTGCCGCTGCTGAAATCTGCGCTTGGCGTTGACGTACGCGGGGATGAAGCGGTGGTTGATGGCGATGGTGCGGATGTCGTGGCTTTTGGAGTTGATGTGGTGGGTGATGGCGTCTTTGTTGTCGATGAAGGCGCTGACGTTGTTGTAGATGCTGGTGCAGACGTAGTTGTGGTCGCCGGCGTGCTTGTGGTGGTGGGGGTCGACGTCGCTGGATTCGAGTCCGAGTTCGAAGTGCTCGGAGATGTCGTTGTCGTGCCAGTCAAGGCGTCGGCCGTCGTGGACACTGTGCCGGTCACCGTGTTGACAACGGACCCGATGAGAGATTGCTTCATGGTGTCGGGTAGCGTATTGGAAATGCGTGTATCATTCCAAGCGCGTTGTGCTGAGACTTTGGCCTACGAGCACCGCGATGATCTTCTAGAGAGGGCACCGCCACAAGCAGGGACTCGCAGCTGGGAGGCAAACACC
Organism: Phytophthora macrochlamydospora; assembly: GCA_011947325.1. NCBI lineage: Eukaryota > Oomycota > Peronosporomycetes > Peronosporales > Peronosporaceae > Phytophthora > Phytophthora macrochlamydospora. The sequence continues at coordinate 59,074 of JAAVTH010000487.1, read as the reverse complement.
GTACGCTTCCGGTCGCCGTGTCAAGAGAAGATTTCATCTGTCATCGACGCCACCGAAAGCGGCAACGCTAAAACTTTCGCGTGGAGTCGCGCGGTGACAAGGAGTCCGGGATGTGGCACTTCGCAGAGGCGAGGCACGGGCAATGACGGATTTGCTTCTAGGCTCATGTCGTGTTGACGAGCGGTCAAGGAATCACAACCATCGAATACGAGCCCCACAATGCACGAGCTGCCAAACTGAATGGCTCGTGTGCATGTATTGCCGGCGTTAGACCTGTCTGCTAGAGCGTGTAGCCCTCGTACATGCGGACGATGCCCTGCAGCCGGTAGAGCACTTGGTTGGCGCTCGGACGCGCCGTCGGGTCCAGATCTACGCACGCGAGGCCCAAGTCCACGAGACCCTGTGGCGCGTTGGCCGAGAACTCGACCCGGAGCTGGCCCGAGGAGACCATCTGCAGCCGAGCCGTGTCGGAGACTTTCCGCTCGGCCCACGTCTCGCGGTACGGCGGAAGGTGCGAGTCGAGCTCGGACAGCACGATGCCGAACGAGAAAATGTCGGCGCTGGCGTCGTAGTGCTCGCCTAACATCACCTCGGGTGCCATCCACAGCACCGAGCCCACGCCTGCCGTCAAGGTATCCAGACTCCACTGACGAGAGACGCCAAAGTCCGTGATCTTGGCCTGCAGTGTGGGCGTGAGTAGGATGTTCATCGACTTGAGGTCGCGGTGGAGCACAATGGGGTCGAGCGAGTGCAGATACGTCAACGCTTGGGCCGTCTGGAGAGCGATGCGGGCTTTGTCGAGGTCGAATCCATGCGGACGGTGCTCGGTCTGCTCGAACCTGGTGAGTAGTGAGTGCAAGTCGCCACCGAACATGAACTCGCTCACGGCGCTTAGATCTGAGAGCGAGTCCCACGCGACGCCGATGAAGCGAACGATCCGCGGGTGCTCAATGCTCGCCATGAGCTTGATTTCGCCCAGGAACGCGTTTACCTCGTGCATCTTCTTCTGCTTGTCGGGGAGCAGTCTCTTGATCGCGACCACCTCGCCCTGAAAAGTGCCGCGATAGACTAGACCGTGCCCTCCAGAGCTAACGAGTTTCGTCGAGCCCAGCCTTTCTAGCGGTATGCGCTTCGACATGACAATTTCGTCTTCCCATAGTGCTGCCGGGAGCGTTTGGGACTCGGAATTACTACTGCTCTCGAGGTCTTTGGTGTGGAAGGGGAGAAGACTTCGGTCGCCTGGTCTCGCTCTTCCGTTGGGACTCCTCCTGTAGTTCTGTAGAGACTCGGAGGTGTTGACTCGGATTTCCGAGACTGTTTCTTGTGGCGTGAATACCAGCAGCCTAGTAAGGTAACGAGAAGCGCCAAAGTTGCCACAGCAATCGCAGCAATGTACCCTGCGCTCAAGCCTGTCATTGCATGCAATAGAGTGTCAAATAGCTACATGCATCGCCAGGACTTGAGTACTGAGTCGCACCTGACCCTCCATCTTTTGCTTGCTGGACTACAGCGTCACCTGATGCGTCAGTGGAGTAGTTGGAGCTCGTGCTGCTGCTACCCGAAGCCACACCATCGATATCGGTATTGGCTGAAGAATCGACGCTGGTCGACATTGACAAACTTCCATCACCTGATGAAGTGCTCGGCTTCGAGGTCATCGGTTCCGGTGGAAATGTCGTCGCATTTGGTGCCGCTGTTGGCGATCCCGAAGAAGAAGATGACGAGCCAAACGAGCTCTCGCTCGAGCTAGAGTTTGAGGTGGAGCTCGAGCTTGAGCTAGTCGGGGTGGCAGTGGATGACCCAGTCAAGGCATCGACCGTCGTGTCTGCGGCACTTGAAATGACGTCCACCGTGTCCCCAATCAACGTCTCCTGCATCGCAACGTCCTCCACTTTGCCAATTGATGAATGCTTCTGCTTGCTCCATAGACGCTGCCGGGGCAGACCTTTTGCCTGGCCCCAAGTCTTGAAATCGCCTATCCGAAGTCTTGGCCAGGAAGCCTCTCGCCCACCTTTTAGCCATTTTGTGAGACTCGGGACTCCAACTTGTGTGCGCTAAGCCTTCAAACTTCCTTAATCAATTTTTGTTCCCTTATCTCTTCTACTACATAGGATTTGCTACTCCACCGAGTTACAGCGTGGCATGTTCGTACATGTTCATAATGAGCTGCAGTTGGTACAAAACTTCACCAGCACTTGGCCTCGCGTCAGGGTCGAGATCGACACAAGCGTGGGCGAGATCGATCAGAGCTTGCGGTGCGTGGACCGAGAATTCTATTCGCAGGCGGCCCATCGAAACGAGTTGCAGCAACGCAGTGTCCGGAATGGCTCGACCCGAGTCGGTCTCCTTGGCTGCCGCGTACGGCAGAGTATGCGAGTCCAATTCCGACAAGACCACGCCGAACGAGAAAATGTCTGCGCTTGCGCCGTAGCGATCTCCCATCATCACTTCCGGGGCCATCCAGAGGGACGTGCCTACATTTGCTGTCATGGTTCGGTCGCTGCTCTCTCGAGAGACTCCAAAGTCGGTGATCTTGGCGTCGAGTTTCTCTGTCAGTAAAATGTTCTTCGACTTTAAGTCTCGATGCAACACCAACGGGTCAAGCGAGTGCAGATACGTGAGCGCATGAGCAACGTGAAGAGCAATGCGAGTCTTCTCCAAATCAAAGCCGTGCGGTCGACGTTCATGCCACTCTATGTAGTTCAAATGCGAGCGGAGATCACCGCCGTGCATGAACTCGGACACGGCACACAAATCTGAAAGTGAGTCCCAAGCCACACCAACAAGCCGCACGACCCGAGGATGTTCTAGAAATGACATCATCTTGATCTCGGACAGGAAGGCGTTGATGTGGCGCAGAGTTTTCCGTGACTCGGGTAGCAGCATCTTGATAGCGACGACTTCGTTACGATACGAGCCGCGATAGACCATCCCGTAGCCTCCTTTGTTAACCACTTTGCCTCTGACGATTTTCTCTAGCGGGATTCGCATGGCCGTGATGGTGTCGTCCTCCCACATTCCGGTTTGCTGTGTCATAAGAAACGACGTTGAATAGCCTCCTCGCTCGAGATAAGCGGCTCGGTACGCAGTATTTACATCCGTCGATGACGTGTCTAGCCGTGAGTTGATAGTATCGTCGCTCGACATGGCAATCGCAGGTTTGTTGTCGATAAGTTGGCGTTGAAATGACGGCGACAAAACAACTTCGGGCGTTCTCTTCTTCTGACCAAAGCGCCACGCGATCATCCCGACAATCAGAAGCAAAATGGTCACTGCAGCTAAAGCGATGGCGACAAACATCCAAGCGTCCACTGCCGCTGAATGGTCTGCGATCTCTTTCGTGTCTCTGCTTGATGACCCTCCACTCGGGGCGATGTGCAAACTCCAGTCGCCGGCGCTTCCATCGTTGCTACTGGACGTGGAATTGAGCGATACGTCTGCATCTAGTGACGATGAAGGCGACTCGAATGTTGTGCTTGGTGTGAATCCGCTGTTTGAGCTGCCGACTGTCGATCCAGTGCTTGAGCTACTTGAGGGCTCCGGAGCTGGTGCCGAAGGCGTGGAGGTCGTTGGAGTTGGAGAAGCAGTCGTGAGTTGGGGGTCGTCGTCGGTTGCAGAGTAGATATTGACGTTGGCCGCAGTGTTACTCCAGTTGGCGCTTTTGTAGTAGTCGAAGGTGTCAGCGTCGTATCAGCAGAGGATGAGTCCCCACCTCCGAGCACGCTGTTGACGAGAGAGCCCAGGAGCCCTTGTAGCTCCCTCGACCGTACCGGCTGAGTCGCTTCCGCCTGCAAGGAACACCACAGCACTGTCAACATTTCATTCTCTAACATCCTCGAGCCGACCCACGCACCATCTTCAGCCGGTCGAGTCAGTAAATACTGCACAATGTCTGCAGCTACGTGTTTGGTGTCCGTCCCTCGTGAAAGCCGGCATCTCCATGAGTTTCTTATCCCCTATCCATGCTTGTAATCTCAAAGGAATTACTGAGGCACGTGGCAATCCATGCATGGTAATCGTAAAGAGAGCGAGGTCATATGACATTGTAATTTAGCTCGTGGTCAGCCGAGTTGCTATCCATATGGATATCGGCTGGAGAAATTCGTTCATGTGCCAAGCAAAGATTCCATTGAAGAATGGTTTTCTACAGTCCATGATCCAGTCTTCATCTTTCAAGAATTTGAACGAGCTGCAGCGCTGTCGGTCGTTTCTCCGGGTCTTGTTGGCAACAAGCGACTCCAAGTTGTCGAATAAACCGAGGACACTTGGGGCTAAAGGTTGGTCGTAGTCGCCCTTCCGTCACCAAAGCTAAGACCTCCGACTGACCGAGATTACTGCCGTTGGGCGCCACAGCATCGAAGTAGGGGCACCTGCACGTGTCCAGCTCCGTTAACAACACTCCGAACGCATATACATCAGCAGCTGGCGAATTGGAGTCCCCGTTCAGCATCTCGGGAGCCAGCCAGTACGCCACTCGAGACTTCGACGTCGCTGGGATCGTCTGGTGAGTCTCTGGCGATCCACAGTCGGCTAGCTTTGCTTCCATCGTCTCCGAGAGCATAACATTTCGTGCACTCAATTCACGAAGGATGTAAGCGGGCTTCTGTCCGTGCAGATAAGCGAGCGCTCGAGCAATACCGACGGCAATCTTTGTTTTCTGAGCGCTCCAGTCGCTGAAGGTGTCGTGGTTCCTGTCCAAATAAGCCTGTAACGTGCCAAGCGGCAAATATTCGACCGCCAAGGTTAAGTCGTAGGCAGATGTCCAGCCAGCACCGACGAAGTGCACAATGTTGGGGTGTTCGACCTGAGCCCATTGTTGGATTTCGCAAGCCAATTCCTCGAATGCAGCAATGTTGACTCGCTGGGATGCTGCCAACTTCTTCACCAGCACCCGCTGATTACCGAGACGAGCAACACTGGAATCCGTCGCGAGCGAATTCATAGGGAGCTGCTTCTCGACTTGTAGAGCGCTGAGTTGAATTCGTCTGCGCCCAATGTTCGAGTCGGCTGCTAAAACTCGCAGAGCAGTATTTGGCTCAAGACCTCGGATACTTTGAGCTCTTACCTGGTAGCAGGAGACCGGAACTACTGGTATTGGTTCTCTGTGCATCGAGCTAATGCGGACGGCCTCCTCGTATGTTGGTGGCGCTGAGATATCCAATCCAGAAGCGCGGTTATTATCTTCGTAAGACATCGGCAGGACCAGCGGGACAGCTGATGCTCGTTGAGTATTTTGCCGAGTTGGAGCGACTTGTGCTGCGGAATTAGGAGCATGGGCCCTGTGTTCGAATCTTGGTTGCTGTGTCGATTGACGAGCACTTTTATCCGTACGGTTAGTCGACATTGAGTCGCCCGAAGTGCCGATTGTGACATCAGTATGCGGTTGGGATTCGTCTGGCAGACTGGAGACGGTGGGGCGACGCCCGTCACTCCATCGCAGAGGCTCCGGTGTCATGATTTCGATATGGTCGCTAGCCTTTGGCGTTGCTATGCCCTCATCGGAGTCGTGGCGTCTTCTTCGCCGTCGTCGCGCAACAAATATCCCCAGGACAACAACAACAAGCAGTAGGAAGAGACCTCCGCCGACAGCTCCACCTAGGACGGCGACGTTGACGCCACTGTTCTTGCCTGATCCATTCAACGCTGAAGAGTTCGATCCTGAGCTCGTACTCGATGTCGTTGGCACCAGCTTCGTCGTCCCGGAACTCGAAGAATGAGAAGAACCCCAGAAGCGTACTCTTGCACCCACGACGTGACCCAGTCCGACGGTGTTGGTCGTGAGACCGTCACGGAGCTAGGAACCTTGTCAGCTCCGTAACATGGGATGTTCAAATACCCGTACGCTTTCGTTGCAGGACAGTCGCCGTACTGCCGTTCGCCACTAGTGCCGAGAGTATGCACCGCGTACACAACGTATGCGTCGCTGCTGTCGTTCCAAGTGTGTTTTGTGACCTCAATCTCTGGGATCATGGTCGATTCTCCGCCGACGGACCACATCTCCAAGTTCTTGTTCTCTTGGTCGAACTCCTCCACGACGCACTTGACCACCGTGAGCATCGCGGTGCCCGTGCATGCGTCATTACTGTAGGTCGACGTGCCGTCGGGCTGCGTGCACTCGAACTCCGTGCAGTCGGAAACTTCGTACTCGTCCAGTGTCAGAGCAATTCCAGCCATCGACGCTCCGTCGATAGGCAAGATCTGCTTGGCCTCGTTGGCGTCCGTCACGACGTATCCGCTGTCCCAAAGCACCGCCCGTTGGGCGAACCCGTCCAGCTCGTCGAACGTGACTCCGACGGAGCTCAACCTCGAGGCGACAGAGTTCGGTACCGTGGCCAGCGTCAATTGAACGATGACGTCTCCTGCGGCGTATCTTAGACTACTACTAGAGACTTGCTGTCTGTCCGTTTGTCTGTCGGTCGGTCGGTCCGTCGCCGAGTTTCGATGGACAAGATCCGGCGCTGCCATTGGCTGCCGAGCGCCAGCGACGGCGGCGCCCATTCGCCAAAAGAGTTTCGGCCAATCGCTGCCGAGCGGAGCGAAGGCGGCCCGAGACGTGGACCACACCAATAGTAGGGTGGTCCACACCAATAGTAGGGTGGTCCACACCAAACGTACTTAATGAAGAGGTCGATAGTAGTCCCCCTCCTCCCCTCAACCAACACCAAAGCCAAACGCGATGGAGCGTGGGAACGTTACCTGCGCTCGCTGCTCTGCCGAGTTCACGCGTGCGCCGCTCGACCTCGACGGCCTCGGCCACCAATGCCTCCGCTGCGTTTGCTGCGAGGAGCTCCTCGAGTGGCATGCCTTCGAGAGGCCACGCGCCAGGAGCGCATCGCGGCGGTGCCAAGTGTGCGACGGCCAGTGCCGCTTCTGGCACAGCACCGCCACCGAGCAGCCGCTGCCACGGTTGGACCGGCGGCAGCGGCTGCTCGGTGGCGGTCACCATCGGCCAAGTCGGTTAAATTTGTGTTTTATTGTGTATTGCTACAGAAACAGTGGTGAAACGGGCAACAGCGTAACGTTCGGATAGGACCGGGATGACGATTGTGGTCGTTCTAGGTGATAGTCGTCCGTTGGCCCGCCCGCGCGAGGAACCAAACGATGAGGATATCCTCTCTTTCTCTGATTTTGTGCTTGCCGTTGGAGAGGGTCGGCACGAAAAACATGCGGATCTTGGCAATGACTACATCAAGATTCCAGCTGATATGCTGATCCCGAATCCTCCTGTAGAAGACGACGAGGACGAGGAAATAGCTCCAGGGGCAATACCAAGGGTATGACCCGCATCATTGACGCAATGTATGCCGACGTTGCGAATCCGGAGGTTGCGACAGATGAATATTGTGCCAGTCGTACGATTTTGACGACTACGAACGAGACGGTACGGAGAATCAACGAGGCAGTCGCAGCTTGACTTCCGGAGACAGCGCGGGAGTATTTGTCGGTGGACTCGGTGGAGGATGATGACGGAACGTTTTTCGAGCAGGAGTTCCTCCACTCGGTGAACATGAACGGGATTCCACCTCACAGACTACTGCTCAAGAAGGGCATCCCCATCATGATGATGAGAAATCTGAACCAGGATCTTGGACTGTGCAACGGAACGCGTCTGCGAATCGTCGACTTGAAGGACCACGTCATTAGAGCAACAATTATGACTGGAGAACGAACAGGCCAAGAAGTACTCATCCCGAGAATTATGTTCGTGAGCGACGACGACAGCTCCGATTTCCCCTTCCGGCTACGACGAAAGCAGTTCCCCGTGCAACCAGCATTCGCCATGACGATTAACAAGGCCCAAGGTCAGACGGTGTTAAACTTGGGGCTGTACTTGGCTTCCCGTGCTTTTCCGTGGCCAGTTGTATGTGGCGTTGTCTTGCGTGACCTCCCGAAGCAAGTTCAAGGCATTGATTGAGTATCCAGAGTTCGTAGACCCGGACGGAGGAGTGTGCACGAGAAACATCGTGTACACGCAGGTTTTCGATTAGGAGTCGAGGTGCATTTCTAGGCTAGATGTAGCAGTTTGCCACTGCGAACTAGAACCTAACTTTATGTTGGACAAATGGCACCTGGCAATTTTCATGGGTTTTATAAAACATTTTTTAAGCCCGTACGTTTTAGATTGCACTACTTAGTAATTCGTGTGGAAAGCTACATCATCCCGCCGGAGCGTAGCGGAGGCGGGCGGTCCACACAGCTGCATCCAACCATAACCCACCGCCGCGTAGCGGCGGCGCTCGGCTAGTCTTAGACAACTACAAGAGACTTGCTGTCTGTCCGTTTGTCTGTCGGTCGGTCGGTCCGTCGCCGAGTTTCGATGGACAAGATCCGGCGCTGCCATTGGCTGCCGAGCGCCAGCGATGGCGGCGCCCATTCGCCGAAAAGAGTTTCGGCCAATCGCTGCCGAGCGGAGCGAAGGCGGCCCGAGAAAGTGGACCACACCAATTCGTACTTTACTGGAATAGTAGGGTGGTCCACACCAATAGTAGGGTGGTCCACACCAAACGTACTTAATGAAGAGGTCGATAGTAGTCCCCCCTCCTCCTCCCCTCAACCAAAACCAAACGCGATGGAGCGTGGGAACGTTACCTGCGCTCGCTACCCTGCCGAATTGACGCGTGCGCCGCTCGACCTCGACGGCCTTGGCAACCAGTGCCTCCGCTGCGTTTGCTGCGAGGAGCTCCTCGAGTGGGACGCCTTCGAGAGGCCACGCGCCAGGAGTGCATCGCGGCGGTGTCGGGCGTGCGACGGCCAGCGCCGCTTCTGGCACAGCACCGCCGCCGAGCAGCCGCTGCCACGGTTGGACCGGCGGCAGGAGACCATGGCCCTGGTGGCAGTCACCATCGGCCCACCGCCGCTGCCGCCGCCACTACCACCTCGCGAAGCTCGCCACCGTCGTCGACGCCGCCGAGTCCGCCAGCGACAGACCGCGCGTCGCTGTCGCTACCATCAGGCGTAGCCTATTGGCTGTAAATAACCAACATCAATACACCCATTTTCAATTGGGTTAAATTTGTGTCATATTGTGAATTGATCCAAAAACAGTGGTAGAACGGCAACAGCGTAAAGTTCGGATAGGACCGTGATGACGATCGTGGTCGTGGTCGTTCCAGGTGATAGTCGTCCGTTGGCCGACCCGTGCGAGGAACCAAACGATGAGGATATCCTCTCTTTCTCTGATTTTGTGCTTGCCGTTACAGAGGGTCGGCATGAAAACCGCGCTGACCTTGGCAATGACTACATTAAGATTCCTGCTGATATGCTGATCCCGAATCCTCCTGTAGAAGACGACGAGGACGGGGAAATTTCTCCAGGGGCAATACCAAGGGTATGACCCGCATCATTGACGCAATGTATGCCGACGTTGCCAATCCGGAGGTAGCGGCAGGTGATTATTTTGCCAGTCGGACGATTTTGACGACTACGAATGAGACGGTACGGAGAATCAACGAGGCAGTCGCAGCTCGACTTCCGGAGACAGCGCGGGAGTGTTTGTCGGTGGACTTGGTGGAGGATGATGACGGAACGTTTTTCGAGCAGGAGTTCCTCCACTCGGTGAACAGGAACGGGATTCCACCTCACAGACTACTGCTCAAGAAGGGCATCCCCATCATGATGATGAGAAATCTGAACCCGGATCTTGGACTGTGCAACGGAACGCGTCTACGAATCGTCGACTTGAAGGACCACGTCTTAGAGCAACAATTATGACTGGAGAACGAACAGGCCAAGAAGTACTCATCCCGAGAATTATGTTCGTGAGCGACGACGACAGCTCCGACTTCCCCTTTCGGCTACGACGAAAGCAGTTCCCGTGCAACCAGCATTCGCCATGACGATTAACACGGCCCAAGGTCAGACGGTGTTAAACTTGGGGCTGTACTTGGCTTCCCGTGCTTTTCGCATGGCCAGTTGTATGTGGCGTTGTCTCGCGTGACGTCCCGAAGCAAGTTCAAGGCATTGATTGAGTATCCAGAGTTCGTAGACCCGGACGGAGGAGTGTACACAAGAAACATCGTTTACACGCAGATTTTCGATTAGGAGTCGAGGTGTATTTCTAGGCTAGATGTAGTAGTTTGCCACTACGAACTAGAACCTAGCTTTATGTTGGACAAATGACACTTGGCAGCTTTCATGAAACATTTTATTCGCCTGTATTATTTAGATTGCACTACTTAGTAGTTCGTGTAGAAAGCTGAATCATCCCGCCGGAGCGTAGCGGAGGCGGGCGGTCCACACAGCTGCATCCAACCATAACCCACCGCCGCGTAGCGGCGGCGCTCGGCTAGTCGAGTGTACAGCTGCAAAGCGAGGTCGGACGAACTGCCGTCCACCGCGAACGTCCCGGTGGGGGCCCACGACGGTGTCGACAGCTCTCTCCGTAGCAGCGCGTCCCTCATCGACTGTACCTTCAGACAGACGCAGATTCGCAAGTGAGCTGGCCCCTCCCATGGTGCAGGAGACACGACTCAGTCCAGTCCAGCGTTTCACGGGGAGGGGAGGGCCTCTACGAGACCGCGACAACGGATGAAGCTTCTACTGGCAGTCCTGAACCTATTTCGACTGGATGGACAAAGCTGCACGTGAAAGCTTCGCGGTATCCGATACCGGTCTAGGCCCGCAGCATCCGCAGTAGCTGCTGTGCGGTTGGCCGTCGCTGCGGGTCCTGCTGGTAGCATCCGACGCCGATCACCCGTATACGACGAGGACAGTCCTGACTGAAGCTCGGTCGTAGCGTTCCTTGGGTGACCTCGTTGAGGATCTGCTCCGGTTTCAGTCGGACGCCGATCGACGAGTACGTGTCGTGGTACGGAGCTTGCCCCGTGTCGAGCTCCGTGAGCAGTACCCCGAACGCGTAGACGTCGGACTTTTCAGTGTATTCCAAACCCCGCAACACCTCCGGCGCTGCCCAGAACGAGGCTCTGATGGTGTGAGACCGGCGGCTGTCTTCGCTGGCGCAGGACGAGTCGAAGCCTGTGAGTTTTGCGTCCATCTGATGCGTCAGCAGCACGTTGCTCGCTCTTAGGTCGCGGTGCACCACTGGGGTCACATATTCGTGGAGATATGCCAGCGCTCGTGCCAGTCCGACGGCAATGCGAAATTTGCCAAACTCCCACGACAAAGTGTCTCCGAATTGATGCAGATACGTTGCCAGGTCCCCGCCGGAGAGGAACTCCATGACCATCATCAAGTCGCTCAGACTGTTCCACGCCACACCAATGAACGCGACGATGTTTGGGTGAGCCAACGCTGCTCGCAGTTGGGTCTGGTAGACAAACTCCTGGACGTAGAGCGACTGCGAGCGCTTGGACTTCAGCAGCCGTTTGATGACCACTTTGCGGCCTCGATACTCTGCGAGACGGACTTCTCGAGATTGACTCTTTGCCAGTCGCATGCGGACTTTGACCTGGTCGTACCAGAGTTTCTTGCTCGCCAAGTTGGGGTCTTCCGTCAGCATCTTCCAGACGTAGTGCGGTCCTGAATCCGATCCAAGCTCGTAGGCTTCTCGTGGTGGCATCGGGACCACGCGTTCGTCATGTTCTGCGCTGGTCAAACCTGGTAGCTGGATCGTTTGACCGCTGCCGACGTCGCTGAAGGCCCCTCTCGAGAAAGACACGATGGCTGTGGGGAGGTGTATCCGTCTTGCTCGCTTCCTGTCTGCTCGGATTTCTTCCACTGTCGCGTGCAGTAGCAGCACATGCCTCCGAGAAGCAGCAGAATGCTGACCCCGATGATCGGAACGAACAGGCCGACGTTGAATTTGCCATCCCCGACGACGACGACGAATCTGCTAAAGATGTGGGGCTGGCGATTTCTACCGTTGCCGCTGCGGAGAGCAGCAAGTTGAGATGCACAAGTCGCATCTCTCTCTGCACGAAGCTTTTCACAAGTGATCTGAAAGTCCTCGAAGCGATGGATAGCACTTGCGGATTTCAAGACGGCAACAAAATTGAGATCACCCACAAAAAATCTGACACAACGCCGACATTCACAGCTTTGCTCGGCCGAAAAGCTTTATCAGCAAGAAACAAGTTTCCTTTTGCCTAGTTGAAGAAGTTAAATGTCTTCCTGCACCAGTTGGCAAAGCGCATCCAGTAGGTGACACCTCGTCCTGCGTGTTCGTCCTCAACGACCCACATGCGTCCTCCGACGAAGATGTACGTGGTGTTGTCGTTGACTGTGTTCATGCGACTCAGTCGGTGGCAGTGTCGACACGCTACGATGCCCGCAATGATGAGGAGGAGAATGAGCAGTAGAATGAGCAAGAGCCACCACCAGGTCAAACCGTGGTGACTGCCCTCCCCAGACCCCGTCGACGTTGACGACGATCCTTTCGAGTTTGATCTGGATGATTCCTTCGTCGTAGAGGAAGTTTTGAACTGCCTTATCCAGCTCGTGACCCAGGCTGAACTTTCGGGCGTCGTCATGCGGGTAGTGATTGACTCTGGGATGATATCGTTCCCGTAACAGGGGATAATCAGCGAGACAGACTCTCCGTTGGTGGGGCATTCACCAGACGTAGTCTCACTCTTTGCTGTCGACGTGCGAATTGAGTACAAGGAATACTCGCAGCCGCAGTCAGTCGATCCGGAATTCCTGACGACGAGAATTTCCGGGATAGCAGTCGAGTTCCCACCAACAGACCACACTGCTTCACTCGCCTCTTTGTCGCTGTCAAAGGCTTCCACCACGCACTTTGACACCGCCAACACATCTGCCGGTCCGCGACTACAACTCGAGTAGATTTCGGCTGTTGAACTGTTGGGATTAGAGCAAAGTTGAGTTTCACAACCAGCAGACGAAAACTCCTCACTAGAGACGGCAATTTCCGCCATCGATGCTTCGTCAAACGTCCAAACCTGCAGGGCCTGATTGTCGGAGGTGAGTGCGAACCCAGAGTCCCACAGCAGAGCCCGCTGCATTAGACCCGGAAGGTCTTCAAACCCCATGGACGCGTTGTCCAGTCTGTCTTGAACACGTTCAGGCACTTCCTCCAACTCCAATTGATCGATTTCGTCTCCAGCCAAGTATCGATCGTAGAGCTGCAGCGCGATATCTGATGTTGCATCACTAAGCGAAAACGAGTTGCTAGGGTCCGTCGATGAATTTCCACTGGATAAGGCTGTTGTCGTCGACAGCGAGCAATCGCAACTTTGACCGCGTGAATAGCTCTTCGTGGTCGACGACTGAGGCTCCGGCGTTCCTGCAGACGCCGAAGATCCCGATGCTGGCTGAGAAGCTTCGATTGGCAAGTGTTCTGGCGCTGGCATTGGATGCGATTTGTCGCCTCCATCTCCACATGAACTTGGAATAAATGCCCCGCCATGAACTGGCATCGACAAAAGCACGGACACTACAGCGAGCAACCTCGTCATGCTTGCAGTCAATGTCGAAAACTGCTAACTGCTGTACCTCTGCCAAAACGTATCGGAGACCATAACTGAGCACTAGAATTCCCTCAGCCATGTCGAGCAACTTCAACGAAGTGGTGGACGCAACTTCGGGATTTCAAACGAGACGCTGAGGACACTCGATTCATATCTTAGTTCTGCTTCACATACTTCATTACTTCACTGCTCACCGCCGCAGTTCTCGGACCAATTCCGCTGCCGACGGTCGCAAGGACGGTTCGAGAGCTAAGCACACGAGCCCAATCCGCTTGATCCGCGGCGGACAGTCGTCCGAGAAACTTGGCCGCATCGTTCCTGTCATAACTTGCTGCAGGATTCGGAATGGCTTGGCTTTCTTTCCGTCCGCCGACACACAGTCGTGGAACGGAGTTTTGCACGTGTCCAGCTCGGACAAGACGACTCCGAACGAGTAGATGTCGGCTTGCTCCGTGTAGCGTTTGCCCTCGAGGATCTCTGGCGCTGTCCAGTACGGCGTGCCCACCCCGCTGTCATGGTCACCTCGGTGCGATCGCGACTCACACCAAAGTCGATCAGCTTTGGCTCCAGATTGCTCGTTAGCAAAATGTTGTTGGACTTGAGATCTCGATGGATCAGGGGCGGCGTGCGGGTGTGCAGATACTCCAGCGCCTGCGCCACGCCAACCGCCATGTAGATCTTGTCCCTGGCCCACGAGAGCAGGTCGGCGTTCCGCTGCAAGTAGCTCTGCAGACTTCCCTGCGGTAAGTACTCCAGCACCATCAACAGATTGTTGAGACTGTTCCAGGCGACGCCAATAAACGACACAATGTGAGGGTGGTCGAGACTGGCACTGAGCTCGATCTCCTCTGCGAAAGACTGCACCATGGCGGCACTTTGGCTCCTGGTCTGCAGCAACCTCTTCACCGCAACCTTCTGGGCGTTGTACTCGCAGAGCCAGACCTCTCCAGAGGCTCCTTTCGAGAGAGCTCTCCCAAAGTGCAAGCTCTCGAATGAAATGCGCTTGCCGGCCAGGTGTTCACTGCCCAGCAGGATCTTGAGCGTCTTGTTGGAACCTGCGCTCTCATAGTCGAGACGACCCGAGGATTGGTCCGTCGTGATCGTCGCGGTGGGCAGGACTGGTAGTTCGGGCGTACCCCCATTAAAGTACAGCGGAGACTGCACGCCGATATCATACCCACCGCCAGCTGCATCCTTCGCCGTTGTCTTCCTTCGACGTTGCCACCAGAACCAGCCCGCAACGGCTCCAATCGCCACAAGCACCCCCAGAATGATCGGAACCAGCAGCACCAGGTTGAATCCCGAATCGTCCGGCGCAAACTCCTGCGCCAACCACGTCGTCACCCAGGCACTGCCCGTGGGCGTGTTCATCGCAGCCATCTCTTTATCCGAGTACTGGTCTCTGCGGTGGCACGGCACCGTCAGCGACGCGTATCCGTCGTCTGCAGGACAGACATTCCAGGCCGTGTCGTCGGCCTTCTTGGTTGTGTGGACGACGTACACGTTGAAGGTCACGGCCGAGCCGTTGACGGTGTCGGTCCACGTGTGGTCGAGCAGTCGGATCTGCGGGGCCATGTCGGGATCGCCGCCCGTAGACCACATCGACCCCATGAAGCTGTTGGCGTTGGGGTCCTCGAAGGCGTCGACGACGCAGCGAGACACGTTGAGGATCTGCCACCCGGTGCAGTACTTCGTGTACTGGGCCGTCTCGCCGTTCGGCTGCGAGCAGTTGAGGAAGGTGCAGTCCACGCCGCTGATATTCCAGGTAGGGATGGCGATGTCGGCCATGGAGTGGTCTCCCATCGTCCACATCTGCACGGCGTCGTTGGTGGGGAGATGGCAAATCCTGTGTCCCAGAGCAGCGCGCGCTGCACCAGCCCGGGGAGGTCGCCAAAGGAGATGTCGAGCGCGTCCAGTCGGCCCTGCACGGCGGCGGGGACGCTGTTGAGCGTGACGGTGTCGTCCGAGTCGCCGGCCTGGTGCCGGATGTAGAGCTGCTGCGCGATGTCCGAGTTGGAGCCGTCGAACACGAACGACGCGTTGTTCGGCAACGCCGCCGCGCCGGACGAAGACGTCGTCGCCAAGCTCCGCCGCACCGCGTCCGCCGCGCCGACCCCCGCCGCCAAGAGGAGAGCGGTCCGCAGCATGGCGGGACGAGGCGAAAGTCGGAATGGAGGCGATACACGCGTGACTAGCAGAACGGATGGTGACGGCAGCAAAGCCCCTCGGCATCCCGCCGTGCGAAGCGTGCAACGCAGCAAATAGGTTCAGCGCGCATCATCATCTACCAGCTGACGGACACGAGGCTCGGGCTCAACTGGCAGTGCTCTAGTCGTCTTTAGCCAGGGGCTGTTCGAACACGGAGGCATTGTATTGTATGCCACGACCGCCCTGGCCGGAGTTCTCCGGTTGGAGGTAGTACACGGCGACCCCGCCAGCAAATTTAAGTGCAGCGAGAAGCAAGTCGGAGACGGCGGGGTGGGCTCTGTTGAACCAACTAGTCGTACAGGAGCGACTCCAAGTTCGGTGGCGTCGCAGCCGCACATTCCAAGGACCCTGGACAACTTCCGCAAGACACGAGGCAACTCCTAGCGGACGGTCAACTTGCAAGACCTGCATACTTTGAGTGGCGATGTCCTGACGCTTTGAGGAGGAAGTTGAACACATCGATATCTTGGCGGCAATGTTTTACACGTTGTAGGAAGTGCACCATTCACAGAGTATGAACACGCTGTCGCATCTCTCTAAAAACACTTGCACGAGTTGGTGGGCCCTCGGCCTTCGCTCGGGGTCGCGGTGCAAGCAGGCCAGACCAACATCGCGGACGATCTTCGGGCAGTCTTGCGAAAAACTCGGCCGCAAATGGTCGTCCTGGAAAGGCTTGGACTTCTTGCCGTCCTCCGTGCGGACGTCAAAATAGGGCGTCTTGCACGTGTCGAGCTCCGACAGCACCACTCCGAACGAGTAAATGTCTGCCTGCTCCGTGTACCGATTGCCTTCCAGAACCTCCGGCGCCGTCCAGAATGGAGTGCCCACCCCTTCCGTCATGGACCCGTCGCAGCGCGAGCGACTCGCCCCAAAGTCGGTGATCTTGACCTCCAGCGTCTCCGTCAGCAGAATGTTCTTGGACTTGAGGTCTCGGTGGATGATCGGCGCTTTCCTCCCATGAATGAACTGGAGACCACGCGCGATCTCGACGGCCATGCGGGTCTTGTCGCGAGACCACGAGAGCAAGTGGCCGCTGTCAGCCAGGCACCGCTTCAAGTCGCCCATCGGATAGTACTCCATCACCATTGACAAGTTCTCGAGGCGACTCCACGCGACGCCGATGAAGTTGACGATGTGCGGGTGCTGCAGCGTCGCACTCAGAGCGATCTCCTCGGCAAAGTCCCGCACGTTTTCCACCGTCTGCTCTTTGGCCTGCAGGAGGCGTTTGACAGCGACGAGCTGACCGGCGTGTTCACACAACCAGACCTCGCCCGATGCGCCTTTGGAGATGGTCGACTTGAACTGGAGCTTCTTGAACGGGACCCGTCTGGCAGCGAGGTCCTGGGACTCCAGTAGCCCCAGCAGAAACCTGCTCGCTCCTTCCGCTTGGTCCACCGCTTGACCAGCGTCCAGCGTGCTCCTTCGCGGAGACAGCGGGATAAAGCTCCCTGAAATCGCTGCCTGGAGGTCGTACGTCACGAAGTCGAGACGGAGACTACGTGGGGAATCCACCAGCAGTTGTCGTCGTCGTTGCAGCTTCCGACGGTAGCAGATGCCAAGGTAGATGATTCCGATCGCGACCACGATGCCGATCGCCATGGGGATCAGCAGCACGAACCTGAAATTGGTCGGCGGAGGAACGAAATGACTCCCCTCACGGCCCGTCGAGTCATTCGTCGGTGGTGCGTACAAGTGTCGACGTAGGATTCGCACGTCGACAGCCCCCGTCGAGGCAAGCGTGCGCATGATCGATCGATTTCGTGAATGGTGAGAGGCGAAGGCGTGAGGAAGCCCCGCAGCGAGGTCTCGCCGACACCGATCCTTGTGACAAACGCCGCCGGAGTAGCACCCGCGGCGCCATCCTGCCGCGTCTTAGCGCGATGAGGAATGCGGAGCGGTGTCCTGCCGCGGAAGGTGTCTGCTGCGCGCCACACATTTGCCGCGATCCCGACCAACAGCTTGCCGATTCAACTGGACCGGTACCGAGTGTTGACCCGAGCCGCCCGACTGTAGCACGTCGAACGGGAAGAAGATCGCGCCGGACCTAAGCAGCTCCATCGTCAGCAAGCACGCATCGGAAACGGTGGTGGTCGTCTTGAAAGACATCCAGAGCAAGTTGAATGGAGCCATCCGCGCCGTTGGCGAGTCGACATCCTGATCAATGGAGCACTAACCCCAAGGCGCGTCCATATGCCACTGTCTTCTATGCCCCTTGACCTCCTGCGCAGACCTGCTCTGCTAGGTCCTGTTGGTTCATCTCACACACCGGTCGACTGAACCCAACCACCACCACCACCTTCTCGGTCTCCGATATTATATCGCGGCCAGTCGTCTGGGTGCGGCGGCGCCACTCTGCAATCCGCTCAAGAGCTCTCATCATCTTCTCATCGACAGCCATGGCGACGTCCATCGCGCTGGACGGGACCAGCTCGGACCTCGCCCGCCAGCTCTACTACCGAGCCAAGGCCGGCGACCAAGCGGACCAACTGAGTCTCGTGGCCGTCCCCGACGCCGTGCGGACTCGTCTCGACGACTTGGCGCTGGACTGGAGCAAACTGCCGGGGCTTGCCCAGCGCGCTTTGCTCTGGGACTCGGGCTTTGGGGTCTCGTCCGAGAACGCGGCGGTGCCGATCTGGCCGCTGGGCAACCACTCGATGACCGACTTGGCCCTGACGGTCGACGAGTACGAGGCCGCCGGCTGCGTGCCCAAGAACTGCAGCGAGCCGAGCGGGGCCGAGAGCTGGAGCAGCTTCCAGTGCAACGGCGCGCAGATGGACACGGTCGCCAAGTGCCTCATCCAGGCGTTCGAGGACGACCAGTCGTACAACGCCGCCATGTGGGGCGTCGGAGGAAACCCGGATGGCGTCGTCGTTCCCCGGGTCGCCATGCACCAGTGGGTCGACGGCGGCAGCAACATTTCGTACACGGTGCTGGCGGTGCACACCATCTCGATGAACAATGAACCAGGCTACCCCAACTGTCCAGCCTCGACGCAGAACAACGGCTACGGATCCATCGCCTTCCCGTGCCGAAGGACCGACAACATCACGGACGCCATCAAGGCAGAGGTCGTGGCGGTGACGGGTAGTGTGTGGGTCTCGCAGTGGCTGGTGGACGACTACAAGGCAACGGCCGAGGAGAACGCCGGCGGCTTCAACAACTTGCTGCTGATCCCAATCATCTTGGCGGCTGTGCTAGTCGCGGCGTTGGTTTGGCTTGGCTTTTACTGCAAGAAGAGACGACGAGCGAAAGCTCGAGAGCTGTTTGAAGACACGTCGCCAGGCATGAGGCCGTACACGCCGCCACCGCCGCCTCCAAAGACATACGAAGACAAAGACTCGACTGCACGACCCACGCTAGCAGTAAGTGAGGATTTGGCGACGTCCTACGCTGGCGCAGACCAGACCATCCAGTTCCCCAACTACAACGAGGAGTATGTTAGTGGCGGATCCAACTCGACGATGAAGTTGCTGCTTGGTAGTGAGTTCCTCGTCGGTAGACGAATCCAACCGGAGGACTTGACGTTCGTCCGGGCAATCTCAAAGGGAGCATCGGGAGAAGTCTGGAAGTGCGAGTACTTGGGCCAGGACGTGGCTGCCAAGCGGTTGCTGCAGTCCAAGGAACACAAGGCCGAGGACGTCAACGAATTCGCGCAGGAGATTGAGCTCAACGCGAGTCTGCAGCACCCGAACATCAGCGCATTCATTGGCGTGTCGTGGAGCAGTCTGGACAACCTGACGATGGTGATCGAGTACTTCCCTATCGGAGATCTACAGAGGTATCTCAAGAAGAACGCAGACTTGTTGTCGTGGGCTCGGGACAAGATCCACATGGCCATCGGCGTGGCCAGTGCGCTCGAGTACCTTCACGGGCACTCGCCGCCGATAATTCATCGCGATTTAAAGTCCAGGAACGTCTTGCTGACCAGGCAGTTGGAGGCGAAGGTGATCGACTTTGGCATCAGTCGCGGTCGACTCGATCGCACAATGACGGCGGGAGTAGGAACTCCTTTCTGGACAGCCCCGAAATTCTCGAAGGCAAACGCTACACGGAGCAGGCAGATATCTATTCGTTCGGTGTGGTGCTGTCCGAGCTGGACACGTGCAAAATCCCGTTCCACGACTGCGTGTCGGCGGATGGCAAGAAAGCCAAACCGTTCCGGATCCTTCAGCAAGTTATGACGGGGACGCTTCGGTCGAGTTTCTCGGAGGACTGTCCGCCTCGGATACGTCGCGTGGGTGTGGCCTGCTGTCAACATGATCCTGCACGACGACCCACCGCAGCTCAGTTAGTGAGATTGTTGCAAGGCGAATAGTACGCTGAGCTTCCGTCGTGCATCTGCTTCATTTGCGACTGTTCAAAAGCGGCGATAACTGCTCGATGTCTTCACGCAAGCCCCGCAAGGATTCCGCTTGGGCTCCAGACTCGACCGAGGCGCTCTTTGCCGACGGTATCAGCGACGAAGAGAGTCAGGACCGTTGGAAACGAGCAGCTCTAGCTCAGGAAGAGGACGAAGAGCTGCTACACCGCACAGTGGTGGCGTCCAAGAAGCAGAATCTTGAGCTGCAGTATGAGCGAGTGCGTCGCGTGATGTTTCTGGTGAATGGTTTGTCAATGTGCTGACAAATTGGTTTTGTTTCCAGGCGGCTAAGCAGAGAGCTTACATCCGACGCGAGAAGAGGAAGCTGCTGCTACAGCACGCTCTACTGACAGCTGAACGCGAACGCTTCGACGCCTCGCAGTCCTCCGACTGGTTTTGCCTCTCAGCCTTCCCAGTAGCTACTGATCGTCGCGTGACGGTGGATGTCGGAGGCCAACTTTTTGAACTCTCGGCTGCTGTGGCTTTGAAAGACTCAGGGTCGTTGCTGGCTGCGTTCGTGCAGGACGACTCTCCTCTGAGTGCGGCTGAAAGCGGTTGCTTTCGAGTCGATCGGGACTGGAAATTATTTCGCCACATCTTGCGATTCCTACGGGACGGCTTCTTGCCGTCAGACCCGAAGCTGCTGAGAACCCTGTACGTCGAAAGCGAGTTCTGGCGCTTCGAGTCGCTGCTGAACGCCATCGAGAAGAAGAACGCGGAAGTGTGGCAGCTCAAGAACAGCAACGAGAGCAAACCTGCAGCGCAAGACAAGGACGCCAAAGACCCGAACGCCTGGTGGTTGGAACCTCCATCCTGGTGGGGAGCAGTCGCCGCCAAACCGAAGGAGAAGCCGAAGTCTGCTCTGATGGAGACGTTCAAGAAGAAAGCGAGTGCTGTTAGTGTAAAGGCCAAAGCGAAGACCAAGAAGACAGAGGACGACGAGGCTGAAGCCTGGTGGAAGGCCTCGACGTACAAAGGCACCAACTATATGGACATTCTAGCCAAAGAGAGGGCCAAACCTGCTGACGACGGTGGCCGAACTCCACGCAGTCCAGTCGTAACACACCACACGTGGGCTGCTTCTGCGTCCCCAAAGTAATACAAACTCATTTCCTTAGCTCAGGCCTTGACCGTCAGAAAATCAAGCGCGAGCGACTCAAAGTGCGAGAATGGACACAACGAGTCATTGCTGTGGCCCGCGAAGCTGACGGGACTGCCCTCGTAGATCGGTTTGATGAAGAATTCGTGCGTGGCGTCGTCCTCGTACAGCTCGAAGGTCACCGCAGTGCCGTACTCAGGCAGCTGGGCGCCCACGTCAATCTGCAACGCACTCAGCAGGGCCACAATCGAGTTGTCGTGGGCCGAGAAGAAGGACAACTTGGCAGGCTGCTTGCGGTTGACCACGTCCTTGACGAAGTCGTAGATGGTCTGCACGCCCTCCTTGAAGGCTCCGTGGCAAAAGTCTCGGCGATGGTACAGTCGCTGCCACAGCCACGTGTCGTAGGCATTGACCTGCGTGATGATCTTCTGGTCGACGCCTTGTGGCAGCGGCCAGTTGTGCGCCTCCCGACACGTCAGCGCGTCTCTCACTGCAGTCCACGGGAAGGGTTGGTCCTCTGGCACTCCGAGGCAGTCTCTCAAATGCAGAGCCAACTTGTCGGTGGCCTCTCGCTCGATTTTGCTCCTGAGCTGCAGCACGTCGTCTTGCACGATCTGCTCGATCTCGTTGAACACCTGCAGGGGTGCATGGGGGCCAGCACATTGCGCGTGTAGGTGTGCACGTAGAATTGGGGAGGGGCTTTGGTCTGTGAGCTGCTGTCACTGTCATCGTAGAAGAAGCCTCGGAGCAGACACTGCACCGACTCGATGGTCCTGGGGACGCTGCTGGACAGTACGAAGACGCTCTCCGAGGTGACGTCGCTGCCTACGAAAGAGCCATACTTGGCTCGGAACTGGCGGCCTTTTGCCGTCATGTGATCGACCCCTTTCTGGGTCAGCAGTCCGTAGGGGAACTGAGTCTCCTTGGACGGACGGATCACTGGAGGCTGCGACGGATCTGCGCCGATGGGCTTGGCCGTCTGCTGCAGCACTTGGATCTGCTCGCTCGTCGCCACTTTGGACGCCCAGAAACTCTTCTCCTCGGGCGTTGGCTGCACTTTGGTGCCGATGGATGTGAGCACGGGGTGCGGTCCCCGTGGCGGTGGAAGATGAGCACGTGACGCAGCGTCAGGTTTCGACCAGCCATTTCGGAAGAAGCTCTCGAGGGTCTGCTGGAAGATTGCAAAGTGAGACTTGGCCTGGTGGTTGATGCGTGGACGCGGTTAGGGTGGGACATGACCAGCAAAAGCTGTAGATTCAAGCGAGGACAGTGGAGGACAATGCAGTGGACGTAGAGTTACCAGATTGCGAGGGACACGAGGAGTATAATGCTGCTGCTACATTCGATCGCACAATAATGGAGCTGGTTGTTTCTGATTGGCATTGGAATCCGTCCAACATCCACTTCAACTTGCCAGCCAATCACTCGTTTCCTTCGATATCACTGGTTGAAATTCATATCGACCAATCCTGAACAAAACCTGTCACGGCCTTGTGTCGCGGGCTCCCTCTGTGCCTTCCCCACGGCCTTATGTCGACTGCAGCGAGGTGTCGGGCGTCTCTCCTTGTCATCTGTTGCTGCCCGTAGCTTCTTCTCGTCTATATCGTCGCGGGAAGAGCGAGAGGCGCCCGCCTTTCGAGCTTACCTCAAGAACGAACAGCACCTGATGGTGCCAATCAGTTTGTGGTGCCTACTGGAGATACCAAGTGGCCTGAGGAGACGTGGGGGTACAGGCTGGGGAAGAAAGCCCAGTGGCTGAGGAAGCAGAAGAGGGACAAGAAAGAGATCCCAGAGAGGATGCTGGACGACTTGGAGCAAATGCAGTTCGCGTGGGACTGGAGTCAGTACAAATGGGACCACTTCTTCATGCCCATGCTGCGGAGGCACTACGAGCTGTTCGAACACATCGATGTCGACCAAAACCTTGTGGTTCCATAGGCCAAAGAGTGGCAAAAGGTTTTGGTGCAAGAAGTTGGGCAGCCAGATCGCTAATATCCGACGCGGACCAAGTGAAAGGTAGTTACGAGAGCTGGGTTTCGTATGGGATCACTCCGACGCTCAGTGGAAGTATAGCGGTCGAGGCTTTTCACAACATCCACGGACACTGTCGCGTACCGCAGACCTTTACTGTTGTTTCCGATGAACGCTGGCCGTGGAATGTTAAACTCGGTTTTGTCGTCAGCAATATTCGCGCAGGAAGTGGTTACTCGGATCAAGTCACTCGTGATAAACCCCGATTGGAGAGGTGGGGTTTGTGTGGAATATCTATGAGACGGACTGGCGTGAGCGGATTCTGCCTGCATTGAAGACGTTTCACGAGATACACAGACACTGTCGGGTTCCGTATGAGTTTACCGTGCCGTCAGATGAAAAGTGGTCTGTGGAATTATGGGGTCCCAACCTTGAATTTGCACACTGTAACATCCGCTCTAGAGGTGACTTCTTTGATCAAATCGCTCGAGCGAGTGATGTACTCGCAGACATTGGATTCGGGGTGAAAATCCCTTCCGCCAAGTGGAGACAGCGCGTGGAGTCCATGCTGACGACGTTCGAGCGGCTTCACGGTCATCGAAGTGTGCCTCGCGAGTTTCTGGTGCCGTCGAACAACCCTGGGAGGAAAAGGACTGGGGCATTCACCTGGCCAAGCTTGAGTTGAAGCCGTGAATTACTGTGGATTGGCTCAACTCCGTGAACCGCTGGAGATCCCTAACTGAATCTACTTGAACAAATGCGAGCTAAAACATACCGTGACTGGTGTGCGCCGGTGGATAGTTTACATATCTCGGCAGTACATGTAGTAGTCGCATCCGGGTTACAGAGCGGAGTCCGGGTGCAGGAAAGTTTGTGCTGCTTGCTGGAATACAGTGAATGGACAGAGGGCCGATACCTCATGACTCGCAAACGTGACTTCTACGCCTTCGAAGAGCGCTCTCAGGAAGAACTCACCCGTGACGCAGTGGCGATAGACCTCGAAGATCAGCATGGCGCCGTATGGCGGATCACGCGCGGGACTTGCAGCTGCAGCGCGTTCACGAACGCCACGAGCGAGTTGTCGTGTGCGGAGAAGAGTGACAGTTTGTGTGTGGCGGTGCCCTGCTCAGCGATAGCAAAGTCAGCAAATTCGTTTAGTCAAATGCAGCCTCGCAACGAACCTCGAGGATGCCGTTCAAGTGTGAGTAGATGCGTTGCACGCCGGCCTTGAAACTTGCACGGCAGAACTCAACGTTCCCGTACAGGCGGTGCCACAACCAGGCGTCGTAGTCGCATATCTGGTTGAATAGCTGCTCGTCCAGACCGTCCGGGAATGGCAAGCCGTGTGCTTGATGACAAACCAGCACCTCTCTCACTACATTCGACACACCACTCAGATTAGTAGCAGTCACCAACAAAACACGCCACAGACGCAACTCACATCCTGTCCACGCCACGCGCTTCCTGTCGGCTCCAATGATCCTTTCAATACGCTGCGAAGCCTCGTCAAAACCCGGTGGAGCGTTCTGCCTCAACTCGTCCGCCAACATCTTGCCCAGGTCTTGGTACAGCTCGTAGGAATGCTGCGGCGCCAGCGCGTTAGTGTCGTCCGCGTGGATCACAAACACGTCGCTGCTTTTCCTACCGTTTAAACTGTCTAAGAAACGCTTACTGTCCTCGTGTAGCATCTCTCTCTGATTTAACTGGTTGCCGGCGTCAACCACTTCGAAATGGTCGGGGAAGAGGCCGGCGAGTAAACTCTGCGCCGATCTGATGGTGCGGCGGATGTTGGTGCTCTGGATGTGCACTTGCTGCACGCTCTGCAGTTGCTTGACGAAGCTCCAGTACTTGTCCCGCAGCTGCTGCCCCTTGACACGCATCATGTCGATGCCTTTGGCTGTCAACTGGCCGCACGGCCAGCGACCTCCTTGCTGCGGCGGCTGCGGCACATTGAAGCTCTGTCCGAAGCAAGAATCCTTGTTTTTGGCGTTGCAGCTTCCGTCGTGGTAGCTCACGACTCGCGTGCCGCTGTTGAGCGCCCCACGACGCTCAGATCCGCGAGCTGCGCCACCCACCAGTCCGTCTCTTGACGGCTCATGCGCATTTTGGAGCTGACTTTGCGCGTGATTGGGGAGCGATCTCCGTGGCGGAACAACACGAATAGATGCACCAGCTCTAGATCCGCATGGTCGGGACTTTGGTTGGCGCTGGACGATGAGGACGCGGGCGAAGAAGCGCCCGCAACGGGGCTCTCCGGCCGCGGCGCCATCGGATTGTGATTCGCAAGCAAATTGAAGCGCGGCCCGACTATATTAAGGTTTGGTACGCATTCTTTATAGCGTTCCAAACATCGCTGTGGAGCATGCTGCTGCTCCGAGGCGTCGCGCGCCGGGGCCTGCAGCGCTGTCTGTCCAGCTCCGCCGCCCCACAGCCGCTGGCAGCAGTCGCCGCAGACGTACAGCTCCAACTGGAGTCCAGTATTGCCCAACGACAGTCCTCCCAGGCGCTGGCCTGTCTCGACAAACTGCAGCAGTCGAGTCCCAGCCAAGACCCTCAACTACTGCAGCGTGTGGCCCTCCTTGTGGCCAAGCGCGGGGCTCCCCACGAGGCTCCCAGAGCTGCCGAAATCCTGCGCGACCTGCTGAGCCGAGCGACGTTCGCCGCCGATGATCAGACGCAGCTGGCGACAATCTACACGATCGACTTTTGCCTGAGACAGCGGCGACTGGAGGACGCGCTGCTGCTGTTCCAGGCCGCCAAGGAGAAGGACCTGCTGCTGGATCTGCCTGCAATCGGAGGCCTGCTGCAGGGCCTGGTAGACGCCCATCGAGTGGACGAGGCCGTGGGGATTCTCAAGACGGTGACGACGCAGCATGACGTGCGGCCCACCGAGCAGACGTTTGGCCCCGTGCTGATTGCCGTCATGCAGCAGCAGCGATACGAAGATGTGGTGGCGCTGATCGAGCACGGCCGAGTGAACGACGTGGACTTTTCTCCAGAGGTGACGAGGCAACAGGCATGTGGAGATGTGAGAGCGAGGGCTGATGTTGATGTTTGTTGTAGACGTACGACCCGTTGGTGGAGCTCTCGCAGCAGCAGTACACGGCGGCCAATGTGGACCGACTGGGCAAGTTCATGGAGTATGTGAACGACGCGCTGAAAGCGGATGGGTATTGGGAGGAAGGTGACGACGACGAAGACGACGAAGGAGACGACGATGACGACGATGATGAGTTCGACGACGACGACTTTGACGAGTTTGACGACGACGACTATGACTGAGCTGCTTGGAAACAGCTTGGCCACCGTTAGAGGTACGCACTTGTCTCGTAATAGATAGATGGCTCTCGGGCCATTGTTGTAGCGCTGTAGTTGCTGCTGTATCTCTTCCTTTGCTGCGTTGACGGCAACTTCCTGGCCATCCACCCGCCAAACTTGAGGATAACTTTGCGTCGGCATAAACCGCTGGCATCGAGGGCGAAGAGATTGAGACCGCAACGGGGTGGACAAGGTCGACTACCGCAGGCTGGCATTAGAGCGCCGTTGACTGGATCCGGTATCTTTCATGTGGTCGTGCTCAGCAATCCAGATGGAACTCGGCAGGCGACCACAGCCAGAGAATATGTCGCCGCGCCATCCTTAGCAATCCCTTGCCGTCGTGCATCGAATTGCTTGCTTCGAGTCGCTGCGGCAGCGTGGCACAACGTAGCACTGACGTGGTCTCGCTTTAGCGTGCATTTGATCTCCCCGGCGCGTCAACACGAGCCCAGCTGGTCCACGAGTGTCTGCTCAAGATGCAGCTGGGGACAGCGCCGCCGCCTGGAGCCACACAAAGCTCAAATCGGCCACCAAGACGTTGCCAATGCTGCTTCGACCGAGTCTGACGTGGCGATCAATTTTCACCCTCGCAGTAATGCAACAAACAACAAACTCGTTGTCGCCAATGTTTTGCAAGCCCAAGTCAAACGTGCTGTGGCGAATCAAACTCGGCTTGGACTTGGACGATGGCTTGGACGATAACGATGACTTCACAGTCAATTCATGAGTGAGTCAAGGCGTTGAAGCAGCCACTCCAAATCCTGCGACGAAATTGAGCTGTGTTGGCGATCTCGGCTGTCCGCTTGAGCTTCCCGAGCCGGAGCTCGATGGAACCTCTCGCCACTTCGACAGCCCGCCACTTTTGGAAAGGCGTCGAAATTGGACCAGGCGAGCCATGTACTTTCGAGCAGCTGCATCTAATTGCTCCAGAGCTCACAGAGACTGCCGAAGGAGATGGAGGAGCCAAGCGAAGCACGATCCGAAGATATAAAGCCGCCGCCGTATCTCAAGCTCGTCTGTGATCAAGCCGTCTCAATTCCAACAATACTGTTCAGTCTTGAAACGAGAAGTGTCGATCCAGAAAAGCAAGTTTGGACATCACTGGAGGCCTCCTTTTTGCTGCCGTCGGGTGAACTGTGAGGTCAACGTGCCACTTTGGTTGCTTGTGAAGTTGTGGGTGAACTGTCAACCAGCGGTGGTGAAGTTTCGCCGCGCAAATCTTGATGGCGACCGTGCCATCATACCGAGCAGAGCATGTGGCTCCCCGTGTCTCTTTCTGCAGTCAATCGAGTCACGGTCTCTCGTCGGGTTGGAGGCTTTGTCTCTCTCACCTGCAATGGATTGTGAGAGGCAAGCGCCAACGCCGGCTTTGCTGCGGCGAGTATGTTTGACGGGCTTTTCACTGCGCGGCTAAGACCATCTGCCGTGCGAGGGTATCGGTTTTGCGCGAGTCTCGAGCTGGTCGAAGATTGAGAGCTGGGTCTCGTCGCGCTCGATCCCTCGCAAGGTTAACATTTCAAACACCAGCAGGTTGCTCGATCAGTTCCGAATACTCTGCCGGTCGCCGAGAAGCAGCCAGGGGACGAAGTCGCGCACGGTCGAGATCCACTTGCCAATTGCACGGGACTGAGCCAGCGAGCGAAGCGCAGCATGGCGCGGCGACGTCGCTCTCGACTCGAAGCTTTCGCGATCTTGTCGTTGGCAGTGATAGAATCCACAGCAGTGTCAGCGGCATTGCTACGACGGGAATTGTCGTTGAGCTTCTCGACGGCGTCCCAGCAAGGCGCCGAGCTACCGACGAACGGCTCGTTCGTATTTGACGGCTCGACGTCCGACATCGCCCGACAATTGTATTTGCGGCACGCGGCAGGCGACAGAATCGACCCAGTCATCCCCAACGCCATCCCGAGCTCCGTCACCGACAGACTTTCCCCATTGAACGTATCGTACACCGACTTGCCAGGTTTGTTGCAGCGAGCTCTACTTTGGGACAGCGGCTTTGCGATCACGCCGGAGAATAATGCCGTGCAGATTTACACGCTCGGAGGCAGACCGATGGCGAATCTGGCCGTGTCCAAAGTGGAGTACGACACGGCTGGCTGCACGGCCTTCAACTGCTCCCAACCTGACAACAGCACATACTACGCCAACCAGTTCTGCACAGGCACGCAGATGCTGACAGCGGCCAAGTGTTTAATGAACGACTTCGACTCGGACTGGAGCTCGCATCTCGCCATGTGGTCGGACGGAGGCGACCCCGACATGGTCCCGGCGATTCGAGCGATGACTCACGGCTGGCTGGACGCGTCCACGAACAAGTCGTACGTGGTGTACGCAGTGCACACAATGGGCTCCAATTCTGAGCCGGCGTACGGAGCGTGCAACTCCGGAGGCTACGGGTCGCTGGTGGTGCCCTGCTACCCAATGAGCAACACTTCTGCTGACGTGGTCGCAGTTATGGGGGAACCGGTGGCGAGTCCGTGGATAACGACGTGGATCAAACAGTACCAACCCCCGCCAGAGACAACCGTAAGCAGCGAGGCCAGCGAAGGTGGGAAATCGTTCAATCTGTGGCTGCTGGTGCCGATCATTGTCTTGTCGTTGGCTGTCGCCGTGACCATCATGATCGTAGTGTTTCGGAAGCGACAGCACCTCACGAATGCGTGGCAGCGTCAATTGTCAGTAAACCCCATTGAAAGCGCCGAGCCTGGACAGCAGAAGGCAAAGCCCGTCGGACAGCGTCCACGTAATCGGACAAGTCTGCGTCGCACTGAACAAGAAACGATCGGCGAGTTCAATCGCACTCTTCGACTGCCAGGACCCGACGATGAAGGTTTGTCACCGGTGGAAGATAACTCGCCACTGGAGAATGAAATGCCGTCGCCAATACAAGCCACAGTTCTGGAAACTCCAGCCACAGCCTTTGACCCTCCACGAAGAACCTCCACACGATCAGGAAGAAGTAAGACCTTACCAGCAACTCGACACCCAGCTAAGACTGTCAGGAGCAACACGATCCCTTCTTCTCAGAGGATGATTCCGTCAGGAGCTCGCGACTCGCTATCAGGAAATCGCGACTCGCTGCCGGCAGTTCGAGGTCCGTTGCCAGGGGTTCGAGAGTCGATGTCGGAATACCGCAGGTCTTCGATTGACCGTGGAGAATCGATGCCAGGGATGCGGGAGTCGATGACGGATGCCCTGGGGGCGATAACAGACATTCGAGAGACTTTCTGTCGCTACTCTGCGGTCGACAACGTGCAGTTTACACTCGTGACCGACTCGAATCTGATGGGCAAGCGCATTGCTTGGGAACGCATCGAGTTTGTCCGTCAGCTGTCGCAAGGCGCGTTTGGAGAGGTGTGGGCTTGTCGCTATGCTGGCAAGAAGGTGGCGGTCAAGCGACTGCTGCAGTCCAAAAGCCGAGTTTCGTTGAAACGCAAAAGTTCACGGACGAGATTCAGCTGACGGCGAGTCTGAGCCATCCCAACATTGTGCGCTTCATCGGCGTGGCGTGGACCAGTCTCGAGACGTTGGCGATGGTGGAGGAGTACTTGCCTCGAGGTGATCTACAGAACTACCTCAAGCGCAAGGGTGACTTAATGTCGTGGCCAGGGGACAAGATCTACATGGCATTGGGCATCGCCAAGGGGTCGAGTACTTGCACAGTCGCGATGTCATCCACCGAGACATCAAAGCTCGAAATGTGCTGCTAACCAAGAGACTTCAGCCGAAACTCATCGACTTTGGCGCTAGTCGACTGCTAGCGCCGAGCGAGATGTCGGCTGGAGTGGGCACGCCGTACTGGACTGCGCCAGAGGTGCTGGAGAGCACCGCGTACACAGAGAAGGCGGATATTTATTCATTCGGAGTGCTGCTGTCGGAGCTCGACACGTGCGAGCCTCCGTATCACAACCAGCTCGGAGCCAACGGGCAGCAGATGAAGCCGTTCCACGTACTCAAGCAGGTCGTGGACGGCTCTCTGACTCCGAGTTTCACGGTGGGGTGTCCTAAGAGGATCCGAAGGGTGGCGAATGCGTGTTTCCAGCGAGACCCGCAGCTTCGTCCGTCTGCGTCGGAACTGGTCAAGATGCTCGAAGGCTAAAGCGCAAAGGCGCTTACGATACCATAGACAACTAACGATGAATCAATCAAACTAACTTACCAGCGTACGAACTAGTTACGTCGTAGAGGCTTCAAGTGCAGGCGTTGTTCCGGTGGTGGGGACCTCCGTCTGCACCGTTAGACGCTTTCTCTGATCCATTTTCGCACTCACCTTCGTGTTCCAGCGTAATGGACGCGTTGAAGCACTGGGCCTTCTGCAGGAGGCACTGGTTGCCGTAAGTGACGTCGTCCGAGCCGCAAACTGGTCGAAGCTCCCGAGTGCACACAATGTCGTCGCAGCTCGCAACTCCCGCTTCGTCGGTATCATTTCCGCTTGATGAACTTCCATCGCCACTCTTGCACATGCCAGAGTACGCCAATGCTATCGTTGGGTCGGTGCATTGCGCGCGTCTTAGCTCGCACTGGTTACCGTACGTCTTGCCGTCAGATCCGCACACTGGGAGAAACACGTCTAGACACATGATCTCCTTCTGGCAGTCTTGGTTGCTACTGCCGTCGCCACTCATGCACTCTCCTTTGGTCACGATCTGCAGCGTATCATCAGCTGAGGTGCACTTGGTTCGGTTGAACTCGCACTCGTTGCCGAAGGTTTCGCCATTGGAGGCGCAGACGGGATCGAAGATGGCCAAGCAAACAGTATCACAGCTGGAAGAGGACTGAGCTGCAGCGGTGGGGATAGCCGTCGCAATTGCCACCAGAAGAGAAAACCTCGTGAAGAACTTCATGACGAAGAAAGAGAGGAAGAGAGAAGAAGCTTTGCGGGTTGCGAAGAGTCTTACGAAGTGAACGGTCGACGGCATTTTTAGCAAGGCGCTTCAACGGATCGATTGCCGTTCACGATTCTCGCAAGCGACTGTGGTCAAAGTAGTTAGCTAGTCCTCAAAGTCCAGGTCCGCCGTCATCTTCTGCTTAAGATCGTCGGCTGGAATGGGCTTTTGCCGACCACGTAGAAGATTGGCACCGCTGTCTTGGACGTTGGGGACAGCAGTGGCGTCCACGTTCGGCCGAAATGAGTCCCAGGACTCTGCAGAGAAGCCTGCACCTCGACGTTCCAGGGGATCTCGCTCAAAACGCCATGCGCAGGATCATCCTCGCCGTATTTCATGCGACGGCCACCCCACTCGGCGGAGTCGACAGAGATTTGGCCTGGCATGTCGGCCCAGAACTCGCTGCTAGGAGCCGACATGTAGTCGATCACTTCAAGCAGACTGGCGATACTGGAACGCTCCATGTAAGGCAGCAGCCCCTCCATGATCCAGAACGTTGGCATGCTCGGGTTGAAGCCTCTTCCCATCAAGGCGCCTTCCAGACCTACTTCAGCCAAGTCGCACACGATGCAGTCAACCTGCTTGGCGATTTGTGGTGCATGAAGCTCTCTCATCACTTCGCTCTTGTGCTCAAACACCGCAGCACTATGGTCAATCTCCAGCACGTGACATCCACGCAGTGACTCCAAACGGTACGCTCGAGCGTCCAAACCAGCGCCGAGGATCACAATTTGGATGAGGCGCGGGTCGCGGTGGTCGAGCTCTTCGTCCAGGTAGCGCGTTCGCAGAGCCAGCACAGTTTCCGGCTGCGAGTGCACTTGCTGCATTGTACTCATCAACGTTTTAATCCTCGGCTGCTCCTTTCGGGTAAGCGGCTCCGCAAAAGGGTCGTCGATGATTCGGTCCTTCCTGGCGCTCTCAACAGCGCGAAGGTAGGCCACGACGAAGCCCATGGACTGCGCGAAGGTGCTGTCCGCGCACAGCTCCGAGTTTTGAGATGTCGGCGTCGATGACGGAGCAGGATTGAGTGATTCCATGCTTGGAGAAGAATGGAGTAGAGTGCTGCTCTGGATGAACGTTGGCGCGTGAGATTTCAAGATGTTTTACCGAGAAAAACTTGGGACGAGTACTTTTGCTGGGTGACCATCTTACGCTTTGTCGAACCAAGGAAACACAAACACTCTCAGGCATAAGGTTGGTATCGCGCCTTGAAGCAGATGGCACCGATCCAAGCATCCTCGTCCTCACCAGTTGATGGCAATGGGAAATGTCACGACGATGCACTCTGCCCGAACTCCTTGCCACCGACAGTGCTTCAGTTTCCAAAATGGTTGCCCCCAAGCCATGTTGCAAAGTGTGCGGCTTCTTCACCTAGGCGTGCAACTCGAGATACTACTTCTGATTGTGATCGCCATTTCGTTCCGCTCCTGGAGTGTCATCGATCTCAAGGGCGATTTCAGTTCGCCGCAGCAGCTTTCGTTTGCGCCTGACGGCTACTGCGTCCGCTTCACCAATGGTTCTTCCGACTGCCAGTCATTCCTGAACGCCATCGTCGGGGACGTGCAACCGACTGAGCGGACAAATGCTGGCCCAGATCTTCTCGCCGGCGTGCCGTCCCTCATCAAGACTAGAAATGCCAGCAGCGGGGACTTGGTCGTGATGCAAGCTCTGTCAAGTTGGTGCCACACTCGCGGAGAGTTGACTTGGTACATGCAAGGCGCCCAGAATGTTGCGTGCCTCGTCGTTCTGGAGACGACGAGGTGTACGATGGCGCTGTGGTGTTGTTTCTCCATGCTGAGTCTCGGTCTGTCGTTCATATCTCTACGTCGAGGAGGTTCTTCCTGCCAAGTCTTTAGCAGCTTCACGAGTGTGATGCTCGGTGTGCTGGCACTACTGACGTGGTGGTATTACAGCACCACTTACATCGACAGGGGGTATTTGGTGGAGCTGGCACTGGACTGGCACTACGGCGCATCGTTCTACTGCGCACTGGCAGCGCTGCTTCTGGCATTGATAAATGCGCAGATTGCGTTGGATGGATCAAGTTTTTGCAGCACTCGAAATCACGCAAGACTTCACATTCTCCCGTCGTCGGGAGGTGACACTGAAGCTTTGGACCCGCTCTCATGCCCAGCCAACTATCTCGTTTAATTCGATCAGATCTATCGTCGTAACATCTTGAGCGCCTTCACTAGTCTAAACTTCGTACGGTCCAAACTCGTCACTAAACCACCGTCGCTACCCCTGCTTCAGTTTCCCCAGCTGAATGATTCTTCCCAGGGTTGTTTGATGGCACCAGAAACT
The DNA here is from genome assembly GCA_011947325.1 of Phytophthora macrochlamydospora. Lineage (NCBI taxonomy): Eukaryota > Oomycota > Peronosporomycetes > Peronosporales > Peronosporaceae > Phytophthora > Phytophthora macrochlamydospora. The sequence goes on along the minus strand of JAAVTH010000487.1, from coordinate 25,537 downwards.
CGCGAGGCACACTTCGATGACCGTGAAGCTGCTCGAACGTCGTCAGCATGGACTCCACGCGCTGTCTCCACTTGGCGGAAGGGATTTTCACCCCGAATCCAATGTCTGCGAGTACATCACTCGCTCGAGCGATTTGATCAAAGTAATCACCTCTAGAGCGGATGTTACAGTGTGCAAATTCAAGGTTGGGACCCCATAATTCCACAGCCCACTTTTCATCTGACGGCACGGTAAACTCACACGGAACCCGACAGTGTCTGTGTATCTCGTCAAACGTCTTCAACGCAGGCAGAATCCGCTCACGCCAGTCCGTCTCATAGATATTCCACACAAACCCCACCTCTTCCAATCGGGGTTTATCACGAGTGACTTGATCCGAGTAACTACTTCCTGCGCGAATATTGCTGACGACAAAACCGAGTTTAACATTCCACGGCCAGCGTTCATCGGAAACAACAGTAAAGGTCTGCGGTACGCGACAGTGTCCGTGGATGTTGTGAAAAGCCTCGAACGCTATACTTCCACTGAGCGTCGGAGTGATCCCATACGAAACCCAGCTCTCGTAACTACCTTTCACTTGGTCCACGTCGGATATTAGTGACCAGGCTTCCCAATTTCTTGCCCCAAAGTCTCTCAGCCACTCTTTGGCCTATGGAACCACAAAGTTTTGGTCGACATCGGTGTGTTCGAACAGCTCGTAGTGCCTCCGCAGCATGGGCATGAAGAAGTGGTCCCATTTGTACTGACTCCAGTCCCACGCGAACTGCATTTGCTCCAAGTCGTCCAGCATCTTCTCTGGGATCTCTTTCTTGTCCCTCTTCTGCTTCCTCAGCCACTGGGCTTTCTTCCCCAGCCTGTACCCCCACATCTCCTCAGGCCACTTGGTATCTCCAGTAGGCACCACAAACTGATTGGCACCATCAGATGCTGTTCGTTCTTGAGGTAAGCTCGAAAGGCGGGCGCCTCTCGCTCTTCCCACGACGATATAGACGAGAAGAAGCTACGGGCAGCAACAGATGACAAGGAGAGACGCCCGACACCTCGCTGCAGTCGACATAAGGCCGTGGGGAAGGCACAGAGGGAGCCCGCGACACAAGGCCGTGACAGGTTTTGTTTAGGATTGGTCGATATGAATTTCAACCAGTGATATCGAAGGAAACGAGTGATTGGCTGGCAAGTTGAAGTGGATGTTGGACGGATTCCAAAGCCGATCAGAAGCAACCAACTCCATTATTGTGCGATCGAATGTAGCAGCAGCATTATACTCCTCGTGTCCCTCGCAATCTGGTAACTCTACGTCCACTGCATTGTCCTCCACTGTCCTCGCTTGAATCTACAGCTTTTGCTGGTCATGTCCCACCCTAACCGCGTCCACGCATCAACCACCAGGCCAAGTCTCACTTTGCAATCTTCCAGCAGACCCTCGAGAGCTTCTTCCGAAATGGCTGGTCGAAACCTGACGCTGCGTCACGTGCTCATCTTCCACCGCCACGGGGACCGCACCCCGTGCTCACATCCATCGGCACCAAAGTGCAGCCAACGCCCGAGGAGAAGAGTTTCTGGGCGTCCAAAGTGGCGACGAGCGAGCAGATCCAAGTGCTGCAGCAGACGGCCAAGCCCATCGGCGCAGATCCGTCGCAGCCTCCAGTGATCCGTCCGTCCAAGGAGACTCAGTTCCCCTACGGACTGCTGACCCAGAAAGGGGTCGATCACATGACGGCAAAAGGCCGCCAGTTCCGAGCCAAGTATGGCTCTTTCGTAGGCAGCGACGTCACCTCGGAGAGCGTCTTCGTACTGTCCAGCAGCGTCCCCAGGACCATCGAGTCGGTGCAGTGTCTGCTCCGAGGCTTCTTCTACGATGACAGTGACAGCAGCTCACAGACCAAAGCCCCTCCCCAATTCTACGTGCACACCTACACGCGCAATGTGCTGGCCCCCATGCACCCCTGCAGGTGTTCAACGAGATCGAGCAGATCGTGCAAGACGACGTGCTGCAGCTCAGGAGCAAAATCGAGCGAGAGGCCACCGACAAGTTGGCTCTGCATTTGAGAGACTGCCTCGGAGTGCCAGAGGACCAACCCTTCCCGTGGACTGCAGTGAGAGACGCGCTGACGTGTCGGGAGGCGCACAACTGGCCGCTGCCACAAGGCGTCGACCAGAAGATCATCACGCAGGTCAATGCCTACGACACGTGGCTGTGGCAGCGACTGTACCATCGCCGAGACTTTTGCCACGGAGCCTTCAAGGAGGGCGTGCAGACCATCTACGACTTCGTCAAGGACGTGGTCAACCGCAAGCAGCCTGCCAAGTTGTCCTTCTTCTCGGCCCACGACAACTCGATTGTGGCCCTGCTGAGTGCGTTGCAGATTGACGTGGGCGCCCAGCTGCCTGAGTACGGCACTGCGGTGACCTTCGAGCTGTACGAGGACGACGCCACGCACGAATTCTTCATCAAACCGATCTACGAGGGCAGTCCCGTCAGCTTCGCGGGCCACAGCAATGACTCGTTGTGTCCATTCTCGCACTTTGAGTCGCTCGCGCTTGATTTTCTGACGGTCAAGGCCTGAGCTAAGGAAATGAGTTTGTATTACTTTGGGGACGCAGAAGCAGCCCACGTGTGGTGTGTTACGACTGGACTGCGTGGAGTTCGGCCACCGTCGTCAGCAGGTTTGGCCCTCTCTTTGGCTAGAATGTCCATATAGTTGGTGCCTTTGTACGTCGAGGCCTTCCACCAGGCTTCAGCCTCGTCGTCCTCTGTCTTCTTGGTCTTGGCTTTGGCCTTTACACTAACAGCACTCGCTTTCTTCTTGAACGTCTCCATCAGAGCAGACTTCGGCTTCTCCTTCGGTTTGGCGGCGGCTGCTCCCCACCAGGATGGAGGTTCCAACCACCAGGCGTTCGGGTCTTTGGCGTCCTTGTCTTGCGCTGCAGGTTTGCTCTCGTTGCTGTTCGTGAGCTGCCACACTTCCGCGTTCTTCTTCTCGATGGCGTTCAGCAGCGACTCGAAGCGCCAGAACTCGCTTTCGACGTACAGGGTTCTCAGCAGCTTCGGGTCTGACGGCAAGAAGCCGTCCCGTAGGAATCGCAAGATGTGGCGAAATAATTTCCAGTCCCGATCGACTCGAAAGCAACCGCTTTCAGCCGCACTCAGAGGAGAGTCGTCCTGCACGAACGCAGCCAGCAACGACCCTGAGTCTTTCAAAGCCACAGCAGCCGAGAGTTCAAAAAGTTGGCCTCCGACATCCACCGTCACGCGACGATCAGTAGCTACTGGGAAGGCTGAGAGGCAAAACCAGTCGGAGGACTGCGAGGCGTCGAAGCGTTCGCGTTCAGCTGTCAGCAGAGCGTGCTGTAGCAGCAGCTTCCTCTTCTCGCGTCGGATGTAAGCTCTCTGCTTAGCCGCCTGGAAACAAAACCAATTTGTCAGCACATTGACAAACCATTCACCAGAAACATCACGCGACGCACTCGCTCATACTGCAGCTCAAGATTCTGCTTCTTGGACGCCACCACTGTGCGGTGTAGCAGCTCTTCGTCCTCTTCCTGAGCTAGAGCTGCTCGTTTCCAACGGTCCTGACTCTCTTCGTCGCTGATACCGTCGGCAAAGAGCGCCTCGGTCGAGTCTGGAGCCCAAGCGGAATCCTTGCGGGGCTTGCGTGAAGACATCGAGCAGTTATCGCCGCTTTTGAACAGTCGCAAATGAAGCAGATGCACGACGGAAGCTCAGCGTACTATTCGCCTTGCAACAATCTCACTAACTGAGCTGCGGTGGGTCGTCGTGCAGGATCATGTTGACAGCAGGCCACACCCACGCGACGTATCCGAGGCGGACAGTCCTCCGAGAAACTCGGCCGAAGCGTCCCCGTCATAACTTGCTGAAGGATCCGGAACGGTTTGGCTTTCTTGCCATCCGCCGACACGCAGTCGTGGAACGGGATTTTGCACGTGTCCAGCTCGGACAGCACCACACCGAACGAATAGATATCTGCCTGCTCCGTGTAGCGTTTGCCTTCGAGAATTTCGGGGCTGTCCAGAAAGGAGTTCCTACTCCCGCCGTCATTGTGCGATCGAGTCGACCGCGACTGATGCCAAAGTCGATCACCTTCGCCTCCAACTGCCTGGTCAGCAAGACGTTCCTGGACTTTAAATCGCGATGAATTATCGGCGGCGAGTGCCCGTGAAGGTACTCGAGCGCACTGGCCACGCCGATGGCCATGTGGATCTTGTCCCGAGCCCACGACAACAAGTCTGCGTTCTTCTTGAGATACCTCTGTAGATCTCCGATAGGGAAGTACTCGATCACCATCGTCAGGTTGTCCAGACTGCTCCACGACACGCCAATGAATGCGCTGATGTTCGGGTGCTGCAGACTCGCGTTGAGCTCAATCTCCTGCGCGAATTCGTTGACCTCCTCGGCCTTGTGTTCCTTGGACTGCAGCAACCGCTTGGCAGCCACGTCCTGGCCCAAGTACTCGCACTTCCAGACTTCTCCCGATGCTCCCTTTGAGATTGCCCGGACGAACGTCAAGTCCTCCGGTTGGATTCGTCTACCGACGAGGAACTCACTACCAAGCAGCAACTTCATCGTCGAGTTGGATCCGCCACTAACATACTCCTCGTTGTAGTTGGGGAACTGGATGGTCTGGTCTGCGCCAGCGTAGGACGTCGCCAAATCCTCACTTACTGCTAGCGTGGGTCGTGCAGTCGAGTCTTTGTCTTCGTATGTCTTTGGAGGCGGCGGTGGCGGCGTGTACGGCCTCATGCCTGGCGACGTGTCTTCAAACAGCTCTCGAGCTTTCGCTCGTCGTCTCTTCTTGCAGTAAAAGCCAAGCCAAACCAACGCCGCGACTAGCACAGCCGCCAAGATGATTGGGATCAGCAGCAAGTTGTTGAAGCCGCCGGCGTTCTCCTCGGCCGTTGCCTTGTAGTCGTCCACCAGCCACTGCGAGACCCACACACTACCCGTCACCGCCACGACCTCTGCCTTGATGGCGTCCGTGATGTTGTCGGTCCTTCGGCACGGGAAGGCGATGGATCCGTAGCCGTTGTTCTGCCTCGAGGCTGGACAGTTGGGGTAGCCTGGTTCATTGTTCATCGAGATGGTGTGCACCGCCAGCACCGTGTACGAAATGTTGCTGCCGCCGTCGACCCACTGGTGCATGGCGACCCGGGGAACGACGACGCCATCCGGGTTTCCTCCGACGCCCCACATGGCGGCGTTGTACGACTGGTCGTCCTCGAACGCCTGGATGAGGCACTTGGCGACCGTGTCCATCTGCGCGCCGTTGCACTGGAAGCTGCTCCAGCTCTCGGCCCCGCTCGGCTCGCTGCAGTTCTTGGGCACGCAGCCGGCGGCCTCGTACTCGTCGACCGTCAGGGCCAAGTCGGTCATCGAGTGGTTGCCCAGCGGCCAGATCGGCACCGCCGCGTTCTCGGACGAGACCCCAAAGCCCGAGTCCCAGAGCAAAGCGCGCTGGGCAAGCCCCGGCAGTTTGCTCCAGTCCAGCGCCAAGTCGTCGAGACGAGTCCGCACGGCGTCGGGGACGGCCACGAGACTCAGTTGGTCCGCTTGGTCGCCGGCCTTGGCTCGGTAGTAGAGCTGGCGGGCGAGGTCCGAGCTGGTCCCGTCCAGCGCGATGGACGTCGCCATGGCTGTCGATGAGAAGATGATGAGAGCTCTTGAGCGGATTGCAGAGTGGCGCCGCCGCACCCAGACGACTGGCCGCGATATAATATCGGAGACCGAGAAGGTGGTGGTGGTGGTTGGGTTCAGTCGACCGGTGTGTGAGATGAACCAACAGGACCTAGCAGAGCAGGTCTGCGCAGGAGGTCAAGGGGGCATAGAAGACAGTGGCATATGGACGCGCCTTGGGGTTAGTGCTCCATTGATCAGGATGTCGACTCGCCAACGGCGCGGATGGCTCCATTCAACTTGCTCTGGATGTCTTTCAAGACGACCACCACCGTTTCCGATGCGTGCTTGCTGACGATGGAGCTGCTTAGGTCCGGCGCGATCTTCTTCCCGTTCGACGTGCTACAGTCGGGCGGCTCGGGTCAACACTCGGTACCGGTCCAGTTGAATCGGCAAGCTGTTGGTCGGGATCGCGGCAAATGTGTGGCGCGCAGCAGACACCTTCCGCGGCAGGACACCGCTCCGCATTCCTCATCGCGCTAAGACGCGGCAGGATGGCGCCGCGGGTGCTACTCCGGCGGCGTTTGTCACAAGGATCGGTGTCGGCGAGACCTCGCTGCGGGGCTTCCTCACGCCTTCGCCTCTCACCATTCACGAAATCGATCGATCATGCGCACGCTTGCCTCGACGGGGGCTGTCGACGTGCGAATCCTACGTCGACACTTGTACGCACCACCGACGAATGACTCGACGGGCCGTGAGGGGAGTCATTTCGTTCCTCCGCCGACCAATTTCAGGTTCGTGCTGCTGATCCCCATGGCGATCGGCATCGTGGTCGCGATCGGAATCATCTACCTTGGCATCTGCTACCGTCGGAAGCTGCAACGACGACGACAACTGCTGGTGGATTCCCCACGTAGTCTCCGTCTCGACTTCGTGACGTACGACCTCCAGGCAGCGATTTCAGGGAGCTATATCCCGCTGTCTCCGCGAAGGAGCACGCTGGACGCTGGTCAAGCGGTGGACCAAGCGGAAGGAGCGAGCAGGTTTCTGCTGGGGCTACTGGAGTCCCGGGACCTCGCTGCCAGACGGGTCCCGTTCAAGAAGCTCCAGTTCAAGTCGACCATCTCCAAAGGCGCATCGGGCGAGGTCTGGTTGTGTGAACACGCCGGTCAGCTCGTCGCTGTCAAACGCCTCCTGCAGGCCAAAGAGCAGACGGTGGAAAACGTGCGGGACTTTGCCGAGGAGATCGCTCTGAGTGCGACGCTGCAGCACCCGCACATCGTCAACTTCATCGGCGTCGCGTGGAGTCGCCTCGAGAACTTGTCAATGGTGATGGAGTACTATCCGATGGGCGACTTGAAGCGGTGCCTGGCTGACAGCGGCCACTTGCTCTCGTGGTCTCGCGACAAGACCCGCATGGCCGTCGAGATCGCGCGTGGTCTCCAGTTCATTCATGGGAGGAAAGCGCCGATCATCCACCGAGACCTCAAGTCCAAGAACATTCTGCTGACGGAGACGCTGGAGGTCAAGATCACCGACTTTGGGGCGAGTCGCTCGCGCTGCGACGGGTCCATGACGGAAGGGGTGGGCACTCCATTCTGGACGGCGCCGGAGGTTCTGGAAGGCAATCGGTACACGGAGCAGGCAGACATTTACTCGTTCGGAGTGGTGCTGTCGGAGCTCGACACGTGCAAGACGCCCTATTTTGACGTCCGCACGGAGGACGGCAAGAAGTCCAAGCCTTTCCAGGTGCTACAGTGGGTCCTGGACGACCATTTGCGGCCGAGTTTTTCGCAAGACTGCCCGAAGATCGTCCGCGATGTTGGTCTGGCCTGCTTGCACCGCGACCCCGAGCGAAGGCCGAGGGCCCACCAACTCGTGCAAGTGTTTTTAGAGAGATGCGACAGCGTGTTCATACTCTGTGAATGGTGCACTTCCTACAACGTGTAAAACATTGCCGCCAAGATATCGATGTGTTCAACTTCCTCCTCAAAGCGTCAGGACATCGCCACTCAAAGTATGCAGGTCTTGCAAGTTGACCGTCCGCTAGGAGTTGCCTCGTGTCTTGCGGAAGTTGTCCAGGGTCCTTGGAATGTGCGGCTGCGACGCCACCGAACTTGGAGTCGCTCCTGTACGACTAGTTGGTTCAACAGAGCCCACCCCGCCGTCTCCGACTTGCTTCTCGCTGCACTTAAATTTGCTGGCGGGGTCGCCGTGTACTACCTCCAACCGGAGAACTCCGGCCAGGGCGGTCGTGGCATACAATACAATGCCTCCGTGTTCGAACAGCCCCTGGCTAAAGACGACTAGAGCACTGCCAGTTGAGCCCGAGCCTCGTGTCCGTCAGCTGGTAGATGATGATGCGCGCTGAACCTATTTGCTGCGTTGCACGCTTCGCACGGCGGGATGCCGAGGGGCTTTGCTGCCGTCACCATCCGTTCTGCTAGTCACGCGTGTATCGCCTCCATTCCGACTTTCGCCTCGTCCCGCCATGCTGCGGACCGCTCTCCTCTTGGCGGCGGGGGTCGGCGCGGCGGACGCGGTGCGGCGGAGCTTGGCGACGACGTCTTCGTCGTCCGGCGCGGCGGCGTTGCCGAACAACGCGTCGTTCGTGTTCGACGGCTCCAACTCGGACATCGCGCAGCAGCTCTACATCCGGCACCAGGCCGGCGACTCGGACGACACCGTCACGCTCAACAGCGTCCCCGCCGCCGTGCAGGGCCGACTGGACGCGCTCGACATCTCCTTTGGCGACCTCCCCGGGCTGGTGCAGCGCGCGCTGCTCTGGGACACAGGATTTGCCATCTCCCCACCAACGACGCCGTGCAGATGTGGACGATGGGAGACCACTCCATGGCCGACATCGCCATCCCTACCTGGAATATCAGCGGCGTGGACTGCACCTTCCTCAACTGCTCGCAGCCGAACGGCGAGACGGCCCAGTACACGAAGTACTGCACCGGGTGGCAGATCCTCAACGTGTCTCGCTGCGTCGTCGACGCCTTCGAGGACCCCAACGCCAACAGCTTCATGGGGTCGATGTGGTCTACGGGCGGCGATCCCGACATGGCCCCGCAGATCCGACTGCTCGACCACACGTGGACCGACACCGTCAACGGCTCGGCCGTGACCTTCAACGTGTACGTCGTCCACACAACCAAGAAGGCCGACGACACGGCCTGGAATGTCTGTCCTGCAGACGACGGATACGCGTCGCTGACGGTGCCGTGCCACCGCAGAGACCAGTACTCGGATAAAGAGATGGCTGCGATGAACACGCCCACGGGCAGTGCCTGGGTGACGACGTGGTTGGCGCAGGAGTTTGCGCCGGACGATTCGGGATTCAACCTGGTGCTGCTGGTTCCGATCATTCTGGGGGTGCTTGTGGCGATTGGAGCCGTTGCGGGCTGGTTCTGGTGGCAACGTCGAAGGAAGACAACGGCGAAGGATGCAGCTGGCGGTGGGTATGATATCGGCGTGCAGTCTCCGCTGTACTTTAATGGGGGTACGCCCGAACTACCAGTCCTGCCCACCGCGACGATCACGACGGACCAATCCTCGGGTCGTCTCGACTATGAGAGCGCAGGTTCCAACAAGACGCTCAAGATCCTGCTGGGCAGTGAACACCTGGCCGGCAAGCGCATTTCATTCGAGAGCTTGCACTTTGGGAGAGCTCTCTCGAAAGGAGCCTCTGGAGAGGTCTGGCTCTGCGAGTACAACGCCCAGAAGGTTGCGGTGAAGAGGTTGCTGCAGACCAGGAGCCAAAGTGCCGCCATGGTGCAGTCTTTCGCAGAGGAGATCGAGCTCAGTGCCAGTCTCGACCACCCTCACATTGTGTCGTTTATTGGCGTCGCCTGGAACAGTCTCAACAATCTGTTGATGGTGCTGGAGTACTTACCGCAGGGAAGTCTGCAGAGCTACTTGCAGCGGAACGCCGACCTGCTCTCGTGGGCCAGGGACAAGATCTACATGGCGGTTGGCGTGGCGCAGGCGCTGGAGTATCTGCACACCCGCACGCCGCCCCTGATCCATCGAGATCTCAAGTCCAACAACATTTTGCTAACGAGCAATCTGGAGCCAAAGCTGATCGACTTTGGTGTGAGTCGCGATCGCACCGAGGTGACCATGACAGCGGGGGTGGGCACGCCGTACTGGACAGCGCCAGAGATCCTCGAGGGCAAACGCTACACGGAGCAAGCCGACATCTACTCGTTCGGAGTCGTCTTGTCCGAGCTGGACACGTGCAAAACTCCGTTCCACGACTGTGTGTCGGCGGACGGAAAGAAAGCCAAGCCATTCCGAATCCTGCAGCAAGTTATGACAGGAACGATGCGGCCAAGTTTCTCGGACGACTGTCCGCCGCGGATCAAGCGGATTGGGCTCGTGTGCTTAGCTCTCGAACCGTCCTTGCGACCGTCGGCAGCGGAATTGGTCCGAGAACTGCGGCGGTGAGCAGTGAAGTAATGAAGTATGTGAAGCAGAACTAAGATATGAATCGAGTGTCCTCAGCGTCTCGTTTGAAATCCCGAAGTTGCGTCCACCACTTCGTTGAAGTTGCTCGACATGGCTGAGGGAATTCTAGTGCTCAGTTATGGTCTCCGATACGTTTTGGCAGAGGTACAGCAGTTAGCAGTTTTCGACATTGACTGCAAGCATGACGAGGTTGCTCGCTGTAGTGTCCGTGCTTTTGTCGATGCCAGTTCATGGCGGGGCATTTATTCCAAGTTCATGTGGAGATGGAGGCGACAAATCGCATCCAATGCCAGCGCCAGAACACTTGCCAATCGAAGCTTCTCAGCCAGCATCGGGATCTTCGGCGTCTGCAGGAACGCCGGAGCCTCAGTCGTCGACCACGAAGAGCTATTCACGCGGTCAAAGTTGCGATTGCTCGCTGTCGACGACAACAGCCTTATCCAGTGGAAATTCATCGACGGACCCTAGCAACTCGTTTTCGTTTAGTGATGCAACATCAGATATCGCGCTGCAGCTCTACGATCGATACTTGGCTGGAGACGAAATCGATCAATTGGAGTTGGAGGAAGTGCCTGAACGTGTTCAAGACAGACTGGACAACGCGTCCATGGGGTTTGAAGACCTTCCGGGTCTAATGCAGCGGGCTCTGCTGTGGGACTCTGGGTTCGCACTCACCTCCGACAATCAGGCCCTGCAGGTTTGGACGTTTGACGAAGCATCGATGGCGGAAATTGCCGTCTCTAGTGAGGAGTTTTCGTCTGCTGGTTGTGAAACTCAACTTTGCTCTAATCCCAACAGTTCAACAGCCCAAATCTACTCGAGTTGTAGTCGCGGACCGGCAGATGTGTTGGCGGTGTCAAAGTGCGTGGTGGAAGCCTTTGACAGCGACAAAGAGGCGAGTGAAGCAGTGTGGTCTGTTGGTGGGAACTCGACTGCTATCCCGGAAATTCTCGTCGTCAGGAATTCCGGATCGACTGACTGCGGCTGCGAGTATTCCTTGTACTCAATTCGCACGTCGACAGCAAAGAGTGAGACTACGTCTGGTGAATGCCCCACCAACGGAGAGTCTGTCTCGCTGATTATCCCCTGTTACGGGAACGATACCATCCCAGAGTCAATCACTACCCACATGACGACGCCCGAAAGTTCAGCCTGGGTCACGAGCTGGATAAGGCAGTTCAAAACTTCCTCTACGACGAAGGAATCATCCAGATCAAACTCGAAAGGATCGTCGTCAACGTCGACGGGGTCTGGGGAGGGCAGTCACCACGGTTTGACCTGGTGGTGGCTCTTGCTCATTCTACTGCTCATTCTCCTCCTCATCATTGCGGGCATCGTAGCGTGTCGACACTGCCACCGACTGAGTCGCATGAACACAGTCAACGACAACACCACGTACATCTTCGTCGGAGGACGCATGTGGGTCGTTGAGGACGAACACGCAGGACGAGGTGTCACCTACTGGATGCGCTTTGCCAACTGGTGCAGGAAGACATTTAACTTCTTCAACTAGGCAAAGGGAACTTGTTTCTTGCTGATAAAGCTTTTCGGCCGAGCAAAGCTGTGAATGTCGGCGTTGTGTCAGATTTTTTGTGGGTGATCTCAATTTTGTTGCCGTCTTGAAATCCGCAAGTGCTATCCATCGCTTCGAGGACTTTCAGATCACTTGTGAAAAGCTTCGTGCAGAGAGAGATGCGACTTGTGCATCTCAACTTGCTGCTCTCCGCAGCGGCAACGGTAGAAATCGCCAGCCCCACATCTTTAGCAGATTCGTCGTCGTCGTCGGGGGATGGCAAATTCAACGTCGGCCTGTTCGTTCCGATCATCGGGGTCAGCATTCTGCCGCTTCTCGGAGGCATGTGCTGCTACTGCACGCACCGACAGTGGAAGAAATCCAAGCAGACAGGAAGCGAGCAAGACGGATACACCTCCCCACAGCCATCGTGTCTTTCTCGAGAGGGGCCTTCAGCGACGTCGGCAGCGGTCAAACGATCCAGCTACCAGGTTTGACCAGCGCAGAACATGACGAACGCGTGGTCCCGATGCCACCACGAGAAGCCTACGAGCTTGGATCGGATTCAGGACCGCACTACGTCTGGAAGATGCTGACGGAAGACCCCAACTTGGCGAGCAAGAAACTCTGGTACGACCAGGTCAAAGTCCGCATGCGACTGGCAAAGAGTCAATCTCGAGAAGTCCGTCTCGCAGAGTATCGAGGCCGCAAAGTGGTCATCAAACGGCTGCTGAAGTCCAAGCGCTCGCAGTCGCTCTACGTCCAGGAGTTTGTCTACCAGACCCAACTGCGAGCAGCGTTGGCTCACCCAAACATCGTCGCGTTCATTGGTGTGGCGTGGAACAGTCTGAGCGACTTGATGATGGTCATGGAGTTCCTCTCCGGCGGGGACCTGGCAACGTATCTGCATCAATTCGGAGACACTTTGTCGTGGGAGTTTGGCAAATTTCGCATTGCCGTCGGACTGGCACGAGCGCTGGCATATCTCCACGAATATGTGACCCCAGTGGTGCACCGCGACCTAAGAGCGAGCAACGTGCTGCTGACGCATCAGATGGACGCAAAACTCACAGGCTTCGACTCGTCCTGCGCCAGCGAAGACAGCCGCCGGTCTCACACCATCAGAGCCTCGTTCTGGGCAGCGCCGGAGGTGTTGCGGGGTTTGGAATACACTGAAAAGTCCGACGTCTACGCGTTCGGGGTGCTGCTCACGGAGCTCGACACGGGGCAAGCTCCGTACCACGACACGTACTCGTCGATCGGCGTCCGACTGAAACCGGAGCAGATCCTCAACGAGGTCACCCAAGGAACGCTACGACCGAGCTTCAGTCAGGACTGTCCTCGTCGTATACGGGTGATCGGCGTCGGATGCTACCAGCAGGACCCGCAGCGACGGCCAACCGCACAGCAGCTACTGCGGATGCTGCGGGCCTAGACCGGTATCGGATACCGCGAAGCTTTCACGTGCAGCTTTGTCCATCCAGTCGAAATAGGTTCAGGACTGCCAGTAGAAGCTTCATCTGTTGTCGCGGTCTCGTAGAGGCCCTCCCCACCCCGTGAAACGCTGGACTGGACTGAGTCGTGTCTCCTGCACCATGGGAGGGGCCAGCTCACTTGCGAATCTGCGTCTGTCTGAAGGTACAGTCGATGAGGGACGCGCTGCTACGGAGAGAGCTGTCGACACCGTCGTGGGCCCCCACCGGGACGTTCGCGGTGAACGGCAGTTCGTCCGACCTCGCTTTGCAGCTGTACACTCGATACGCCGCAGGAGACGTCATCGCTCAATTGACGCTGGCCACGGTACCGAACTCTGTCGTCTCGAGGTTGAGCTCCGTCGGAGTCACGTTCGACGAGCTGGACGGGTTCGCCCAACGGGCGGTGCTTTGGGACAGCGGATACGTCGTGACGGACGCCAACGAGGCCAAGCAGATCTTGCCTATCGACGGAGCGTCGATGGCTGGAATTGCTCTGACACTGGACGAGTACGAAGTTTCCGACTGCACGGAGTTCGAGTGCACGCAGCCCGACGGCACGTCGACCTACAGTAATGACGCATGCACGGGCACCGCGATGCTCACGGTGGTCAAGTGCGTCGTGGAGGAGTTCGACCAAGAGAACAAGAACTTGGAGATGTGGTCCGTCGGCGGAGAATCGACCATGATCCCAGAGATTGAGGTCACAAAACACACTTGGAACGACAGCAGCGACGCATACGTTGTGTACGCGGTGCATACTCTCGGCACTAGTGGCGAACGGCAGTACGGCGACTGTCCTGCAACGAAAGCGTACGGGTATTTGAACATCCCATGTTACGGAGCTGACAAGGTTCCTAGCTCCGTGACGGTCTCACGACCAACACCGTCGGACTGGGTCACGTCGTGGGTGCAAGAGTACGCTTCTGGGGGTTCTTCTCATTCTTCGAGTTCCGGGACGACGAAGCTGGTGCCAACGACATCGAGTACGAGCTCAGGATCGAACTCTTCAGCGTTGAATGGATCAGGCAAGAACAGTGGCGTCAACGTCGCCGTCCTAGGTGGAGCTGTCGGCGGAGGTCTCTTCCTACTGCTTGTTGTTGTTGTCCTGGGGATATTTGTTGCGCGACGACGGCGAAGAAGACGCCACGACTCCGATGAGGGCATAGCAACGCCAAAGGCTAGCGACCATATCGAAATCATGACACCGGAGCCTCTGCGATGGAGTGACGGGCGTCGCCCCACCGTCTCCAGTCTGCCAGACGAATCCCAACCGCATACTGATGTCACAATCGGCACTTCGGGCGACTCAATGTCGACTAACCGTACGGATAAAAGTGCTCGTCAATCGACACAGCAACCAAGATTCGAACACAGGGCCCATGCTCCTAATTCCGCAGCACAAGTCGCTCCAACTCGGCAAAATACTCAACGAGCATCAGCTGTCCCGCTGGTCCTGCCGATGTCTTACGAAGATAATAACCGCGCTTCTGGATTGGATATCTCAGCGCCACCAACATACGAGGAGGCCGTCCGCATTAGCTCGATGCACAGAGAACCAATACCAGTAGTTCCGGTCTCCTGCTACCAGGTAAGAGCTCAAAGTATCCGAGGTCTTGAGCCAAATACTGCTCTGCGAGTTTTAGCAGCCGACTCGAACATTGGGCGCAGACGAATTCAACTCAGCGCTCTACAAGTCGAGAAGCAGCTCCCTATGAATTCGCTCGCGACGGATTCCAGTGTTGCTCGTCTCGGTAATCAGCGGGTGCTGGTGAAGAAGTTGGCAGCATCCCAGCGAGTCAACATTGCTGCATTCGAGGAATTGGCTTGCGAAATCCAACAATGGGCTCAGGTCGAACACCCCAACATTGTGCACTTCGTCGGTGCTGGCTGGACATCTGCCAACGACTTAACCTTGGCGGTCGAATATTTGCCGCTTGGCACGTTACAGGATTATTTGGACAGGAACCACGACACCTTCAGCGACTGGAGCGCTCAGAAAACAAAGATTGCCGTCGGTATTGCTCGAGCGCTCGCTTATCTGCACGGACAGAAGCCCGCTTACATCCTTCGTGAATTGAGTGCACGAAATGTTATGCTCTCGGAGACGATGGAAGCAAAGCTAGCCGACTGTGGATCGCCAGAGACTCACCAGACGATCCCAGCGACGTCGAAGTCTCGAGTGGCGTACTGGCTGGCTCCCGAGGTGCTGAACGGGGACTCCAATTCGCCAGCTGGTGATGTATATGCGTTCGGAGTGTTGTTAACGGAGCTGGACACGTGCAGGTGCCCCTACTTCGATGCTGTGGCGCCCAACGGCAGTAATCTCGGTCAGTCGGAGGTCTTAGCTTTGGTGACGGAAGGGCGACTACGACCAACCTTTAGCCCCAAGTGTCCTCGGTTTATTCGACAACTTGGAGTCGCTTGTTGCCAACAAGACCCGGAGAAACGACCGACAGCGCTGCAGCTCGTTCAAATTCTTGAAAGATGAAGACTGGATCATGGACTGTAGAAAACCATTCTTCAATGGAATCTTTGCTTGGCACATGAACGAATTTCTCCAGCCGATATCCATATGGATAGCAACTCGGCTGACCACGAGCTAAATTACAATGTCATATGACCTCGCTCTCTTTACGATTACCATGCATGGATTGCCACGTGCCTCAGTAATTCCTTTGAGATTACAAGCATGGATAGGGGATAAGAAACTCATGGAGATGCCGGCTTTCACGAGGGACGGACACCAAACACGTAGCTGCAGACATTGTGCAGTATTTACTGACTCGACCGGCTGAAGATGGTGCGTGGGTCGGCTCGAGGATGTTAGAGAATGAAATGTTGACAGTGCTGTGGTGTTCCTTGCAGGCGGAAGCGACTCAGCCGGTACGGTCGAGGGAGCTACAAGGGCTCCTGGGCTCTCTCGTCAACAGCGTGCTCGGAGGTGGGGACTCATCCTCTGCTGATACGACGCTGACACCTTCGACTACTACAAAAGCGCCAACTGGAGTAACACTGCGGCCAACGTCAATATCTACTCTGCAACCGACGACGACCCCCAACTCACGACTGCTTCTCCAACTCCAACGACCTCCACGCCTTCGGCACCAGCTCCGGAGCCCTCAAGTAGCTCAAGCACTGGATCGACAGTCGGCAGCTCAAACAGCGGATTCACACCAAGCACAACATTCGAGTCGCCTTCATCGTCACTAGATGCAGACGTATCGCTCAATTCCACGTCCAGTAGCAACGATGGAAGCGCCGGCGACTGGAGTTTGCACATCGCCCCGAGTGGAGGGTCATCAAGCAGAGACACGAAAGAGATCGCAGACCATTCAGCGGCAGTGGACGCTTGGATGTTTGTCGCCATCGCTTTAGCTGCAGTGACCATTTTGCTTCTGATTGTCGGGATGATCGCGTGGCGCTTTGGTCAGAAGAAGAGAACGCCCGAAGTTGTTTTGTCGCCGTCATTTCAACGCCAACTTATCGACAACAAACCTGCGATTGCCATGTCGAGCGACGATACTATCAACTCACGGCTAGACACGTCATCGACGGATGTAAATACTGCGTACCGAGCCGCTTATCTCGAGCGAGGAGGCTATTCAACGTCGTTTCTTATGACACAGCAAACCGGAATGTGGGAGGACGACACCATCACGGCCATGCGAATCCCGCTAGAGAAAATCGTCAGAGGCAAAGTGGTTAACAAAGGAGGCTACGGGATGGTCTATCGCGGCTCGTATCGTAACGAAGTCGTCGCTATCAAGATGCTGCTACCCGAGTCACGGAAAACTCTGCGCCACATCAACGCCTTCCTGTCCGAGATCAAGATGATGTCATTTCTAGAACATCCTCGGGTCGTGCGGCTTGTTGGTGTGGCTTGGGACTCACTTTCAGATTTGTGTGCCGTGTCCGAGTTCATGCACGGCGGTGATCTCCGCTCGCATTTGAACTACATAGAGTGGCATGAACGTCGACCGCACGGCTTTGATTTGGAGAAGACTCGCATTGCTCTTCACGTTGCTCATGCGCTCACGTATCTGCACTCGCTTGACCCGTTGGTGTTGCATCGAGACTTAAAGTCGAAGAACATTTTACTGACAGAGAAACTCGACGCCAAGATCACCGACTTTGGAGTCTCTCGAGAGAGCAGCGACCGAACCATGACAGCAAATGTAGGCACGTCCCTCTGGATGGCCCCGGAAGTGATGATGGGAGATCGCTACGGCGCAAGCGCAGACATTTTCTCGTTCGGCGTGGTCTTGTCGGAATTGGACTCGCATACTCTGCCGTACGCGGCAGCCAAGGAGACCGACTCGGGTCGAGCCATTCCGGACACTGCGTTGCTGCAACTCGTTTCGATGGGCCGCCTGCGAATAGAATTCTCGGTCCACGCACCGCAAGCTCTGATCGATCTCGCCCACGCTTGTGTCGATCTCGACCCTGACGCGAGGCCAAGTGCTGGTGAAGTTTTGTACCAACTGCAGCTCATTATGAACATGTACGAACATGCCACGCTGTAACTCGGTGGAGTAGCAAATCCTATGTAGTAGAAGAGATAAGGGAACAAAATTGATTAAGGAAGTTTGAAGGCTTAGCGCACACAAGTTGGAGTCCCGAGTCTCACAAAATGGCTAAAAGGTGGGCGAGAGGCTTCCTGGCCAAGACTTCGGATAGGCGATTTCAAGACTTGGGGCCAGGCAAAAGGTCTGCCCCGGCAGCGTCTATGGAGCAAGCAGAAGCATTCATCAATTGGCAAAGTGGAGGACGTTGCGATGCAGGAGACGTTGATTGGGGACACGGTGGACGTCATTTCAAGTGCCGCAGACACGACGGTCGATGCCTTGACTGGGTCATCCACTGCCACCCCGACTAGCTCAAGCTCGAGCTCTACCTCAAACTCTAGCTCGAGCGAGAGCTCGTTTGGCTCGTCATCTTCTTCTTCGGGATCGCCAACAGCGGCACCAAATGCGACGACATTTCCACCGGAACCGATGACCTCGAAGCCGAGCACTTCATCAGGTGATGGAAGTTTGTCAATGTCGACCAGCGTCGATTCTTCAGCCAATACCGATATCGATGGTGTGGCTTCGGGTAGCAGCAGCACGAGCTCCAACTACTCCACTGACGCATCAGGTGACGCTGTAGTCCAGCAAGCAAAAGATGGAGGGTCAGGTGCGACTCAGTACTCAAGTCCTGGCGATGCATGTAGCTATTTGACACTCTATTGCATGCAATGACAGGCTTGAGCGCAGGGTACATTGCTGCGATTGCTGTGGCAACTTTGGCGCTTCTCGTTACCTTACTAGGCTGCTGGTATTCACGCCACAAGAAACAGTCTCGGAAATCCGAGTCAACACCTCCGAGTCTCTACAGAACTACAGGAGGAGTCCCAACGGAAGAGCGAGACCAGGCGACCGAAGTCTTCTCCCCTTCCACACCAAAGACCTCGAGAGCAGTAGTAATTCCGAGTCCCAAACGCTCCCGGCAGCACTATGGGAAGACGAAATTGTCATGTCGAAGCGCATACCGCTAGAAAGGCTGGGCTCGACGAAACTCGTTAGCTCTGGAGGGCACGGTCTAGTCTATCGCGGCACTTTTCAGGGCGAGGTGGTCGCGATCAAGAGACTGCTCCCCGACAAGCAGAAGAAGATGCACGAGGTAAACGCGTTCCTGGGCGAAATCAAGCTCATGGCGAGCATTGAGCACCCGCGGATCGTTCGCTTCATCGGCGTCGCGTGGGACTCGCTCTCAGATCTAAGCGCCGTGAGCGAGTTCATGTTCGGTGGCGACTTGCACTCACTACTCACCAGGTTCGAGCAGACCGAGCACCGTCCGCATGGATTCGACCTCGACAAAGCCCGCATCGCTCTCCAGACGGCCCAAGCGTTGACGTATCTGCACTCGCTCGACCCCATTGTGCTCCACCGCGACCTCAAGTCGATGAACATCCTACTCACGCCCACACTGCAGGCCAAGATCACGGACTTTGGCGTCTCTCGTCAGTGGAGTCTGGATACCTTGACGGCAGGCGTGGGCTCGGTGCTGTGGATGGCACCCGAGGTGATGTTAGGCGAGCACTACGACGCCAGCGCCGACATTTTCTCGTTCGGCATCGTGCTGTCCGAGCTCGACTCGCACCTTCCGCCGTACCGCGAGACGTGGGCCGAGCGGAAAGTCTCCGACACGGCTCGGCTGCAGATGGTCTCCTCGGGCCAGCTCCGGGTCGAGTTCTCGGCCAACGCGCCACAGGGTCTCGTGGACTTGGGCCTCGCGTGCGTAGATCTGGACCCGACGGCGCGTCCGAGCGCCAACCAAGTGCTCTACCGGCTGCAGGGCATCGTCCGCATGTACGAGGGCTACACGCTCTAGCAGACAGGTCTAACGCCGGCAATACATGCACACGAGCCATTCAGTTTGGCAGCTCGTGCATTGTGGGGCTCGTATTCGATGGTTGTGATTCCTTGACCGCTCGTCAACACGACATGAGCCTAGAAGCAAATCCGTCATTGCCCGTGCCTCGCCTCTGCGAAGTGCCACATCCCGGACTCCTTGTCACCGCGCGACTCCACGCGAAAGTTTTAGCGTTGCCGCTTTCGGTGGCGTCGATGACAGATGAAATCTTCTCTTGACACGGCGACCGGAAGCGTACGGTGTTTGCCTCCCAGCTGCGAGTCCCTGCTTGTGGCGGTGCCCTCTCTAGAAGATCATCGCGGTGCTCGTAGGCCAAAGTCTCAGCACAACGCGCTTGGAATGATACACGCATTTCCAATACGCTACCCGACACCATGAAGCAATCTCTCATCGGGTCCGTTGTCAACACGGTGACCGGCACGGTGTCCACGACGGCCGACGCCTTGACTGGCACGACAACGACATCTCCGAGCACTTCGAACTCGGACTCGAATCCAGCGACGTCGACCCCCACCACCACAAGCACGCCGGCGACCACAACTACGTCTGCACCAGCATCTACAACAACGTCAGCGCCTTCATCGACAACAAAGACGCCATCACCCACCACATCAACTCCAAAAGCCACGACATCCGCACCATCGCCATCAACCACCGCTTCATCCCCGCGTACGTCAACGCCAAGCGCAGATTTCAGCAGCGGCAGCTCGGGATTTGAATCAGAAACAACGAGCTCGCCATCAGCTACCACAGCGACATCGACACCGTCGCCGTCGTCGTCAAGCGCTGCGGCGTTGTCCCGCACAACCGCAAGCAGAACGAGCTCCAGTAATGATGATAGCGGTAGCGAAAGCTCCTGGCGTGGTAGCGACTCGGGACTGACAGAACTACGGGGATCGGAAACGACGCTAGCGGCTCGCTGGTCAACATTACCGGATCGCACAGCCATGGGACCGACGTTGCGACTGCTGCAGGCTCAGGTTTGTCCTGATGAGCTTGTGCTAAAAGACCGTGTCCTAATGGTTCTTGTTGACTAGGTTTGAGCAGCGGTAGCATCGTCGGTCTCGCCTTGGGGGCGACAGGAGCTGCTTCTGCTTGTGCTACTCCTGAACTGGTGCTTCCGTCGAAAACAGCGGTCGAAGCGCTTTAGCTCCTTCACGCTACGCCATGTGAACTTGGGGGCGACTGGAGATCTGCCCGTGTTCAACACCGGCGGCACCGAGCGGTTTGCAACGTCGTCGACTTCTGCATCCTTTGACCCGTTCCACACTGCGCACCAGAACAGCGTGAGCGCGTCGAAGGTGAGCTCGACTTTGCAGTCGTCGGGCTTGTGGGGCGATCAGGTGATCACTGCAATGCGGATCCCACTGGAGAAGCTCACCACAACGGCGCTGCTGAGCACGGGCGGCTACGGCGAAGTCTACCGCGGAATGTATCGCGACGACGTTGTGGCCTTAAAAGTGTTGCTGCCGGACAAGCAGAAGGACCTGGAGGCCATCAACGCCTTCCTGGCCGAGATCAAGCTGCTGGCGACGATCGATCACCCGTGCATCGTGCGCTTCCTCGGTGTCGCTTGGGACTCGCTCTCGGATTTGACCGCGGTCCTTGAGTTCATGGAAGGTGGCGATCTACGCTCGTTGCTCAACCGGTACGAGCAGGAGCAGCGGCCGCACGGATTCGACTTGGTCAAAGCTCGGATTGCGCTGTCGACGGCGCAGGCGGTGACGTACCTGCACTCGCTGGACCCGAAGGTGCTGCATCGCGACCTCAAGTCGAGGAACATCCTGCTCACGTCCAAACTCGAGGCCAAGGTGTCAGACTTTGGTGTGTCCCGCAAGTACAGCTTCTCGAGCATGACGGCGAACGTGGGCACCTCCCTGTGGATGGCGCCCGAGGTTCTGATGGGTGACCGCTACGACGCCAGCGCCGACATTTTCTCGTTGGGCGTGGTGCTCTCCGAGTTAGAGTCGCAAGTGCTGCCGTACTCGGACGCGAGGACGAATCGAGGCGGCCAGCGAGTGCCGGACGCAGCGCTTCTGCAGCTGATTGCCATCGGGCGGGTCCGCATCGGCTTTTCGGACGCCGCGCCCAAGCCGCTCGTTGAACTCGGTCACGCGTGTGTGAGTCTCAACTCGAGCGCGCGGCCGAGCGCCAGTGAGGTGCACTACCAACTTCAGCTTTTGATGCAGCAGTACGAGTTGTACACGGTGTAGGGAGACTGCAAAAATTTGGCAACACGTAGCAATATAGCAGCAGCCTATCCGAACGACTTGCCAACATGGCGGCGGAAGATGTCACCGAAAGCGAGCACGACCGGCAAAAGCAGAGCCGGAAGATGTTGGATGTGTGCAGACGCTTTGAGTGGATCTTCTCGTGCTCGAGGGCGTTGTCTGACAATGCCCGTCCACTTCATGGCGCTTCTGAGGCCTGTGACTGTCGATAAGCGTGGCTGAGGGGGAGTCCAAGACCAGTTCGGAATTCCCTACGCGCCTGACGGTTTGCTTGGGAGCTCCAATTCACCCCCGCCGAGCCCGGTCGGAGTACAATACACCGCCACTAGCTGACTCAACGTGCAGATTCCATGTCGCTCATCAGCACCGCCGCGGACGTGGTCTCCACTGCTGCCGACACCGTGACGGGCACGTCGACGAGCTCAACAAGCACCACGCCGACCCCCACGACGGCGACGCCGACCCAGACGCCAAGACCGACGACGACCCCAACTCCAACGACAGCGTCGCCGAGCACCACAGCGCCAGCTTCCACAACGGCAGCGCCGTCGTCGACCGCGTCCACGACGTCCAGTTCTACAAGCACTTCCAATGCCTTGTCGGATACCAGCTCCACATCGGCACCCGCAGTCTCCGGTAGTGCCAGCGCTCCTTCAAACTCGACGGCGACATCCGCGCCAGCGTCTGCGGTCGCGACTGCGAATGCGACGACGACAGTGATCGTTAAAGAGGGCTCCAACGACAGCGAGCACAGTCAGGGGTCAGGGATTGTCGTCGTGCAAACCAGTGGCAGCGGTACGCACAGGACGTTGGGCTCTGATCTGTCGCAGTGAAGTCTAACACTCATTCTCTTTTGCACAGGCATGAGCACGGGGAGTCTCATCGGTATCGTGGCTGGCGTTCTTGTAGTTGTCGTCTTTATCGCGGGATTGATTTTCTGGCTATACCGCCGCAGGAGACACACCCTGAAGCCGGCGTCCCCGTCGTTCGACGACTCCTACGCTCATGCTCCACTCAGTCTCCCTGCAGCTCAACCAATCTCGTTGGAGAGCTTGCAGCAGCCCTCGGAACTGCGCGCTCAACACCTCAACAACAACTTTGACAGGACAGTGCAACTAGACAGCACAGCCAACCTCGACTCGACTCTGCGTCTGGACAGCAGCAGCACAACCTCAGTGGCAGTCACGAAGAAGACCAAGTCGAACTCCACCCTGTGGGAAGATGAGACCATTGTAGCAGCCCGCATTCCGCTGGAGAAGCTCATCCGCGAGGAGTTGATCAACACAGGGGGCCACGGAGAGGTCTACAGCGGCAAATATCGCTGCGAGGCCGTCGCGATCAAAGTGCTGCTGCCCGAGAAGAGGAAGGATATGAAGCAGATCAACATTTTCCTGTCCGAGATTAAGCTGATGGCGAGTGTCGAGCACCCGCGCATCGTGCGGTTCGTGGGTGTGGCGGGACGCGCTCACCGACCTCTGCGCCGTGTCCGAGTTCATGAAAGGCGGCGACCTGTTCTCGCTGCTCCGTCGCTTCGACCGCGTGGAGCACCGACCCCAAGGCTTCGATGGCGACAAGGCCAAGATTGCAGTGCACGTGGCTCAAGCGCTGACCTACCTGCACTCGCTAGACCCAGTCATTTTGCACCGCGACCTCAAGTCGATGAACATCCTGCTGACATCGGACTGGAACGCCAAGATCACGGACTTTGGTGTTTCGCGCAAGTGGACGGTGGACACAATGACGGCGGGGGTGGGGACTCGACGCTGGATGGCGCCCGAGGTGATGCTGGGCAAGCGCTACAACACGAGTGCCGACATCTTCTCGTTCGGAGTGGTGCTGTCGGAACTGGACTCTCACCTGCCGCCGTACGCGAGCGCGATCACCACGATCACATCTGACTCGGGCGAGAAGGTAACGGAGACGGCGCTGATGGAGATGGTGGCCATGGGCAGAGTGCGCGTAGAGTTCTCCCCAACGCGCCGCAAGCTTTGGTGCTCTTGGGTCATGCATGCGTGGACCTGAATCCAGCCGACCGCCCTAGCGCCGGAGAGGTCCATTACCAGTTGCAGCGCATCCTGCGCAGGTATCAAAAGTACACGCTATAAGAGTATCATAATCAACACTGACCCGTACAGAAAGACCGGTGAATCCTGCAGACGTATAGTAGTCGGCAGCGCACGAGCATCGATCGGATGCAAAGCCGAAATGCCTTGTCAAACTCGTTGAGCAGGAGCGCGACGTCGTCCTCCATGGTGTCCGTCCAGCGTCAACTTCAACTCTCCAGCCAATCACCAACTCCCATCGATATTACTGACTGAAATCCGTGGGAGTACAAATGGGACCACTTCTTCATGCCCATGCTGCGAGGCACTACGAGCTGTTCGAACACATCGATGTCGACCAAAACTTTGTGGTTCCATAGGCCAAAGAGTGGCTGAGAGACTTTGGGGCAAGAAATTGGGAAGCCTGATCACTAATATCCGACGTGGACCAAGTGAAAGGTAGTTACGAGAGCTGGGTATCGTATGGGATCACTCCGACGCTCAGTGGAAGTATAGCGGTCGAGGCTTTTCACAACATCCACGGACACAGTCGCGTACTGCAGACCTTTACTGTTGTTTCCGATGAACGCTGGCCGTGGAATGTTAAACTCGGTTTTGTCGTCAGCAATATTCGCGCAGGAAGTGGTTACTCGGATCAAGTCACTCGTGATAAACCCCGATTGGAAGAGGTGGGGTTTGTGTGGAATATCTATGAGACGGACTGGCGTGAGCGGATTCTGCCTGCGTTGAAGACGTTTGACGAGATGCACAGACACTGTCGGGTTCCGTGTGAGTTTACCGTGCCGTCAGATGAAAAGTGGTCTGTGGAATTATGGGGTCCCAACCTTGAATTTGCACACTGTAACATCCGCTCTAGAGGTGACTTCTTTGATCAAATCGCTCGAGCGAGTGATGCGCTCGCAGGCATTGGATTCGGGGTGAAAATCCCTTCCGCCAAGTGGAGACAGCGCGTGGAGTCCATGCTGACGACGTTCGAGCGGCTTCACGGTCATCGAAGTGTGCCTCGCGAGTTGCTGGTGCCCTCAAGCCGTCCACAGCAGAAAAACTGGGGGATTTCGCTAGGCCAGCTTCAACATGAAATAACATGTAGCCATCTCCTCTTTAGTGACATCATGGTTTAGTGCCCTCTCAATTACCCGCTGCCATTCACATCAATAATGGCGACCCCGACGACTCCTTCCGACGCCACGCCGCCGCCAGCGCCGACCGATGCGTACACCGCAGCGGCTGCCGATCCCAACATGCCCAAGATCTACCCCAAGCCCGTGACGGTGCTGGTGATCGGTATGGCCGGCAGTGGCAAGACCACACTGATGCAGCGGCTGACGGCCTACGGCGTGGACAACGGCCTGCGCAACTATGTGGTTAACCTGGACCCGGCCGTGCGCAAGACTGGCTACACGGCCAACGTGGACATCCGCGACACGGTAGACTATAAGCAGGTCATGACGGAGTACGGGCTGGGCCCGAACGGAGCCATCATGACGTCACTCAACCTGTTCGCCACGAGGTTCGACCAGGTCATCGACCTGCTGGCCAAGCGCAGCGGCGAACTCGAGTGCGTCTTTGCAAACTTGTGGATTGAATTTGGTACGAATTGCTGACGTTATTTACAATGTTTGCTGCCAGTTACGCCATTGTGGACACGCCTGGACAGATCGAGGCGTTCACGTGGTCGGCCTCGGGCCAGATCATCACCGAGTCGCTGGCGTCCACGTTCCCGTCCGTGATCG
>JAAVTH010000486.1:0-96244 GCA_011947325.1 Phytophthora macrochlamydospora | reverse complement strand
ACGGCATTTGAATATTCAAACCAACCAAGGCATTGGCACGGGGCATGGCGACGGCTTCTTAGCACGCGACGCGCACGCAGCCAGAGCAACTCACCTACTACGTGGCTTACGGTCAAGAAGGACACGAAGATCGCGTCAAGGTTCTTATCGAAACCTTTAGCGCAGGCAACACCATCCAGCGGTTGACCTGGTTGAAGTCCTTCGAGAAGCTTATCAACCTCAAGGGATGGGCTAAACGCAAGGAAGGTGACATCCTTTTCCAGAATGCCCGCATTCTCTTGCGTGACGAAGCGCTGGATGCCTTCAACGCTGCAGCACCCAAAGAAGAGACAGTCGACACGTTCAAAGAATTCATGCGTGAAGTGGCTATGGAGTTTCTTGTTCGTGACCCTCGTGAATATCTTCTCGACAAGCTCAAGAACAGTCGAAAGGCTCGCACCGTGTCCGCGCACCAACATCTCGCCGAGATGCGAAATATCGCTTCATTGGTGGGCGTCCTACCCGTGGACGATGAGCCTGTTCCTGAGAAAACGCTTCGCTACTACTTCCGCAAGAGTATGCCAATGGAGTGGCAAGACAAGAACGACGATAGCGGCAAGGAGCTGACGACACTGTCCGAGCTCGCACGCTACTTCACACGCCTAGAACGAAATCAAGAACGTCGCGAGAAAAGCGGTAACGAGCGCCGACAAGGTCAGCAGCCAGGCCACTCGAACAAGAACAAGGGCAAGAAAAGTCGGGCCCAACCTCGACGAAGCCAAAACCCAGCGGTGGCAGTGACAGCGGCAAGTGGTGTGATCACCACCATACGAGCTCGCACTCCAACGAGGAGTGCCATTTTCAGCAGAAAAGAAGGCCCAGGAGGAGCTAAACTACTGCGGCCTGCCTGATGGACCATCCGATGAGCTCCACGCCATCACCGATGTCGATGAACACGTTGACGTCAAATGCGAGACGATTGTTCGTCTCAAAGGTACCGGGTGCAGCAGGTTCTTCACTGCGCTGGTCGATTCAGGCGCCAGCAGAACATTGGTGATCGATTCGTTGCTGGACAAGACGCTATTAGCCAAGATGACACCAGTGACAAAGTCTTTCGACTTACCTAAGGGTACACTTGCAGCAAAAGGTCAACTGGAGCTGGAATTGCAGCTTACGGAGTTCGGAGAACAGCGCACCGTGCACTGGACTTGCTTCGTTGTGGACCAACTACCGTACGGCATCATCTTTGGACGAGATGCCCTCACTCACCTCGGCGTGGTGCTCGATTTCGCAGACAAGACGATCACGTGGGACGGCTCAACGATTCCCATGCACATAAACAACAGCGCCATGACTAAGAAGCAGCTACAAGAAGCAGTAGCCGCACTTGCTGACGACGTCGTGAATCAGCACACGCAAGAAGTCGCGAGTGCCATTGACGCAGCTGAAACTCGCCAGCTTGACATTCTCGATGCGGACTACAAACCCGAGCCACTGGAGCAGCACCTCCCTGATCACCTCAGCTCGGACGAGAAGAACGAGCTCTTGACCTTCCTCAAGGGCTACGAGACGACGCTATTCAGTGGAAAGCTAGGAACGTGGCGCGGTGAGCCCTACGAAATACCTACGAAGCCTTCGCTAAAGCCGTGTCACTCTCGGCCGTACCCAATCCCCCAAAGCCAGCTAGCTGCTGTACGCAAGGAGATCGCACGCCTCGAGGGGCTCGGGTGATATGCAGAGACACGGAAAGTCATTTGGGTAGCCCAACGTTTGTGATTCCCAAGAAGGACAAGACCATCCGCGTGCTTAACGATCTCCGCCGCCTCAATGAGCAACTGGAGCGCCAACCGTGGCCGCTGCCCAAAATCAATGACTTGCTACGCAGTGTGCCTCGTTATGTATACGTGACGATCATTGATCTCAATATGGGGTACTATGCTATTCTACTGACTCACAAGTCGTCACTGCTCACGGCTTTCATCCTACCATTCGGGAACTATCGCTACCTGCGACTACCCATGGGTGTATCAACTGCACCGGATCATTTTCAAGCTCGCATTGCACTGCTACTTGGGGATTTGGAGTTTGTTCGCTGTTACCTGGACGATGTGGTGATTGTGACGACAACCAACTTCTTGGATCACCTGGACCATGTACGAGTTGTATTTGACCGCTTGCGCGACGCCGGACTGACTGTCAATGTGAAGAAGTGTCGCTTCGCCGCGAAAGAAACCGAGTTTCTGGGGTACAAGCTCACTCCAGAAGGTCTCATGCCTCAACCTGCTAAGATCGCAGCCATCCAGCGGATTGCCACGCCTCGCAACCGCAATTAGCTACGCCATTTCCTCGGGATGGTAAACTACTACCGAGATGTGTGGCCTCGACGGGCCCACTTAGTGGCACCATTATCTGCACTAACCTCCAACAAAACACCGTGGAGTTGGCAGAGTGTTCACTAAGATGCTTTCGACAAGATCAAGCTTCTCATGCAGCGAGAAACGTTGCTACATTACCCAGACTACAGCAAAACCTTTGACATTCACACTGACGCATCAGGCGTACAGTTGGGTGGCGTCATCTCGCAAGAAGGTAAACCACTGACATTTTACAGTCGCAAACTCACTGGAGCCCAGCAGCACTACACAGTGATGGAGCAGGAGCTGCTATCAATTGTGGAAACCCTCAAGGAATTTCGGAGCATGCTGTTTGGACAGCGTTTGACGGTGCACACAGACCACAAGAACCTTTCCTGTGCGAACTTCACCTCAAGTCGCGTCATGCGCTGGCGTCTACTGCTCGAAGAATTTGGCCCTGTTATCCAATACATCGAAGGACAAGACAACATCGTTGCAGACGCCTTATCTCGACTGCCGGCCCCAGAAGACAACGACGAACTGCTCGTCATGACCTTAGAGGAATATTATCCACTCAACTACGAACGCCTCGCCGAGGCTCAGCGTGCAGATGAAGAGCTCAAGGCAGCAGCAGAGAAATATCCACGCAAGTTTACGATCAAGACGATCTCAGGTATTGACATGCTCGCGACGCAGAAACAGCAATTCGTGATCCCCTCTGATCTTCGGGAGCAAGACTTACACTTCTACCATCACGTTCTCCTGCATCCTGGAAAGACGAGAATGTACCTCACGATGTCTGCTGCAGTCTACTGGCCTGGCATGAAACGAGCTGTGGAACAGCTAGTCAAGCACTGCAACACGTGCCAGCTCTGGAAACGGCCCCAAAAGCGCTACGGACGACTACCAGCAAAGAAGCACGAAAAGCAGCCGTGGACCGAGATCGCCGTCGATCAAATTGGCCCTTACTCGTATTCGACAGAGCCCGGCGCACAGAAGTTTTACGCGTTCACCATGATGGACATGGCGACGCACTGGGTGGAGATTGCCCCACTCGAGGACAAAACTTCGGTTTTAACCGCCAAACAACTCGATGAGTACTGGTTGTGCAGATACCCTCGACCGTTGCGCTGCATTCACGACGAAGGCACGGAATTTACAGGACGAGAATTTCAAGAACTACTGCAGTCTTACGGGATCCAGTCTCGGTCTACGACGGTCGAGAATCCACAAGCAAACGGCGTACTCGAGCGCGTGCATCAAGTAGTGGGCAACCTGATACGAACGACTCGTCTCGATCAACAAGCCTGGATTGAACTTCTTCCAGCAGTCGCCTTTGCTATCCGAGCCACGCACCACACGACGTTGGATGCTTCACCCGCTCAACTAGTGTTCGGCAGGGACATGATGTCTGCAGTCAATTTCACCGCCAATTGGGCACGAACCTACACCCGCCGCGAACGCCAAACGCGCCGCGAAAATATCCGAGAGAATAAAGGACGCATTGACCACACGTACAAGATCGGCGACCAAGTTCTCATCATACGCAAGACCCGCAACCTCGCAAAGCTTGCACAGTCTACCGACGGTCCTTTTCCAGTCACCGACGTCGGAACTAACGGGACGGTCACCATCGACCGTGGTCACTACACCGAGACCATCAACGTACGACGAGTCAAGCCCTACTTCGCCGCCACGACCAACTAATGACCTGGGGGCGAATGTCGTATCCCGCCGTCGGCAACTCAGAACCCAGAAGCCATGCAGAACCCAGAATCAGCGCCAAAGCGAACCCAGAGCAGCTTCGGGATCACATGCATTCGTAAGTAGCTTCAGGCGTCTCCGACGCACTTCATAAATCAAGCAGTTCTCAATTTGCTTTGTACAACTCAGTCGAGCATACGGCACGTCGTCTCTTCCTCGGTGCGCGCTGCGACCGACCTTCAAGACTACCGTGCTTCCTCAACTAAGTGCGATCTTCGTCGACTAAGTTCGAGGCGCGGGCATCTGCTTAAGTTCGGTTGAAGTATTAAGTTCGGTCAACTTCAACATGCCGGGAACACGCTACACAGTGAACTCCGATGGAGACGTGGAAATGTCGATCCCTCAGCCGATCTTCGAGGTTATCAAGGCCCCCGAGCTGACAAGCTGGGAGCATGCTGCTCTGATTGAGTGGCACCGTGAGTGGGAGCGCTACGCAGAGAAGATGCGGCACCGCTGCACCACCACGGGTGAGACGTACGAAAATGTGGTTGCTACTGTAAAGGGCTCGGTGAGACGCCAGACCCTCAAAAACCTAGCCAAGTACGTGCTCAAAAGCCAATCGCGTCCGTCTCCGACGCCAACATCATGGGCGCCGTGGAAGCGCGCTGCCGCACGCTCAAGAACGAGTTTGTACCGGACGTCTCTCCTTTGTTCCGTGCGAACTTAAAGATGGATTTTTCGATTGATAACTGCGACGCGCGCATTTTCCGCTACTATGAGGATTTCAATGGTATAGTGGAGGACAATGGACTCCAAGGTCTCATCGGAACTGAGAACGAAGCGGACGCTGGTTACAAGAGCCGGATGAAGGCGCGCTGCCGCCTGCTGGTCGATAATCTGCAGCCTCCCGTGCTCAAGTCGCAAATCACTCGGCTTATCGATTTAGAGAGGCGTGACTGCAAGTCTGATGACGTCGCCCTCTTTGACCTGACACTAGAGCATACAAAGGTGCAACAGCGGTTTCATCGGATTTCACAGGATTACGCTAAAAGGCTGACTCCAAGGTGGCAAGGCCAGAACGGAAGCCCCAGAAGCCCAGCAACGCCAACGCTGGCGCCAAGGCCGAGCCGACACGCTCAACGCCGGCTGCAACCTCGACGTCCGCTCCTGCTCGCGCACCACGACTGCCCCGCCCCAGGATGGGTGCCTCTTTTGCAAGGGGGCCCACTGGCTGGCCGCCTGTCCAACAGCGACCAACGCTCAACGCGAAGTAGCGCAGCGAAAAGTTTCGCGAGGCCAAAGAGCAACGCACAAGCGCTGTCCGCTCTAAGGCCGCTAGATACGTAAGCCGTGGTCGCACTGTAAGTATGAACGGGCTGGTGGAGATGGCGTACTCGCCAGACACCGGCGCCGACAAGAGCGTAATGCCCCAAGAAACTGTCGACGCCCTCCGTGAGATACAGCCTACACTCCAAGTGACGACTCTGCCTTCTGCCGTGATGGCAGACGGCCGCGTCCAGCTGTGCGACCAGGAAGTATTGCTCGACTTGGAGTTGACGACCATTGCTGGCCTGGTCTCATTACGTGCGGTACCCTGTTTGGTTTTGGTTGGCGACGGCGATGAGTTTTTGTTAGGGCACGATGTGCTAAAAGGACTTGGAATCGACGTGGACCAACAGCTCGCTCAATTGGCTGGCCCATCACTGCTAGACGGAGAAGTGGACGAATTTCCTGTCGGAGACGATATTCTGGAGCCTGCTGCAAGCCTGGGGCCTTCCGACGCGCATACCCAGTTGATGGATCGTGTACCAGGCTTTCTGGCCCGTTACCGACGTACACTGTGAAGGAAGCGGTAGGATTAACTCTGAGTTTATTGATTGACGAGACAGCCTCGACACGCGAGGCCGTCCCAGCCAGTGATACACAATCGGGGTCTGATTGGCCATCACGCAACGCGATGGCAACCGCGCGACGGAAGCCCGTCACAGATCGTGCCGTGGTGAACGGTCTACCCCTGAGTATGTCGGCCAAGTTCGTGACATGCTAGACGAATTCCCTGACGTGTGGCGCGAGACTGTTGGTCTTGATCCGCCGGCAGACGTCGAACCACTCCGAGTTACATTAAGACCAGATGCCGTTCCACATCGCAGCCCGCCGCGTAAATATGCGCCGCTGCAGTCTCAATTTATCCGCGATTACGTGCAGTCGCTTGTTGACAACGGCCTGATGGAGCAGAACAACGCGTCTCGGTGGGCATGTGCCGTAGTGCCTGTACGCAAACCTGGCACACAAGACAAGTTCCGGCTGACCATCGACTATCGGCCTGTCAACCGAGCAACGATTCTTATAGCTGGCACGATGCCATTGTCAGCGACTACGGTCAACTCATTCAACGGCAAGAAAGTCTTCCCTCGTTTTGACTTCACGCAGGGGTCGAGCAATTGCCCTTGCACGAGGCCAGTCGCGAGGTATTTTCATTTATCACGCCAGATGGCGTCTACACGCCAACTCGGGTCCCGCAGGGAGAAATGGACTCTGCCCTGCACTTTCAGAGCCAAGTACAGACCAAGCTGGCCCCCTCATTCCTCACTCAGCGTTGGGTCGACGATGTCATCTTGTTCGCGCCAACTGTCCAAGAATTCGTACAGACGCTTGCGGTCTTCTTCTAGCTGGTGGCTGAGGCCAACTTCAAGCTGAATATGGGCAAGGCGTCGTTGTTCGAGCTGGAGACCCTGTGGTGGGGTGCTGACGTCTCATTTCAAACAACGGCGTCCGTCACGACCCCACCCGTGTCAGCGCTCTTGCTGAGCTGCCCCTACCTACAACTGTGGCCGAATTGCAGTATTTTGTGTGCGCCACCAATTGGCTGCACGATTCACTGCCTGACTACGCGCGAGTAATCGCGCCACTACAAGACAAGTTAAACACCGAGCGTGGGCGTGTCGGAAGGCGCAACCGCACCACGCTCGACGTGGCGACGACGTGGACGGGCCAGGAGCATGCTGCCTTTGATGCTGTCATGTCTTTAGTGGCAGACTCTGCGCTGATGGTATTTCCTGACCCCGATGCCAAGCTACTTCTCTTCACAGACGCGTCTGCCACTGGATACAGCATTATCCTTACACAAGTCCGTCAATGGGACGCATCACTGCCCGTGCATGAGCAGAAGCACGAGCTGATAGTTTGCAAGGGCGGGCTGTTCAAGCTTACAGACGAACTGGACGGTTGTGGAGAAGGAGGCCTTCCCCCAGAGTGAAGGCATGTCATGATCTTGACTATCTCCTTCTTCGACCAAATGGGTTTCGTCTCTACTGTGACCACGCTAACCTGGTGTACATTTTTGCGCCTGGTGTAGAGCTCAAGAAACACGTGCGAGTCGCCTACAACGCTGGGCCATGCGTTTGTGTGGACTACAATATACCGTTCAGCACATACCAGGAGAGAAAAATGTTTGGGCAGACATCATCTCTCGCTGGCATGCCCGTGATACCGCCACTGTCGCCGCAGTACGGACCCGAAGTCACCAGGTCACCCCGGTGGACGATTTGTCACGACTCTGCCCTCTCAGTGAAAGCGGATTTGTTTTTCCTACGCGTGATGACATTCAAGCTTCTCAGCAGGCCGCCTCTCGTGAGATTTCGCGGCTGCAGCTTGCTTCGGAAGACGTGGGTGGTGTAGTCATGGTCGACGACCGCACGTGGATTCCTAATAACGCAAAGGACTTGATCGCTCGAATTTTCGTGGTTGCCCGCTGCGGTTCGCACGGACACCTCGGCCAGGAAGCCATGTTACAAGTGCTGAAAGAGCGATTTTACATCTCGAAGATCGAGGACAAAGTGGCGAAGTTTGTTCGACACTGCCTACTTTGCAAACATTTCAAGGGCCCGCGTCAAATTCCGCGACCATACGGCCCGCTGCTGCATGCGAATGAGCGGAACGAGATAGTTCACTGGGACTTTTTGTCTCTTGGGGAGAGTTTCTGCGACTCAAGTTACTTCCTGGTGGTGAAAGACGGGCTTTCCCATTTTTGTGACTATTTCCTTGTGGGACGCCGACATCCTACATCGCCGCTAAGGCGCTTACACTCTGGTACGCAAGGTACGGTATGCCGAAGACCCTGCTGTCTGATCAAGGCAGTCATTTCCGGAACGAAACGATGACCATCTCGCTGCACGACTGAAGCTGGAGCTCACATTTACCCTAGTCTACTCGCCATGGCTCAACGGGACCGTCGTGAGGCTTAATAAGGACGTGCTGCAAGTTTTCCGGGCGTTGCTGATGGAGTATGGCTTGGATGACCACGAGTGACCGTACTTACTCCCAACCGTGCAAACGAATTTGAATCGCACTCGGGTACAGTCACTGGTAGGACATGCCCCAATAGGGGTCTTCACGGCGCTACCCGCGTCATCGGCTTGCAAGCAATCGAGGATTCCTGGGAGCCGTTATCTACACTATTCCAAAATGTGCCTTTCAAGGTTCGTGATTATGTTAACGCGAGCAGCGGCGACGAGCTTAGTGCTCAACTCGACTAGTGAAACTACGCTACTGCCGCGACCAAGCTTGAGAGGGCAATGTCGCCATGATTGCGGTTGAAGATCAAGCTTGGGCTCTGCTGCAGCGCTAGTTGTCCACGCGCTCGAGTGGGAGTCCAATGGGAGAGGCATGAAGCAACCTGACACACTCCGCAGCACTAGTGAAGCAAGGCAAGGATGACGGCACGGGTTCCTACTGGGCTTGGTGCGCGCGGCACAAGATGCAAGTGGCCGGAGGCACGCGCTCACAGCTACATGAACGCTGGATCTGGACAAGGACTCAAGGAGAACTACAGGAGAGAAGTTAATTCAGGTCCGCCATTTTTTTTTGCTTTGTTTTCCATCATTAATAAACTTACCTCTTTGGTAACAACCCCGGGTAAACGCGGCACAGTCTCGACTGCACTCCAACCCTGAGCTCCTGCAACCACAAAGCTCCTCCGCACTGCAACGGCAAACACCATCCTCAGCAACTCCATCCACCGAGCACCGGTGTCGACGACTTCCTTGTCTCTAGCTTCGTTTCCTCGGCACCGGGTCGTGACCATCCACTACAGCATGCGCGTTCTGTATACCCTCAGGCTTCGTCGAAATCCTCTATTTCTGAGCCAGTATTATCTTGACACTGCTCATATCGATAACCGCGGCAAAGGCCACGCGAAACCGTTGCTGAACTGCTGTTCGTTCCCGCAAGCAACGGCCCTAGCCTTAACATGCTCGATCTATCCGTCGACATCCAGCTTGATATTGAAGTCCTACTTCGTATGTAGGACGTGCGCTCCTCGGAGCATCGTCACCTGCTATTCTCAGCAAGAGCCCGCAGCTCCTCCTGAATGTCTTTTGTCTACCTCTCCCAGTGTTCGGTCTACCCGGACTACACGCATTGCTGCGACTGCCGTAAAAGTCCGATATTAGAAATTGTAAAAAAAAACTCAAATTCCGTAAAAAAACTAAACCTTGCTCCGTGGATGATACCACCCGCAAAAATTCCCGCCTTTTGCATTCTTTTGTGGCAAAAGTCGGTGAAACGTTTCGCCCAGGGTGTGTAGTGGCCACGTAGATTTTTTGTGTGTGTGGGGAAGGGGGGCTAGGACGTGTCTCTGGCAAACAAAGCTTCCAGCAAAGATCTTGAACGTAGATCTTGATCTGTGTCCAGGAACCTGGCGTGCACCTTGTGATAATCCCTATCGACTCGATCGCTAGATTCGGCTAACCGGATTTGCCACCAGACACTCAAGATTTGGGTTGACTTGCTCTTGAATGTAAGTATTAGAATGCACTTGACTCTTGAACGCACTTGAGCGGCGATGAGAGACGAGGGAGCGTGGTGCGAAGAGATAACTTCTCCACTTCAACCAACAACACAGAGAATTCGATGGGCTAAACGCACTGATATGTAGCCGTCACTTATTCTTTGTGACCCTTGAATGGCGGGTCTGTAGCCGATCACATTCAGGAATGCGCATCCAAGACACTCGGGTTACCTTGGATACTCCTGGATGACCCTCAGGGAGGGCAAAACACTAGCCCAGACGGGGCCTTGACAGTTGAACCGGAGAACTTGACCAACCGGGGACTTCTCGGAGGGGAGGGGGCTCTTGAATGCAGTTACAGTTCCGATTTGGACTCCTGCACGCTTACTGCCGACGCGCACCGGAGGTGGGGAATATGAACTGGGTTATTGCCCCGGCCCAACTGGGAAATGTAATGAGAGGAACCCCGGACGCACACGCTTTAAGATTCCCTACCCAACTTGACACGGATGGGAGAGCTCCGGCGACACCCAAGCCGTCTTGTCCTTCACGCTTGACACTCTCGCGTTCTCAGGAAACCGCTTCCAAAACTGCTTGCGGGCTTCTTGACAAATTGATCTCTCTGTTTGTTTTATCTAAGACCCTTTCTCTCTCTTCTCTCTGTGGCTCTTGCGACTCTGGGTACAAATCAGGCTTCTACGCTTGTCTTGACTTGAGTATGTGTAGGGCTTGTCGCCTCGACACTTTTACTGTGGATCTCTTTCCCAAGTTCAACTTGTGGCGCGATCTCGGCACGGAAAATAGATCATCATCCTGAATGCACTTGTGTTCAAGA
The DNA here is from genome assembly GCA_011947325.1 of Phytophthora macrochlamydospora. Lineage (NCBI taxonomy): Eukaryota > Oomycota > Peronosporomycetes > Peronosporales > Peronosporaceae > Phytophthora > Phytophthora macrochlamydospora. Next base: position 85,584 of record JAAVTH010000486.1, on the reverse strand, counting down.
CTTTGTATCTTGAACGCACTTCCATCTTGGATGTCATGTCTTGAACTGAACGCACTCTTGATATATCTACGTAGTGAAATCCATAACTAAGTGATTTTTATTTATTATATTTAACAAGGATTGCCTGACTCAATCAGACCGAAAAACGGTATTTTTCGGGGTAGCCCAAAAACCAAAATCTCCAGTTTTGTAAATTAGCTTGTAATATTTGTATACCAGTAAATCCACGTTTTTCTAAGAGGAGTGGGGGCGGTGGCATGATTGGATCTGTTTTGGTTATTGAAATACGTAGGTCAAACATAGCATTCCGAGCAATGTGGTTGCGACATTTCTATAGGCAAAATCATAATATCGTTCGATTGGAATTATTTTCATATGGCGTCTTAGTTCTTGGGCTATCTATACCGTCCCTATTCCTCTAAGCAAAATAATAACAGCTCCTTGACACGATGCGCTCTTTATTTTCAGCGATCACGACTGTTGATTGGTTTAAGTGGTGTGTTGGTTTGTGATTGGCTGAGTGCCAACGCGACAGGGTGTAGAATTTTGTGAGGAAGGATTGGCGTAGCTGGATGTCTGAAGTGGGTGTTCCGGTGGCGGCTGTGGTCTTGGTACGGAAGTGCCAACTCCTGGATGTGCATTCCCAGGAGTCCATGAGCACTCGGTCCCGGTCATCGTTGTCCAGTGTGCGAGTTGCTATTAAGTTAGCGATCAAACTCCTGCTGTGAAATGTATCCAGCAGAGAGATCTCGCTTGACCGACTGAAAATTATACAGGACCCACCAAGAATCAAGTTACAAGTGCCAGTGTGTGACTGTGATGGATTTAGATCCTGGCATTAGCAAGTTCTGTGAAGAACTCCCAGGTCCAGTCACATATCCTGGATCACAAGGTGTTTACCCCTGAAGTCGTCTGTAACGGGTTTACACGAAAGTCATAACCGTGTGTAGACTTTTGTCTATGTAGCCATAGTGTAGCCATTTGGCTCTCCACCACTCATTTGCATATCTCTTAGATTAACTATGCCACATAGTTTAGTCTATACATTTACACCAAGACCAGATAAACAATTCAATGCAGTTCTATTTTTGCAGTTAATTAGTGTTGCCCTTATTTTAAGGGACACTGACTCTGCGAGTCCTAGTTACGGGACTGTACTTGGTTCTTGTATAGAACCAAAGGCGGGACGCCTAAAGAGACAGACTCGGGGAGTCCTGCGCCTTCCTCTGTGCACGTGCACTGCTACACAGCCCCGCTGCATCGTCGGATCCTGAGAGCCTGAGATCTAGAACATCAGGTCTCAAGTGGGGCCTCGGACATTGCCGCAATTTATTATGGTTTGTAGTCGATTGGCAGTACCGTGGTCCCCGGAATCCCGGATTGACTTTTGTGCCCCATGGTGCCCCTTGTGTGCGGAAGGGTGCGATCTTCACACGATGGGACGTGTTGCCAAATGGGGGACGACTGTTCGCAGGTTGCAACCAGCCATCCCGCTGAACACCATACTGAGACCAAGTCAAAAAGTTGTGTGGAGCACATAACATAGAAAAGATGATAACGGTTAACTATAACAGGGTTCATTTGTCTGTGTCAAGTGCAAGTCGTCGCTGCCGCCGGTGTTGGTGGCGCGCCTTTTGTCTTTTGCGCGCGCAAGGCCCACGTTAGCTCGCTCAGCAAACGAGTGCGAGCAGGCCCAGGTGTCCTACCGTCGTGCGCCACGGACCGCGTCTGCAAGAGCGTCGCGGGACTACAACCGTAGTCAAGTCGAGTTGGGTTGGAGGTCCTGGACGCGCGCCGCAAGCCAGGGACAAGCTCCCGCCCAAGTCCTCGGCTCAAGAACAAGACCTACATATCGTGACGTATCTAGGAACTTTGTATTTGGCTATTTCTGCTATTGTTTGGAGTGCTTTGTGTCTAGAAGTCTGGATTCCTGGATAACGACCTTGGATTCCTCGATTTCGCGCCTGGATTGCTGGATTTCAAGTGGGTTCTGAATATCTGGCTGCTTTCGTGGAGTTTGGAGTCGTACCGCTCTAGACCAGCCTCAACACATCAAACTTCTCCAAGATCCAACGGCGGTGGACGGTGTCTCGGGGTTAATCGGACCCACAAGGATTGCACTATGTACACGCCGCCCGAACACGTTCCTGGATCTCGGATATTCGAGATCAGGGCGTCAGCGTTCGGGGTATCTTCGATTTCAAGGTACATATATTAATTTATCTGGGCCACTATACCTTTTAGGCGATCAAGGAATACCGATATCGCCTTACTCCACTCAACCCTCTGCTACACTCTCCTAGCACCGACAAGCTGGTATTTAACAAACCACGCGGGTAGGGCCTGCCAAAGCCCCGGGCACTTCGTGCGCCACTCATTCATTTGTTTCCGATTTTCTCTGGTATCCGGTGGATCCTTGGTCCTAGCATAAACACATCCGCAAGCATCTCCTTCGTCTCGACCTACACGACCTTAAAATTACATTTCTCGCTCGTATTGCGCATAACTTCAACTTGATGTTGACGTGTTTGCTGCTGTTGTTAGTCTTCTCGAACTAGACCTATCGGACCGCAGCCTGAATGTCGACCGGCAACTCCATTGGCACCTCCACCTACCACCCAATCTCTGTGGCCAGGTTTCGCAGTCCGAGCATATCTGCTGTGGCTTCAACGAACTCCGCCTCAGCGGTGCTGAGCGCCACGGCTCTTTGCTACTACCCAACTGGCATTCCTCCAACCGTCATTGACGCCCCACTCACAGGCTTGTGTGTGCTCTTGTCCACCGCGTAACCTGCATCCATGTACTCCTCGACAGAGATCTTCTAGTCGCCTGCGTGCACTTCTCCGCCCATCCATAGCTTCATCCCCACCGGGCCCAGCAGGTACCATAGTGTCCGTCGCGCCATATTCCAGTTGTGCACTGCCGGCACGTGACTCTACATTGTCGTTGGTTCGATCGCGTACGTGATTTCTGGTCGGCTACTCCACGCAATCCAGAGTAAACTTCCCAACAGGGACTGGAAAAGCTTCGCCGTCGGCCGTTCCGGTATGCCCTCTCCTTCGCTAAAAAGTGGCTCTGATCCTGCGCTTTTCGACTTGATCATCGATTTGTCGGCTGTCTGACCGCACTCGTTATTTCCGGGCCATGCTTGGTCAGGAGCTCCGTTATGGCCTGCTCCACGTCGATGCTGTAGCCGCGTTCTTCGTCGTACGCAATTCCGAGGATGTTCTCTGCCGCGCCGCCGGTGAGCTCCAGCTCTGACATACTAACTTCAAACTCACTGTACATTCATTGTATGTCGCATAATAAGTCTAGTGGAACTATGGATTGAGACCACCACATGCAGTGCGGAATAAAGCGTAAAAGACAAAGTGAGATTAGGAACTCGTGCCTCAAACAATACTTCTGACCGCCTTCTATTTACCGGTGATCGCAGGTGTCCGATGCTTCAGATCTTTGGTCGACGACCACTGTTCAACAATGTCGTCCGCGTACGTCCCTCATGATCGTATCCTTCTTGGTCATCTTGTAATAGTCACACGCATTTGTTACCGATTGTGTCATGCCAGTTTTCTCCACTAGCGTCTCGTGTAAAAGCTTGTTCTACAGCCGCCCGACTTGTTTAACCTATGCAAGCCTGAGCACTGGCTCGTCTTGACTCTTGATGCCGTGCTTCTTCAGGTCACCTTTGAGGGTTCTCATGAAGTTTTTAAGAAGCCCCTTTATACGCACGCCCATGCACGCTCGATGGAGAACGCGCTGGTCATTAGGACGGACTACTTGGAGCATGCTAAAGAACTGATTCATTTCGCGCAAATTCTCGGACCTCGAGGCAAAGCGGAAAAACCTTACGGGAGGGGATCGTTGAGATTGGAGAGGAACCGAACTTTACACTGACGAGGCTCCGGTATTTATTGGCAAGGACTTCGTCCTGGATAGTCCAGTCCAATAGGTTGTCACGAAGAGGGGATATGAACATTGGTGAGGCTAGCATGAGGAGAGGAATAGACGATGGCGTTGACAAACATGTACTACGCCGAGACTGTGTAGTGCATGACCTGCTTTCGTACGAAACACTGGACAAGATGAGTTTACACTTGGAAACCGGGATGGCTGTCGTGTCCGGGCTGCCTAAGACGGAGGAAAAGCAGTGTTTGATTTTAAACGTGCTGGTTGTGCATGGAACAGCTGACACGATGTGAAACTGGATTTTTCTATGGGATGCGTTGGGCACATAATTACGGCACGTGATTGGATGGTTTGAATATTTGAACGGGCAGTTACAAGTACGTACAAGTGGAGACATGCTTGGGCGAAGCTGCGCTGGACGCGGGAGTTCTACCAAGGAGCTGTCTATACGCTGGGAAGTGCGCGCAAGGGTGGTACGAATGCACCCTTGGACGCAGATTTGCACTCAGTCCTGGCCGCCCTCACAGCGTAGACAGGTCGCCTCATCGAAGAGGTCAAATCGCCGCATGGAACGTATCTGTGTGCGTGACCTGTCCCCTGCCTTGGTCGTAGAATTGACTGCAGCGATAAAGACTCCGCCGGCACATTGTGCCCAAGATGTTCAGATACGTTATAAGACTCCAGACTCAAGAGCGTCCAATGTTGATGATGACCCTTGGACGCACATCTGGAGTTGTGATGACACTTGGGTGCACATGTCGTTATATGGATTTCACTATGTGTGCCGACTACTATGGAGTGCCCATGCGTCCAAGTCCAACCTGCGCCCAATGCTCGGTTGACTCGAGCCTTGGACGCACATTTGCCCCAAGAAGCCAGTTTGGAGTGAAGTGATTGCGCCAAGTTGAGTTCCAGGCAAGAATCCAGTGGAAGTGTCGAGTCGACAGATTCCTCACCATACTAAGATCAAGATGTCTGTATAAGACTGATTTGTACCCGGAATCCTGGACACGTAGGATACCAGAGAGAGAGAGAGAGAGAGAGAGAGAGAGAGAGAGAGAGAGACTTAGATAAAAACAAACAGAGAGTTCGATTTGCCTTGAAACCCCAAAGTGGTCTTCGAAGCAGGTTTCCTGAGAGACTGCGTGCAGGCTTGAAGGACAAGACGGCCCCAGCGTCGCCGGAGCTCCCCACCCGTCAAAGTCAAGTCAAGTTGGGTAGGGGATCTTAGGCTCGCGCCGAGGTTCCCCATTCCATATCCCAGTTGGGCCGTCTTCTCCGTGGGCGATCACCCATTTCATATTCATCTCCCCTCGTGCGCGCTAGCAGTTAGCATACAAGGGCAAACCGGAATCGGAACTGCGTTCAAGGATCAAGAGAGGGCCTAGGTTAGCTAGAGTACTCTCAAGCTCCGGAAGGTTACAAGTGTGAAGGCCAGTGGGCCAAGTGTGTTCCCTCGCGAGAGGGTGGTGCGCGTTCGTGAAGGAGTGCCCAAGTTGACCTGAGTGTCTTGGACGCATATTCCTGAATCTACTCGGCTATAGACCCCCGTCCAAGGGTCTCAAAGAATAAGAGACGGCTGCATATTTGTGCGTTTGCACATCGGACTCTTTTGTATTGTTGGTTCTACGTGGAGGAGTTTCTCCTCAGTCAAGGCCCACCTCGTCACCTTCGCCGCAGAAGTGCGTCCATGGGTGGCCGAGTCCCCAACCAAGTTCTCCAAGTCCGACCACTGAACCAAGGCTGCCTGGTGGTAAATCCGGTCCGACAGATCTAGCGATCGAACCCACAGGGATTGCCACAAGGTCACACGCCAAAGAACGCTTGGACGCAGATTGGCAACTACTGATCTGCGCCCAACCCTCCTTCTCGAGTTCGTTCAAGGCTGGTCTGGGCTACGAGCTTCACCGTCCGCGGTGTCGCTATATAAACACCTCCTGTGCGAAAAGTTTCATCGACCTTCGCCATACAGCCGTGTAGGCGAAGCAGCCGCCATCCACGGGGATCATAGCAACACAGGAGGGAGAGGCGAATGCGGCGGCAAGTCGTCACATCGTGAAACAAGGGGCGCCCCGGATTATCACAAGCGATTTAAACACCTAAACTACGATTGGGTGAAAAGGATCGCGCACGATCCGAGTTCGGGAATTGTGTTGGCAGACCACAAGCGTGTGGCTAGCGCGCGCCAAAAGGAACAGAGCAAGAACCGGTAGTCGTGGAAGTACGCCAGGGGCACTCGCTCATTGACCACATCAGAGGCATGATCTACTCCGACTTGAAAGGGTGATGGCCCTGAAGGACAGATAGATCAAACGTTACATGATCAATTTCATGGACCACAAGAGCAATTGCTGTAGTATTTTTCTAGCGCGGACAAAAGACGCAGCGGCCAAGAAGTTCGAGCATTTTTGTGATCTCTAACCCTTTTAATGCGGTCACCTATATTCGACAGAACAAGTGATTTGAGAGGATATAATATTCCGGCATGTTGCCAACAAGCTTTTCCTCCGCATATACATATTTGTATGTGAAGAAAAAAACAGTCAATTTATTTTGAGAGATCGTTGAGCGGACGGTAGACGGGGTTTCTTCACATCACATAAAAAGCCACACAAAATGTAAAAATTCTGTTTGGAGCCTTTTTAATCATTTTCTGACAAACTTCTAACGCTAATCACTTTTACATATCCCCTTTCTTGCCATCACCAGTATTCCGGCCATGAATGCCCCCGAACTAGAAGCCGTTCCTCCAGCTCAGGAAGAAGCTCTTCAAGGCTGGGTGGAAGTCCAGGAGGCCAACAGGACTGACCAATGATTACACCTACGTGAAACCAAGGATCAAGGGACGGCTGGACGAGTCTAAGAGAAACATCGACTTCTTCACCGGTAAGAACTGTATTATATACGGCTGTAACCTTGAATTTGCTAATGCTTCGACTTTGAGTTGGGATGGGACTGTGGTGAAGCGCTTTCCCGGAAATGGGGTCAATACGGAACCCAGCATACTGGATCCAGACTCAGATGCTCGGATCAGATATGGGTACATCACGGAAGTGATGGATCCAAGCATGGGGATCCCGATCTGCAGGTGGGACTAGTTCAGACGTGGATTTGGCACACCAGAGGACTAATCAAGCGACAACATCCAGCGGCAGGTATAGAAATGGTGCAGATGATAGATTTTGGGATGGGATCTCCATGGATCCACTCATAATTTCCTTACTACAGAGTCGAATTTGCTTTGTACACCTCAAGTGCCCTTCCTAGTGCTTAAGACCACGGGAACTACATTGGCCCAGTCCAGCTACGTCGGGATCACCGCGGATCAAGCAGCGCTCGGGTGATCTGAATAATATATTGGCCAGATCCACTCGCAGTCTAGATCCACAAGTACCAAGTGCGGATCCGAGGTCTACTGGAGTTACTACTTGGCCAGGACGACTGATCGACCCTCACTCTCCCTCCAAGATCACGCTATTGGAAGCGTTCAAGTACGGAAAAATACCCCAACACACCCTCAAGGCAACCTCCACCTGGATCCAAGATCCAGGCCCCAGATCAAGTAGATCCAAGCGATTATAGGTCTGGTAATTACTCAAGGACGCAGAGTGAAGATTCCCGCGCTGCTCCTGACCTCGCACGTCCCGCCAAGACGTTCGATCTCTTTATAGATCAAGCATCCTCAAAGCACCGGAAGAGCAGATCCAGCCCGCTGACGGGTACACAAGGTGAGCACAACTTCAGCGTCCCCACGGATTTCGGAGTACACCTCCGTTAGTCGGTGTCTGGGCGCAGTGGGAGCGAATTTCGATATATCCCGCTACACCACAACGAGGTATTTGATGGCGCTGACACTTCGAGGCATCTTGTTCAAGCCTATGCTTTGAATCAGGACGCTTTGTTTGTGTTAAGTCTAGAGGAAACCTCGGAAGGTAAATTATGTAGGAGCGTCTAAGAAGGGAGAGGAACGCGTCCTTGGTTGATGTGGCTGACCGAGAAGCAGCCATCCAAAGTCAATCGAAGCAGTTCGCGCAAGAAACCAAACTCGAAATTTCCCCATGTTACTGTTGGTTCATGGTGCATACCACAACTGGATGTGGAACACATACAAAACCGTAGTAGCATTGGTCACCATGACCCCGATAATCGACAAATTGCCCAACTACGTGGCTTCAACGCTGCCGTAGTTCAAGGCTACTCGGTCACCTAAGCTCGCGTTGCACGCATCGTGATGGAGAGTAATAATATTGACACAAACAGCAAACAAGCAACGCTTTATCGTATAATTACCGCTACTTTTCCAGTCTGGAAATGTGATGGAACTTTATGACCCATCCTGAGTGTAATGGCGTCTACTTAACACTCCTATCAAAAGATGACGACTTTGCATGGTTTTTAGTAATTGTATGGCCGGTGGTGTTCGCTTGCATGATCTCCTAATATTCACCAACCGCGGGCAAGCACTTGAACACCCAGGAATTATTAGCGAAAGTGGGAATCCGCATCCATTTGGCATTTGTTCCTTATACAGAACGTTGAACATAGTGTATAGATTTTGAAGATGTAGAACGGACATGGTTAATGAGTTAAGCTACTGTCTCTTCGTGTGGAAGTGCTCTGACCCTGTTAAGAGTCAGGACTACAAGCGGAGTTGATGACCTCAACAATGGCGTACTCGACTAGAAGATTTCTTATCTATCAATCGATGCAAACCTTTTGTCTTCACGCGGCAATGATTTGTGAGAAGCGATTCGTCCAGCTAGATGAATGAAGCTCGAGTTTGTTCGTCATGACTCCACTCGCGAAGGATATGATGGACATGAAGAAAAATATGTAAAAAAATCGCACTTTGTGACTATCAAAGAAGGTCTTCATAGTGTTTTCAATCTCTGCGATCGTAGCGCTAGAGCTGGAGCTCTTCGCATTTCAGAAGTGGATATGTCTTCTGATTAATGCACGCGATATTCTGCAACTGAGCACTTGCAAATCCCACGTCAGCGCGTTTAGACCCTGCATAACAGCCTTCGTGAAACTGACCACGGCTTCAACATTTACGATTGTTATCACCAGGCGTATAAAATCAAACGTCTGCGTGACGCTCCCTAAGATTCGACTGCCTCGTGAGGACGATCCTGTTGCGTTGAGTGGAGTGTTGACGCCTCCTCTTTGTTGACAGTCCGGTAAATCGCGCATACAACAGAGCGACAACCAAGACACCAATATACAACAAGAAAGAGAGCACAACAGAAGTGTAAACAATTTTGCAAAACCAGAGCCAAGCTTAGTCCCTCACCACATTGACAGCTCCGATGAAATTGATGAGTACCTGAATTCGTTGCTATCCACATCAGTTAAACAAAAGCAGAAAGTGTACTAATGCAGCCTTTAGCGAAACCGGGTATAATTCGCAGCGTTGTCGTTTTACCAGCCATGAACCTGAAGCCCCGATGAACCAATCGCACCTGGAGGCTACATTCTCGAAAGGTGCCCAGTCTAAATGCGTATAATAGATGTGGATGAGCAACAACACAAAACTCGTGTTAGTTTCAAATGCTGTATCATTACTTTTGATATTGAATAACTTCGGCTACCAACTGGTCTCGCTCACAGTGTGACTGTGAGGTAAAGTTGCAGTAGTACGCAGTGTGCTGAGCACACACGCGCACAGAGAGATCCCAGGGTTGCCTGCGACGGTGCCAATGTGGTTGCGGCCAGAGCACAATCGCGGTTGTTACCCAGACGCGATCAGGACGCTGTCGTCAGGAAAGTGTGGACAAGAAGCAGTTAAACGTTAAGCAGCAATAGATAAAAAAACAGGTTGCGAGGGTACACTCGAGAAGCAGGCGCAGTGCGCCTCGACACACTGAGTCGCCGAGTTCACTCTACGAGTTGCTGCTCCCGACACATCCCCTCTACTCCTTGTGAGGATTTCGCCTTAGTAACGTGCTCTTGCGCTGTAGTAGTATTCCTCTGCAATATGCACGATGTTAGGGACAATAATGACTCTGGAACCCCACCCAGCGTTCGTACCACGTCGCAGTGACGATTCCTTCTACCATTTACCTTCACTGTTATATAGTAAAAGGGGTCGAGCGGGCTTGGCCGTGAGGAATTGAAGTCACTTGAGGGGAAGGAATGAAATGAGGAAGTGAGAGTTCTTTTGAAATGTTAACTCGGCAGGCACAAAGGTGCACGCCCACTCGTCCAATCATTCTGCGCGTCTAATCAGTGGTAGCGTAAACAGCGTACTGTAATCACGCGTGGCCAAGTTGGACCGATATGGGTACCAGTAAACCGATAACCTGCAACATAGAGGATTGCATCAATTACTGCGAAGTAGACTTCTGCGTAGCTAACATACCTGATAATATCACCGGTTGCACTGACATATCGGGTGGAACCTAGTGATCAATACTGAATGTGACTTCTTAAGCTCCACTGCAACATCCGATGGAATAGCAGTACGTTAGTCGGTCGGCTATCTACGTGTCGTGTGCAGGCAGTGCACCTCTCCTAGCAGCGCACTCGGGTGCCTCGTGACACTGCCTGGCGAGAATCGCTGCTCTTATACTGAGCAGCAAGCTGTCCGTCGTATGTACTGCATTTACCCTGCTCTGGCGGTCGAGGTTGCTTCAACTGTTCGACTAATGACAGGATGACTGCAAATACATCTTCCCATTTGTATATATGTTAGGATATTTGTCTTGCAGTGTCGTAAATATCGCTCATTGTTAATATTACCACTAGGCTTCGTCAGTAAGGGTTCTGGTACCTAAAGCCTTATGCAGCGAGGAGTCATCAAGAAGCTTAGACTATTGGTAATACATCTGAGAAAGTGATTTGAACCGACAGAAGTTTTAAATTCGCAATGTAGCGCGCACACAATATTCGGGATTTGATAGTGCTTTTGTATAATAGTTTAATAAAAGCATTTTTGACTAGTACGCGTACAAACTGATGTTTTCAAAAACCTCTCGTCTGCGATATTATACTAATACGTCTTTATTTACGACGACAATAGTAAAGAAATTAGGTACTACCGCGTCCAACTAAGCTTAACAACGAGTTTGCAATTCAAGAAAAGATTTTTGCCCTATTATGGCAGACTAAAAAAATTAGCTCCGTTAAAGATCTTTAGTGCATGATAAACCATATATTTGTATTAATGTAACAGAACAACATTGACGTTGTTGCTCGTGCATTGATTGCACCTAATCTTATGCTGCTTTGGCAAGAAAATCAATTTGTCTAAGACGTGGGTATGGCACTTCAGAAAACGTGGAGGCGTTTACAACGGGCGTGCCAAAAATGCGCATGATCATGGACACGTAGAGCCTCAAATAAATCTAAATATAGATGAGACGGCTTTCTTTTATCACATGGAATCGCCAGAAAAGTTATATTGGCTGAGTACAGTTGCAGGCTACAAACCCGACAACCACCCTCCTGACCACGATGGTTGCGACCAACGCAGACGGCAACGACAAAGTGTCTCTTCTATACATTAGCAAGACAAAGAATTCACGTGCATTCAAGGGCCATGACATAAATAGTGAACTTGGAATCGAGTATACCAATGCCAAAAAGAAATGGATGACTAGGAACATGTGTAGATGCTAGCTGCATGCAATTAATCTATGCATAAACTGCAAGTAGCGATACGTGCTCTTGCTTGTTGACAACGTCAACTAAATGCGATATATCAGTATTCTTTGCTCGCTCGTAAAACAACGGCCTCCGATCCTCGCTTTTAGATGCACTTAAAGGTAAAAAAGTTAGCCAGTAGGGCGCCTTCCATAACCGTCATTAAAGCCATAAATAGCTTTTATGTATTTTGCTTAAGTAGTTTTAAGTAAAAGAAAATCGCCAATTTTGCGAGAAGTAGCAGGAGTTTTATCACGGCGACTGTTCAGACACGTATAAAAGGCATATAAAAAGCGTTTGAGGCGGTAGTTTGATGACATTAAACACATAGGCGATCAAAATATTCGGTTTTATTAATCGCATTAAACTTTTTATGCACGTCACTAAATCGGTTTAATGACGGTTATGGAAGGCGCCCAGTGTGTGGGTAGCGATCGGTTTTTGTAATCGCATTTAATTCGTCGCTCGCTTTGTACTAGAAGAAACCAATGCCACTCACCACTCAAAAGTATGATCTTCCAAATCTAGCACTGGCATTATGGCAAGTATATATTATTAGGGGTTTCAATGTAGCAATTATAAAGGGTTTCTTTTAGAAAAAATTACTATTTTTAATGCCAGCGATCAAAACGAACTTTGAAACGTACTAATAATTATTAGTACAACAAAGATACCACCTCTCATTCCATCTCACGTAGCCAACGGCCTCGCATGACATGCCCCCGACCAGCGTATAGCAGACCAAGTAGCCCGCGCGAAGCAGAGGTTGTGATCCAGACCAGTGGTGACACGCAAGAAGAAGCAGTCAGTGCCTACGAATCCTCAGGTGGAGAAAGTGTGATGTCGTCTAGTTAGCGCAAAAAATGCTCACCTGGGTAAACACAGTTTTATACGATATGAGTTTATGCCATTACGGTGGGATGGAAGTCAGGTGAAGAAGATTGGGAAGGGGAACATTGATCATGTTATGTTGACTTCTCGATGAGCGGATAATTAGTATACTCGGTGCTAGCTACACTACTAATACAAAGCTAGTTAGAATCGGACTTATACAGGTAGGAGCGGTGGGGGCTGAAGAAGCCTATTTCTGTCGAGGAGTTGCCTAGGATCGCGTTGAGTAAAAAGCCGAGGATTCGACAATACAAATCAGCCTAAACGCGAACGCTGGGGAAAGTGTTGGAGACACTCGTTCAGTCGGGCGAGGGATGTAGAGCGACGGTGTAGTGCGCGAAAATGTGCACTGAAGACCGAGTAAATGTGATAAATTGTCTTCTTCGCTTCCAGTGGAGGTTGATCCTCAAAGTGGTGTTTGTTCCGAGCAGTCCAAATACTGTGGAGCGTGATGCTGCGCAATTGGGACCATAAAAGACTGAGCTCGTCAGTGTTTGCCCGAACTCGAGAGGTTCACATCAGTTCAAGACGAATGCAAACGAGGGCCCATGACGATGAGTGAATGCCAATCTGCACAAATAAACTGCCAAAGTGACCTCGCTTGTTGGCACTCAAAAATTAAGTGGCGCTCGGATTCAATAGCCGAACAACCCAGATACCCACAACTCAATGTCATGGACGAAGAGCGCTGTAGGAACCAAAAACGTGATCGTGTCGGAAGAAGTTTCCAGCCAAGTCGAAATTGTAAATCTGCATACACTAGTACCATGGCCTGGCGGAGATCCTTGAGGCGTTGAACTGCGTTGGTTATGGTGCTGAGCAAAGCACCAGTGCTACGGTAGGAAATTGGATGTTCGTGGACACTGGTACGCCGATCGGTGATAATAGTACGCATTACTTACTACCTTAGTGACGTGGGGAAATGGACTACAGCTCTATTGTGTAAAAGTCCCTTTAGCGGAATCATGGCACTTTGCCGAGCCGGACCAAATACGACTGCCTGCGTACCCAAAATCGAAGATACCGGAACACTTAGGTCCTGATACAGGAGTACTTGATGTCGAATCCGAACGCGATGATTCCACTCCGGTAAAGTTAGGAGAAATCGGCTTAGAAAATCTGTCGCCGTTGGCCACGACTTTGAGAAGAAATCCATCAGACAACGGCAGTGCGTAGCGGAAGCAAAATCAAGTCGGAAGCGTCTGCTGTACCGGGTGGACTGAAGCACCGACTGCCGATGGCTTCCCCGTTGAATTTGAAGGAGCGGATGAACGCTGTGCCACACATTGGCGTGGAGAAGAGCTTTTCGTTGAAAGTCTAACTCATCAGAGGACTGAAGCTGTAGGTGGGGTATAGAGGAAAAGACGCACCACGAGAATTGCCACCACGCTGGAATAGTGCAAAATGGAATAGTCTGCAAACGCTTGGAGTAGGGACAGGATATAAAGTCGAAGAGCGTGAAATATAGCTCGGGTGGTAGAACGCTGTCTAACAAGGCTGAACTGCAAACTTGCCAGGGTTCATCAAACGACATCAAAAAGCGATGTTGGAGTAACAACGCCCGTTGAGTCGAGCAAGTCGCCGTGATGTTGGGCATTTGAAGCCCTCCGCGGTTGAAAGGTAGATAGCAGATACTCGGTTTTGCCAGCTTCACAAAATGCCTCCCGTTATCGCTCCGGCGTGTTAGGAGATAACGTTCGCAAAGCCCTTGTAGGCGGCGGATAATGGCCGGCGGTAGTGTAAAATGCGGAGTAAAATGCCACAGAATCGGAAGTACCACCGCGTTGAGAATCAAGAGGCGGCCTCGATAAGTACGAGCCCGGCCACCCCATCGTGATAGCCGAGCATATACTTGAGATTCGAGAGAGGAACACACCACTTCCGGATTGACGTCAGGACCAAACGAGACACCTAAATAAACCACAGACGGAGAAGAGCCTACTCCAAACGGAGTATTAGTCGCTGTAATCGTGTCGCCTGACGAAGGATACAAGTTGCGGCTTGGACAGATTCAATCTGGCACCAGACCCAGCACAGTATACCTCCACGAGATCCACTTGCAATCTGAGCCCGTCTAACGAGTGTGGTAGGAGTGTAGAGTCATCTGCAAAGTACAGACCAGTGCTCGTGTAGCTCGGATTAATGGGGATACCTGCCTCAGGCATTGCTCGGAGCAAATTGCCGAGCGGCTCGATGGAAAGCACAAAGAGTAGCGATGAGAGTGGATCCCCTTGTTTGACCCCGCGAGAAGGCCGTAGCACCTCTTGTAGGACTCCGTTGAGTGACAACGCAGCTTCCGTTTGTGAATACAAAAGCTTAGCCCAGCTACAAAATGCTGGTCCACACCTGAAGCGCTCCAGTACTCGAAATAAATAATTCCAGTTGACACGGTCATAAGCTTTTGCAAAATCCAAGAACAGCGCGTACCCCTGCTGCCCTCGGCGGCGGAGAAGGTCTTGAAGATCCTGGAGGTACCGAATGTGATGGTGCAGAGATCGCCCACGAACGAAGCCTTTTTGCTCAGGATGGATAAGTTGCGGAGAAGTCGTTGTAACCTGTACCCTAAAGCTTTTGATAAAATCTTCACATCAACTTGCATCAATGAGATCGGGCGCTAGTTGCTTGGGTTTCGTCGGCCTCCTTTCTTATATAGCAGGGAGACGGAAGACTTCCGCTGAGAGGCGAGGAAGTGGCCACGACGCAGCTGAGCTTCGAAAACAACAGCAAGTACTGATCTAAAGACTTCTGGGTCAAGTTGGTACAAAGCTGGACCAAGGCCATCCAACCCGGGAGCGGAGTTACGCCGAAGCTGCCGAATAGTTGCGGCGAGCTCCGCGGCAGTAATTGGAGCGTCTAACCGTGCCTTAGCTGGGGGAGGAAGGGATTTGTGAATAGAGTCCTGGAGCTTATCCGTTGCATCCGGAGCCACTTCCGGCTCGTCGTCGAGATAGCGTTCATCGCCAAAAACAGATCCCCAGTGTCGACGAAAATGTTCACTGATATCATTCGGGTCATTAGATTCCCTGCCGTTCTCCAAGAGAACACCAGGAATGGCTGTAGATCGAAGAGATACATTTGGTGGACGAAAAATACGACGTAGACGCTTCCATTTGACTAGCATGAAAATCAAAGCCATCGTCCTGCTGGCGATCGCCAGCATCTTGTTCTAGCGCTTCGACGGTCGCAATAATCTCGGCCAGTTTAGCAGCGTTATCCGGTGATGGGTCAGAAGTATGTAATTGCTCGGCTTCAGTCAATTGAACTCTACATCCGCTGATGTGGTCACTGGCGAGCTGGTCCTGCCGAGCTTGGGCTCCCCGAAGTTGAGATTTGATTGGTCTCTTCCAGCCTTTCCATACTAACCCGGGATTCGTGGCGCTACCAATTGTTGTTTGTAAATGCTGAATTCCTTGGACGATAGCGCACTGGACACCTTCGTCTTCCAGCGTTCGCGGTTTTAAACGCCAGTATCCTGGTCCAGGACGCCGCTGTGAAGAAGATTGGATAGCTGTGCAGGCGAACAATTTTATGACATGGAATGCGTATTTGTCAAGTGTTCGGACATTGTCGCCACTCACACCAATCGAGAAGAGTATCAACTACTCCGAAATGGTCTTTCGGCTTCCTGAGCCGAGTTTAGGCAAGCACTTCGCATTGAGAAAGTCGTTTTTGCAGAGCTTGTAATGCAGCAGATTGCAAGAGACTCGGTTTTCTCGAATCGTAACCAACATTCTCAAAGGCCAGTGCAGATCCAGCTAGCTGCTACACTTGAACAACTGGGCATGTACGGCAATGGCGGTTCAGTCGGAAGGATAGCTAGATCCTATGGATTAGAGGCAGGAACGGTGACATTGTACGCAAAGCGTGTAGTAGCTGCACTGCTGAGTTGTTACAATCAGTACGTGGGGTGGCCTCGTTCACAGATTCGCCAGATAACATCTACCTTCTATGGTGAGCGATATGGCATGAAAAGAGCCGCGGGTTTCGTGGATGGCACCCACTTTAACTTCGGTCAAAAACCTGGCATCGATGGTGAAGCATACTTTAATCGAAAGAAGCGTTACTCCATCAACGTCATGATTGCTTGTGAGGAAGACAAACGTATCATATACGCGCTAGTCGGATGGCCAGGATCATGCGCAGATTCCAGTTTTCTCAAAGCCACGCGTCTCAGCGGAGCCGGAAATCTTTTTCTCGCCAGGGTAATTTCTCGTGGGTGACTCAGGCTACCAGCTTACTGGTCGTATGCTCGTCCCTTATAAAAAAACAAAAGCGGTGTTGCCCAAAAACTCGGTTTTCAACACGATACTAGCATCGGCTCGTGTTGTGAATGAAAATTGCATCGGGTTGCTGACGAACAGATAGGCCGTTTTGAAAGGTATATCGACGCAAATATGCGTCGAAGAAGATTTCGCGTGGGTCAACGAGCAATGCATGGCGTGTGCGATACTGTATAACTTCACTTTGTCGTACTACGATGTGGATCCCTTCGACAATGTAAACGGTGATGTCAACGATGCCGATGATGCGTACAATGACATGCTGCTGAGCACAACGGAGACGGATGAAGGTGAATTTTACGGGAGCAAGTCAAAGCTGTCGTTCTTCACGGCATTTACATTTCAGGTTGTCGAGATACAAGTTTCCCGATGACGCCTCCGTGGTTGATGGGTTTTCCTACCGTCGGTGTGGAGCAGCGTGCGTCCGTACCAGCGCCGTACGAGTACGCAGTGACCGAGTTACAGGTTTCACGACCACGGGTCCATGGCCCGCGTGTAGCGCTGGTGTCGTCGTGGAGCTAGTTGCGTTAGGATAGTACTATAGGTACGTGATGACACTACATGACAGGCAAAGGGTTTTCGACTTTGTGTCTTCTATGAATGTGGCCTCCTTGCTAGTGGTAGATGCCAGCAGTTTGACTACGACGGATATACTTCCAGCACAGACAATTTGCGCAAGAACACTCGCACGATGACGTTTTTGACGTTTTCAAGTTTCTTGGTTTAGATCGGCACAACCTTGTCAACAAGGCTAGCGCTTCTTCCTCGGTCCGCCCACGTTCCAACAGCTTCAGGAACATGTCCTTGCGCAGCGATGACTGCGATTCTTTGAACCGAAGCGCGCACTCAACCTTCTTGTCTTCTCGTTCCTGTTGCTTGCATTCTTGGTCAGCTTTCCTGTTAGCCTTAACTTCAGCTAACTCGTCTCGGTGCCATCTTGCCTCGGCATGGAGTCTCTTTTCGCTAAACTCCCGAAAGGTATATGCGAAATCACGCTTTCTAACTTGGGTGGGTTTCTCCGACCCAGCTTCCTTAGTCGAACGTGTGTAGCTTGTAGCTTGTCGAACCGCTACATTTGAGGCGTTTAGCGTCGCTGGATTGATCGAAGCCAGTGCTGAGATCGATGCGTCTGCAGAAGAACTAGGCGAAGCACAGGGGGCATCTCGGCCGGACTCTCTCGACTTGATCGGTGGGCGTATGCGAGCTTGAGTCGTCCCTGGGGCTGGTGAGAGAGGCTGGGGTCGACGTGGTCTGGGCCAAGTTGAACCCCAGATAACATTCTTGCGATGGCCCCCATCAGGCCCATTGTAATCGTATGGGCCCATCCCAACCTGTGGTCTTAGGCCCATGACAGAGCTGTCCAAGGGCGAGTATGGGATGATGTTTTGTCGCTTCCCAAAGAGGCTATCCAGAGTGTAGTAATATGGGCAAGCCATCACTACTGCTTGTTCCAAAGTCTTTTCTTCATCGACTTCTTGCTGTGTCAGGCCAAAGCCGGTTTGGGAGTCCACTCGCGCCTTCGTCTTCTTGTACACCTTGAAGTACGACGTCAACCTGCTCTGGCAAGTGTGGGCGTCCCACTTCGCGGTGTACTTTGCAGGAACAGATTGACCTTCTTTAGCAAATGCCTTAATACACGACGCATAAACATATTCAGCCATCAAGCCGAAACCTGCGATTTTTGTTTGAGCGCCACCAAACGACGATGAGCGCTCATCGGTTGACTTTCCGACAATGATGATGAATTGAGAAGGGATGTGTGGTGAAGCACTCTCGAATCAGCGAATGGGAAGCCAACATGAAGGGATCCATAGTGGATCCGAAGAGATCCATAGTGGATCCAAGTGATCTGGTCTGGATCCATATAGAGTTCGAGTGATCCAGGACCCCAGGGCCCAGATCTCCACGTGGAACGCCCCAGCCATCGATCTGGCACGACACGAGCCCAAAGAGTGAAGATATCCAGTGCGGTAACATAGATCTGGCGATAAGATAGACTTTAGGATAGGCTCCAACCATGATTTGCTGAATACAGAGTCGAATTTGCCTTGCGCACCACAAGTGCCCTTGCTAGCGTTCAGGACCTTGGGAACTACATTGGCCCAGTCAAGCTACGTCGGGATCACTACGGATCAAGCGGTGCCCGGGTGATCTGAATAATATATTGGCCAGATCCACTCGCAGTCTAGATCCACAAGTACCAAGTGCAGATCCAAGGTCTACTGGAGTTACTACTTGGCCAGGACGACCGATCGACCCTCAACCCCCAAGATCACGCTATTGGAAGCGTTCAAGTACGGAAAAATACCCCCAACACACCCTCAAGGCAACCTCCACCTGGATCCAAGATCCAGGCCCCAGATCCAAGTAGATCCGAGCGACTAATGGTCTGGCAAATATTCAAGGACGCAGAGTGAAGATTCCCGCGCTGCTCCTGACCTCGCACGTCCCGCCAAGACGTTCGATCTTGATAGGTCAAGCATCCTCGAAGCACCCGAAGAGCAGATCCAGCCCGCCGACGGGTACACAAGGTGAGCACACTTCAGCATTCCCACGGATATCGGAGTCCCCCTCCGTTAGTCGTGTCTGGGCGCAGTGGAAGCGGATTTTGATAAATCCCGCTACACCACAGATGGTAGCCATTCAACCATGTACTGCTTCTGCAGCAATGCAGCAAGGACCTATGGCCACCACCACCATTACCTGTAGTGCGACGCCCCATGTTTGAAGGTGTAGTATTTCCAACCACTCAGTTGTCGTAAATACGCGTCTCGTAAAAACTTCCGTAAAAGGAAAAAAATAGCTGGACTAATAATTACTTCAAAGAATGCGTCTCTGGAGGCTTATTTTTGCTCAGCTCAAATCCTGTTTTTGCCAAAAGAAAACCCTCATTAATTGCTACATTGAAACCCCTATTGTTATTTTTGTGGTATTGGAGAACACACAAAATCGTCAAGTTTGGCTTCCTCGCAATACACACAACAAATTCGCCGAGTCTAAGGTCGGCTACTCTGTGTGGCCTGCGCTAGGGTTGTCCCTTCGCGATTCGGCCCTTCCGGGACAGCGGTGGAATTGCTCCGCAGTCGCCAGCTACCAATCTCTCCTGGCCTGCCTGAGGTTAGCAGCCTCCGTTCCTCAACCCTGTGACCTCACACCAAAAGATGGACGTCGGCGCGCGAGCGCTTTACAGGTCACTGAGCGCAGCGTACGCCCGACTAGAAGATTAACGACGTTCTGGGTTAGAGACCCGTCGACTCGCTAAGTTGGCGAGATTTGTCTTCGCTGGTAGCGAGAAATGCCCTTCCCCGGGCCGACCTTAACTCTTGGCGCTACCAGTCGCTTCCCTACAAGCTATGCCTCTCGGGGAACGACGGCAGACATCCAGCCCGTGCAGGGACTTACCGGAAGAGTGTGAACTTGTCTAGGACTTGGAAAATTCTGCTCTGTTAGTTATGTCGTAGTCTTCTGAGGAAACTCTAAGGGGTTTCCGTTTCCTATCCTTTCTATACAAATACGCAATGAAATGGTCCGTTACTACACCTACCTCGCACGCGGCGACCTCTGCCGTAGCTCCCGTGTTGTGCTGGAACCAGTGAGCGTAGTTGAGAGCAAATTGGAAACTGATTGAGAATGAAAGTTAACGAAAGCTGCTGTGCGAGTGCTAGCTACATGCATGCTGTGGAATCACTAGACCTACATCCTTGGCACCTGCAATTGGGTGCAGCTTCTTGACTTCGCAGCCTGTCGACACGGGTGCACACCGGTGAGTCGTGGATGTAGATTCTGGCGATGTGGACGATTCTGGGCTGTCGGGATACGACAACCTCTGCCACAACGGCTCTTCGTGCCCTGCGACCCTTCGTGGCCAAAGCTCTTGGGCTCGCCAAGTCGAAGTCGGTCCCTCGCCAAGTCTGGCCAGACTCAACTAGACTTCGCTGAGTCGGATAAGACTGACCCGCTGAGTCTTCTTAAGGTGCATTCGCCAGCTGTGTACCACACACAGTTCGCTGGCTTAGTGGCTGACAGCCGAGCCATGGCATATGCCAGAACGGAGGATTTGCTACATCACATTTTCAGTTTTAGCTGCGCTATCTATTTACCACAATTTAGGCTGCGGTACAGCTTTTGCTGTAGTAAATATGTGAACAAAACCTTCAATTTAGTGACGCTGTACAAATTTCTACTGAACAAATTTGAGGTTTTCGCTATTGATAAAGCATTGATTGTGCGATTTCTTTAAATGACCAGAAAGGGGAGTTAGAATTGGACGATGCTACGTATACCGGATAATGTAAGTGCCAGTATTCGGTGTATACACGTAAGACCAGTCTTGTGTTTGGGAACTCACAGTATTTTGCAAAAACTGCGTTTGCTATGTCGCCGCTCCAAGCAGGTGGTTTTGGTCATTTTGCATGAAATGGGGAAACTGAAGTAAGTGACAAAGCCGCAGCATGAGTGTCAATCGAGATTCTGATATTTGTGGGATTGAGGACTTAGTCGATTTCAGTGTTGCTGCCGCTTTTGTGTTTGTCCAGTATCAATTCAGTGGCAACACAAAACTACCTTTCCATCATGTTTCCAACCTCGCTTTTCTAAGTTACGAAGGATTAGGGATGGTTTCAGACGACTTCTGAACTGTTCTAAGTGAATCAGCAATACGTCAAAATACCGTTTAAAATACAAAAAGGTCTGAAACGTTTTGAGTGGTTGAAACGATGTCCGTGTGCAAAAGGACCTTTGGATGTTTCCGAACGGGGACTTCTGGAGCACGGCGCGAAGACCAAGAACGAGCTGCTAAGACCAACGACTGACAGCGTGCGAGTGCCGCATCGCGTGACTCGCATGGGGTGGCGCGAAATTAATGACGGAGACTTGACACTGCGGCGTCTTGTGCAGCATCAGATCTCGCACGCGTTCCAAGAGTACAACTAGGACCAGCGTTGCCATCTCGATGCGCGTGGCGATGATCTATTCGGCGAACCACGTTCTCATGAAGAGGATCAATCAGTTAGCAGTAAACATGGACCGCTGGAACGCTACCGGCGGCTGCAAAAGCGCGAGAGTCTCAGATTTAGGTTGCTAAAACCGTAGGATGCGGTAATGTCTGGGTCTACACTTCATGGTCGG
This sequence comes from Phytophthora macrochlamydospora, assembly GCA_011947325.1. Classification (NCBI taxonomy): domain Eukaryota; phylum Oomycota; class Peronosporomycetes; order Peronosporales; family Peronosporaceae; genus Phytophthora; species Phytophthora macrochlamydospora. The sequence continues at coordinate 63,733 of JAAVTH010000486.1, read as the reverse complement.
GTTGCCTCGCTAACCACGACATGTTTAGGGCAGGGCGAACCACCCAAGCGATTTTCACCATTGGCGCGACATGGACGAGTTGGTGGCGACGATCGAGGCCAGACCGAGGTAAACGATGATGGCTGTGAAGCCGTTCCACGGCTGATCGAACCACTTCAATGGCCATTATTACAGGAGTTCGTGCTATTACTAGGACAGATTTCTGTGTGGACGCTTTCATCTAAAATCCTCGGGTGTTGGCACAAAGCTTGTTAGCTGCATGTCACCCGCTCCACTGGACGATGCGAAGCCAAGGGGCACTGGTGAGAATAATGGTAAAGAACGGGACCTCCTCATTGCATTCTGTGATTGTGTCGCACGAAATTGGAGCGCGTTGGACGGGTTTTTACAGTCCCCTCGGATTACTCAAACGACGATCCGCGGTGTGCGCAGTATAGGCGATGCTATGCTGGGAGGCATCCATTGTGGCCTGAAGCTTCTAGATTTGCGTCCTGAACTGCTAGATGTGCTTCAACAACCGCAAATTACATGGCTACCAACAAAGTGGCCACTGCCGCGGACTGGCGGCTCCGTGGTGGGCCCTCGTCGGATGGAGGGGATATTTGGCTCAAATGGGAAGTATATCGGGTAAGTCATCGTAAATGTGACTCAAAGAAAAGCAAGGATGATAGCTCGTACTCTGTTGTTTGGTAATGAGGACAGCATTTAGGAAGTGGCCACGGAATAATGGCCAAATATATATCCTCTTCGGACACAATTAATCTACACTGTCTGGACAAGACTGATGCCGAGCGAGGTCGATTTCATTGCGCCTGACGGTTCCATAGTTGATGTAGATGTATGCAAGCATCTCGACCTTCTCAACGGAAAGCCTGTTTCTTCGCTTTGTATGAATGTGATCAAAAATGCTCCAAGCTCTTTCGCTGGCTGCTGCTGATATCGGGATCGCGAAGACGATTTCAGCAATTTTCTTAAGCAATGAATATTTTTGTTGTTCAAAGCGTTCCAGTAATCCTGACGACTCGATTCCGAGTATTTCTGTCGGAGTGTTTCATCACCAAGTCTTTTACTGCTTTTGAACGCGAGGATCTCTGCTGTTAGCATAGGAGATCTTCAACATCCGAACTCCATTCGGCGACACGTGCAACGTTGCGAAGGTATGATATATTCTGCAACATAATATCCACTGGAAATCTACCGAACTAACACAACATTGTTATGACATGTCTACAGAAAACCCACAAGGAGTCTGTGGAAAGTCTGAACCTGAAAACACGAGCGTTGGTGGGGAGTTGATAGCTGGGAATAAACTGCTCCGCTTTCGAAGCGATATTTGGCTGAACACAACGCGCATTGTAGCTGGAATGATATTCCTCAAGGAATAATATCCACACGTCGGTGTGGTAAGCCCAAGTTTCCACGAGATGATATCTCTCCAGCAGAAACGGCGTGTTATTGGTGGTGTCGGAGCTGGTGCTGCTGCCAACAAGCGTCTCGTTGGTGTTGTGAACACCGGTCATCATTGGCGCGCGTTTTTGGTGGACAAGGAGTTCCAAGTTTGCTACCTGTTTGACCCGTATCGACTATCAGCAAACTACAGTGAAGTGAAGAAGAGTGTGCGCTACACCATTAAGCGTATGCTGCAAATGCGAGATGAGCTGGGTTACGAAGAGATCGATTGGTTCACGCAGACAGACAGTGTTTTCTGCAGAGTGTGGTGCCTGGTGATTCTGGAGCTCAAGCTCGCAAACGCCGCGTGGGATGATTGTCTCTCCAGTGTCGTTCCCTACTTGCGGATGCGTTTACTGTTTGCTGTATTGGTCTCACGACTGATTTCCCTGTCATGCAAAAGGCGTACACTTCAGCGTCTTGCAATAGGGCATCATTTCCACGGGTATCAGATCCATCTCCGCGCCATCCTGCACTACCGTTTGCTCGAAAGCCTCCCACGACACCCAACGACCCGGAAATCTCTCCATGAATTAACCACTTTCATCATCACTGGACTCGCATTCCACTGCATCACGTTTGTACTCTTTTTCCGGTCAACTTTCGGTGTTCATTTGGTGTGGCTCCTATTACTTCTTCCTCACTGCCCGACTCTTCTTCGCCAACTTCCTCTTCCTCGTCACATTTCTCCTCGTTGCTGGATTCCTCACTGACTCTGGATTCTTCTTCGGCGCTACCATCAGTCCCGCTGGAGCTCTCCTCTACTTTCGTTCTCGGCAGTGCCATCACTTTTCTCGTCTTCGCGTTCTCCCTTTTTGTCGGCGGCTTCCTTTGAGTCGCTGGATTTGTCGTCGCAGCCGCCTTCTGCTCCATTCTCATCTTTCCTGCCGACGTCTTGCTTCGGGGCGGTTTCTTCGGTACTGGTGGTCGCGACGCCAGCGACCCGCAAACTCCTCTGCAACGTTCGTGTCAACTTCGTATGACCTCGCAAAGTCAGTTGAAGAGCGGCACCATCGCTCCAAGCTCTAACGTTCACTTACGCAGTTTGACCGTTTGCGCGAGTGAGGTGCTTAGTACGATGCGCCTGAAGGGCCTTCCGATCAAGAGGTGGCGCAACCGCTCCCAACCACTGTGCTTGTATCGCCTTGACACGTGAATCGAAGCTGCGCATGGCGCTCTTCCATCGCTCGCTCACGTTCCACATCCTCAGTGCCTTGGACATTCGATTTTGTTGCGGCCGGCCCGCAAGCAGTCGTGGCGGCACGTGCTTGGCGTGGGGAGGGAGCTGCATTACAGCAGCACATCTGTTAGAGTCAACCGAGTTACATGAATGCCGGCGTCGACAGCACAAACTTTCATGGCGTTCGCACAGCCTTTCCGCTTGCGTGCTGAAGGGGAGGGGGGTCTTGAATGCCACTCGATTGGCCCAAAACTTTGAAAAAAGCAGAGTCGATATTTGTGTGCGCCACACGCGCGGGGAATATATTTTTCTTTACTGCATCAAAGAAACGCGCGGTTCGGCTCTTTCCTAAAAACCAAATGAGCGCTGTAAATCCACTGAAACTACACCTGACCAGTCTTTGATCATTTTTTATGCAACACGGTTTACTTCTAGGGCTAAACCATTATAAATGTCTGGTTATTTCGAATGTCCGACGAGACGTTTCACGTTCAGTCCTGGGTTTTCGAACGCAGAGCATAGGTCGACGAGCAACAGTTGTAGATGGCGCCCCTCCCGCGCCTGCCCCAGCTTGTTGGCGCACCTCCTCATGATGTCTACCGGCTCGTACAACTAACCGCAAGCGTAACTGCCGCCACAGGCACTGTGAAGCGTTGCTGGAATCGCCACAAGGCTTGACTCGGTCAAGACCAGGGACGCCAAGGTCTTTAAAAATATTACGCTAGAAGGATAGAGAGGCTGATGTGATAATATATTTAGTAGTCAATTATAAGTTTGTTGTCTGTGTTGAAGTCGCAAAGTGATGGTCAACTGCAAATGACCATTCGCTCTATTCTGAGCGATTTTTTCCCGCTGTCGAGTCATTTCGACGGCGCTCGAATGGTGATATGTTTGTACCATTTCTCAATCTTGACTCCCTCAATAGAGACCTTTCATAAGAGATGGTCACTGCTGGTTGTTGGAACGGTGCGTACTCTAGTTTCTCTATAACCTGCAACCAAAAGGTACTTAGTTCTTTCGCACAGCGAGAAGTTGTTAAAACGAATCTACGCGCGCAATCATCACACAGCTCGAGTTCGAGTGGACCTGTTGGTGTCTTGTAGAGATAGTACGCTTTACCAAAGCAGAGAGCCTGGTGCGTGCCTTCCAAACATGTACGTAAATGCATATACTTTGAAGGTGTCGTCGCTACGGATGACAACCTGTGCACTACCTCTTCACACACTTCAAGATGAAATGACTCACTCACGTCATCCAGACATGGTACACATCCCGAGGTGACTTTGTTGGCTCCTGTAAATTATTCTACCCAGAAAGCATGTTCAGGACATCGTTTTGATCGAATACCCTCACTCTACGCTTCTTCATTCTGTCGACACGCTCGTCAACTACTCGAACACCACTAAAGTAACTGTTTTTGCCTTTTTGTTGTTGCTAGGCTCTACTTTGTCACTAGCCAAAATTAAACTTCAATCACCGCAGCAGCACAAAAACTTTCTTCTGCCAGATCCTTGGTCTTCCCAGCCCCGGCTACTGCGGCCTTCTGCTTAGCAGCATTGTGGCCATCAACTGAAGGCCCTGCCACAGACCGTGATGATGCGGGGATATCTGTCGCCAGACAGACCCACAAGCTGTTGACGCCGACGTTGGCGTCGCTGACCTCGCCGCGATCGTCCCCCATAGCGTAGCTTGGGTCCCAGGAAACACGACGTCTTAATCCAAAGGCAGATCGTCCTCACCCCCCGCCTTCTTCTTGACACCTTACACCAGCTAACCACACTTACCGTTCCAGCAGTCATCAGGGCCGCTGGTCGACGCGCCGTTCGAGAGCAACGAGACTTGAGAAGTTGCCTAGGAAGTGGAGGCCGTGGACGACTTGGAATATTATGTTACAAAATCTAAGGATTTTACTGCAACTCTTATCAAATTTGGTCGCGCTAAATCGATAAAGGATACGATGACGTGCCTCTTCGGGGAAATTTCTGCAGTTCACAACATTGTCGGATACGAGTGTGGTATAGCGAATGTTCACTACGCTGCGGTTCGAAGGTTTGAGCCCGTTGGAAGCTGACGCAAGTAGAACTTTCGCAGTATTGGGTGCTAAGCCGCTATATTATCGAGGAGAGTGTATTCGCCTCCACTCAACCCCTATCAGTCGTGGCTCTGCTGCTGCGGCTCCGGAAGCGCTTTCCCCAGGCGTGACTTCCTCTCTTTAGAGGAACCCCGGAATTTGAGTGAGTTTATTGTGTGTTTAGCGTTCTAGCCAAAGCTCGGGGCTAGTGGCGCTGTTTGGTTGGCCGAAACATCGCAGGAGGGTGCGTTTGACTGGCTCTGGGTGAGTCGAGTTGGGCATCCTTCAGGCGAAGCCTCAACTCTCGTCGAACCTTCGCAAGAGGGCGAGACGTGTTGTTGTGGGCAGGGGCTACTACGTTGCCGAATAGAGTAATTCCTACACCATACGAGGCCTTCCGAGGCAATTTTTCCAAACAAGATCGTTGGAATGAAAGATCGCGGCTCGGACGGATTAGTAAACCGCCTCATTTCTAAGTGTTTCTTGTGCACCGCTCCAGCAACCAGCTACCAACAATCGTTGGAATGGTGTATAATAGTTAGATTGTACTCGTGGTTCTGTCCTCATTGGCTTTCAAGGGGAGAAATGCCATCCCCATCTGGAACCAGCGTCGGAAAGTAATTCTGCACTATATGTTCAGTTTTGTCTTCATCAATAGGGTTGTTACGGCTAGGGTTGGCATTTGAATGTAAGCGTTGCAATCGCTTATATAAAGCTTTGTATTGACAATCGCTTGGTAAACGTTATGATCGCTTTACAATCACCAGCCAATCAGCGTTCACTGCCAATCCTGGGCAAGCGCACACTTCGAAGGTTGTTCGATACCGTGGTTGAGACCACAGAGGAGAGGAGAATGCCCTGACACGGTTGGGATGTCTAAGAGAGTGTCGGCCAGCATCACAGAGGAGATCACGGAGGCGATCCAGCACGAGACGAAGGAGGAGGTCACAAAAGTGACGGAGATAAACGGGAAGGCTGAAAACGTGTCATCCACTGAAGAGGCGACGTTCGAGACGACCGAGACCGTAGAGGAGACGGAGGTGATGGTGGAGGAAGCTAACGTGACGGAGGGCAAGAAGCCTAAGTCGAAGAAGCATCGCAAGCCAATGCATAAGCCGACCAAGGACACGACCGAGGAGACCACAGAGATGGAGGAGAACACGGAAGTGGCCGAGATCACCGAGACGTTCGAGACGACCGAAGACGTGCCGACCACCACGGCGGAGGAGACGACCGAGTCGAAGCCCGAAGAGACGAGCGAGGTGACGGAGGTGACGGAAGTGACCGAGACGACCGAGACGACCGAGGACGTGCCGACCACGACGGAGGTGACGTTCGAGACGACCGAGACCGTGGAGGAGATGGAGGAGACTGTGGAGGAGGCTGAGGTGACGGAGGGCAAGAAGCCCCAGTCGAAGAAGCACCGCAAGACGACGCGCAAGCCGACCGCAGGCACGGCCGCGAGACGACCAAGGAAGTGTCGGTCATCACCACCACGGAGAAGACCACAACGGAAGTGACGGAAGTCACGACCGAGATCGTGGAGGAGACCGTGGAGGAGGCTGGAGTGATGGAGGACAAGAAGCCCAAGTCAACAAAGCACAACACGCCGATCACGGAGCGAGAAGGAGACCTCGGACGTGCTGACAGCCTAGGAGGCTGGGGAAAATACTGGCCTTCACCACATGGGGTGATGGAAGTGACGGAGGTCATATCCATTAAAGCCCGAGGGCTTAGGAGAGTCCCAAAGACCGCGAGGATGAGGGACTAAATTAATGAAGGCGCGACGCTAATCACAGTGTTGACGTTTGAGAAAATCAAGACCGACAGATCATTTTTTTTTTTGACAACACGTTTTACCACCTAACGCTACCCGGTGTGTTTCTGTGTTGGGGTGTTCTCGCGCTACCCGGTGTGTTTCTGCGCTGAGGTGTTCTCGTCAATGTTGGCAGAGGTTCTCGAGTAACCGGGGTTGTAGAAAGAGAAACAATCATCCCCTGATCCAATAAGCTCGACGCCGAGTTATCCCAATCCGTTCGACAACTTTCTCTCTCTGATCTTTCATCCTCACTGGAGTCGCTCGAGTCGTGATCATCGCACGCATCATGATGTACTTCGTACATCAAATGATTCACTGAGTCAGGTCCCTTTTTGTTGCAATAAACGAACACTAACTTGTTCACGCGCTCCGGAGAAAGTCTGTTTCGCGTCTTGGAATGTATAAAACTGTGGATACTCCAATTGTGTTCGCTTGAGGCTGAGGACGTGGGAATAGATAGCATCAGCTTGGCGAACTCTCGGACTAGTTCATACCTTTTGTCTCCGGCGAGGCACCACCAGTTGTATGGTGTGAAATTATCGATATCAGTAGCAAAGTTTTGGAGTTGGACGTGAAAAGCATTTTTTTCTCGGAAGGCACAAGTTTCAATCGCACCGCCAGCGTAGCAGCTTCGTTGATCAGCTCAATTGAGCTCTCGCCGTAGCGCGGTAGATGTGGGTCCAACAAGTTTGCAATCTTCAGTGTTGAAGTACAAACCTTTTCTTGCCGAGCTGCAATGATCTTCAAAACGTTTTCTTGAACTGACGCAGGGCATCCCTTTAATGGTTTCGTGAACGCAGGGTCAGACTTAAACGATTGAAAGCGGTGATGGATCATGGAGGAGCTGCTGTCGTCGCGCTCAAACTCTGCGAGGGACGAGTTGATCGGGGCCATCATTTTTAGTACTGCTGCCGCATTAAGCCAAAAGTCGTCGTCTTTGAAAATACGATGGGCCTCATTCAGTTCATTCCCCTTGTAGCGCTTTAAGAACTCGTCATCTGAAAATATTCCCGCCAATATTGCCTTGTTAGTAACTACATTTGAGATGCACTTCTCGTGCGTATACCACCGTGTTGGTACAGGCATCGACAGACGACGTAGCTTATTTCCTGTGCTCCGCATCTGGGACTGCCGCTCACGAAATACAGACCAAAACCCCACACGAGCTTTGCAGAACCTAGTCAGCGTTTTCGCGTCGCTGAGAGTATCTCCAAAATAATCAGTAGTAAGCATGTCTTTCATTAAGAGATTCATTCCATGTGCACCACAACCCGAGCAGACAATACCAGGACGCGCCTCCGTAACATATTCCCATGCCTTTTGCATGTTGGCCGCATTATCTGTAACAACTGAAGTGACTACTCCAGAGCCAACGGCGTTTTCAAGTTCATTGATAGCAGTAAGAATTGAATCAGCAATATACTTCCCTGTGTGCTCTTCCGCGGCTGTAGTGATCGACTTCCAAAATACAGGAGTAATACGCGAATTGGTGAAGACGAAATTAATGATGCTGTCGCCATTGAAGTTGGACCAGCCGTCTGTAATAACAGCAAGGTTTTTCTGACCTCTTAACTCCTCAATTGCTAGCAGTTTCTCGCGCTCATGAACACGATCAAGTAGACGACCTGATAGCTGCCTGCGCGACGGAAGCTCGTAGTCAAACAGAGCCCGAAAGAAAGGATCCTCCACCACGCGAAACGGGATACCTGTTGAGTAGAAGGCTATGGCCACACGCATGAAGTTCTCCTCGTTGCTTCGTGTGATACGCTTTCTTGGAGTGCGAACAAACGGAGATGACCGCCGCGTCTTTTTGGGGTCTTACGATTGGAGTCAGGACTGGCAAAAAGACGTTTGCTTACCGATTCTGGGCTCCGTGTCGTGTAGGAAGACAAGGTTTTTGCAGCCTTAGTGCGGCGGCGCTCAGCATCAAATCGTTTCCAGTACTCCTGAGTTTCGGGACCTATTCTCGGGCACTTCAGCAGATGCCGCAGCATGTTTTCCGACGGCATGGCATTCTTCATCCCTTTGCCGCAAGCAATGCACTTGGCTTCAAGGTGGTCTCTGACGCATCTCTCGCGGGGCTTCGTCTCAATGTAGTGGCTCCAAATTGGGTTCCGCGGTGGCGCCATTGCGTAGGGTCGGGGTGGGTCGGAGTCGCTTACGGACGGTGTGGCTGCTTATGAAGTGAGCCGGCAGTGGCGTGCTTGAAGTTTGCCATTCGAAAGATTCGAACGTTTAAATAAGCTTGATTATAAGGCTGCCTATCAATTCTAAGCTTTACATAAGCTTTACATAAGCTTTATTTGCGGACCCTAGTTACGGCATCATAACTCACCTGCAGGATACTCAATATACTATCAGCACTAATACTTCACGAGAATCGTATATTGGTTTGCTGCTTTTTGCCAAACTTACCACCCTAATGGGGTGCTCGAAAGGTGATGTACACATTCTACACACCTCTCGTGAACATGGTAAGCATGGCTACACTGAGGAGGTGGTACTTTGCACAGAAGGGCGTTTCCATCGTATAGCGCTTTAGAGGAGCGTTCACAAGAAACAGTACCATCCTGGAACAAAGCGTAGTTGCATCTGGCCCTAGTTTGACAATCACCGCCTTGATTCTGCGATGGCAGAAGTAGCTGCATGAATAGTATGACAGTATCCTTGAACTAAAGGCGATACGCCTGCTATCGTGAATCGTGCTAACATCATTCCTAGCATGTCCCAATTCACACGACACTTGGATTGTGCAGGTTGCCTAGAACGCTATGTTTTCAAGGCGATTGCGGAATATGAATATATTAGTCAAATTTCAAAACGTCGTAACACCCGATAGCCTCTATAGACCATCCGAAGGCTGCTGCCACTATATAATACTGCTGTGTAAATTGCACTTGAAAGAGCAACTACGAGATGACCCTAGCTTTCAGGGATTCTTAATTTACGGTGACCAAGCATGTGGACGCACCGACGTATTTACGTCTCCACACAAGTCACGTCTTACTACCGCTCAAGCTACAGTTAACGCATCGATGTCGAAAGTGCGCACATCGGTGGAGTGGTCGTACGGGCAGGTGACTAACTTCTGATTAGCAGTTGAATTCAAGCGAAAACTGGCGGTTGGCCAAATGCTTGTAGCGAAATTTTACAAGGTCGCGGTGGTTTTAACGAACTTCAGCATCATTCTTCGGGGAAGTCAACAACAGTCAGTATTTTTGTGGAGAGCCTCCGACGCCCGCGGAGTACTTCTCCGTGTGTGGATAATGCATCCTCCTCGCACTTAATTACTTCTCGTGTTGTGATATTGCCGATCCCAGCAACTTCATAAGCTTTTCCGTTCGTTTCGTTGGTTCCTCCGTTTGTTGTTGCATGAATTCGCGCCGCTTGCGCTGCCCCTCCAGTTTTAATCGCCGCAGCTGTAGCTCTTGCAGCTGCAAGTCTACTCTCTTCTCCTCTAGCTGCTGCCGAGCCACGGTTTCCTCTTGATCGCTCTCAAGCAGCACTGAGAGGCGGCGGCGTTTTATGCCCTGCGTCTCCGACTCACTAGACGAACCGTGTCTCTTCGAGGCTCTTCATTTTGAACAGCGTTGTATAAGTTAGCAGAAAAAAATAAAATGACAACTGTCCGTACGTTGTCTCGGGGCTTGCATCAACCGCTCTCCTGCTGTCTCCAGATGTTCGTCGCGGGGCTCTTGGCGCTCTCTCGCTTGGCGCTTTGTCTCAGCTGCTGCTATCTTTAACGTGGAATGCTCTTCCAACACGTCATCGTTATTAACATGTGCCACGCTTCCCCGCTAGCGCTTTTGTTCTTCTCCTGTCTAACAGCATGCTGGCGCAGCGATAAAGAAGCCCTGTCGCGGCATGCCCGGGCGGTGAAGTTTGCGTTGAGCTTGCTGTTCAGTCGCCTTGTGACCTCCCTCCCAAATCCCCCGCGTGGCGCCAATCAGCAACTTGGATGGCACTTCAGAGAGCAATTTGGTGTCGGTCTTGGCGTTGAAGCGAGAGTGCGTTGAAGCATCGTCCTGCAGCTGCTCTGACGGGGCGGGGGCTTTTAGTTCGCTCCAGCGGGATAATAGGCTCCGTCTCTTTGTCGTTGGTGGTCGAGCACTCAGGTGCGCTGTTGCTCTCGCTCTCTGCAGTCATGGTGGACTTTGGGGAGGGGGATGCTGACTGATTTCGTGTCGATAACACAACCGCTCTTACGGCCTAGTTTGCGAATACACGAAACGAAAGTCAGAACACTTTTTTGTTCCAAAACACGTTTCGTACCTCCAGCTTAAAGGCTCTATTAAGAGCTTCTCCAGCGGTAAGTCCTAACGGCGGAGAGAAGAGGCTTTAAGACGTCGTATTTATATAAGATTTGAGATTTCACCATCGTCTTCCAGCGACGAGTTTTACTCAAGTCTCAAACGTCGATTTTGACCAATCAGTTGTGAACGATCCAGACGAAGAGAACATGGAAGGCCTCCCGATGTGTCCTGGGCTGTTGGCTGCTGCCAACGGAAGCGACTCTGACGACGAGTTCTTCCAGCTCGCCTACGTGCTCCCAGCAAAGAAGAAGACGAAACGCAAGCACGGGGGATCGGTTGAGGGGAAGCGCGCTGACAGAGCTCGAGATCGAGAGGAGTGGGGGGCGCGGCTGGTGGCAGACCACTTGGCGGACAAGCCAACCTACCACGCTGGTAAGTTTCGGCCACGCTTATGGGGATCTAGCTGGGTTGACGATGTGTCTGTTCTATTCAATAGGCGAGTTTAGAAGACGCTTTCGTATGCGCAAAGGTCTTTTGAGAGAATTGTTGCTGCCCTTGTGGACGACGAGGTTTGCAAATACTTCGAGCAGCGGCTGGATGCGACTGGTTACCTGGCCTTCGCTTTTTTACGCCAACTGGTCGGGTCACTGCCGGAGGGTCTGCAGCGTTTCGTTTGGTCCCAGCGCTCGACGTCAACTGGCTGGTCCATTTGGGCTTGTCCTTCAGAGTCTCCCACGCACCAATAAACTCGAACTCCTTCTTGTGTCGTTCAGCGTAGATCTCCATCGTGTGTTTTACGTACATCTCGTCGTTCCAGCCTGACCGCTCCCTACTCTTCAGCTTCGCGTACAGGCCGGCAAACTTGGTAACGTCGGGCTGCAGTTTCTTCCATCGCCCAGCGATGGCGTTCTCGGAACGAGGGTCCGCGTCGGTAGGCTTGTTCTGCAACCAATGCTCGTAGATCCTCTTGTAGAAGGTGATTTTCTTTTGACTGGCGCCGCGAATGGAGTCTTGAGATGTCTCCAGCCAAGACTGGCACAGATGAATGGTCTCGGCTTCGCTCCACTCGGCTCCCTTCCCCATACCAGCAGTAGATATTTTCGAGTTTTTGCGCTTACTTGTCGAAGTGTTCAAATCGCGCGCTCACGTTGAAGTGTGTGCACCACACCAGCCTTTAAAACCCAAGTTTTAAATTGAGACTTGGCGAGGGAGTCATAGGCCCTAGTGAAGTTAAAACCTGTGTTGCGACTTGCAGCTGTGGGCTTAAGACTTGAGCCCAAGTCTTAAGACGCTACTTTTAAGATAAAACCACCTTTAAGACTTGCCGCTGGAGATACTCTAACGGTGTTTTAGGATGAGATCCCATACTGTCAATATTTCGCAAGAGGAGATGCGCGTTTTCGGTGTGGTGGGGACTGCAAAAATTGAGCGGTAAGAATCTGTGCTTGACGTTTTGTTAGAGCAAACTCTAACTTGCAATAAAGAGCCCAGTGAGGTGAGACGAGGTGGTGAACCTTTTTCGCCCAAATGTATAGCGGCCCTCTTTAGATACGCCCAGATCTGAAACCCCAGTTCTAAGATTTAGGTCCGGGATTCCCAATCCGGGGTGGCATGTACCCCGTGCAACCCCTCTTGGTAAGATTTACCTCGAGGCGCTGTCCACGCGACCTGGGGTAGAAGTAATGACCAAGCTTCTTCTCCCAAGACCAGACTTTCAGAATTCAGGGCCAAGATCTTGGGTCCAGGATCAAGATTCTCGATTTCAGAATAAGAAGCTCACGCAATCTCTACACGCTCGTACACCAGCAATAAAACCACAACCAGAGTTCACACGACACGATATGCAGGTCCTTGTTCTTTTGTTAGCCGAGGCCTTGGGCTAATTCACCAGTGTTGATCGGGGTTTCAGGTCCTGGATAACTGGCCGATCCAAGACACCCACAATGCAATGCGCACCACTCTCTGAGAGAGAAAAGTCACTTGTCAGATTCAAAGCTTATACCCTCGCTCCACATAAACGGTCTTCGGTCACGTCCTTGGTTGCCGGCCGCTGGTCCAGGCTCCAAAGGAATATGAAATGGGAAGGCGCAAGACCCCAACTAGTATGCAAAATAGGGAGGGGTCTTAACCCAGATCGAACAGCGTCCTGGTCCCCTACCTAACTCGACTCGGAACGGTTGGAGTCCCACAGACGTCTCGCAGGCGCGGCCGAATGTGATCCTTGCTCCACAGCTATAGTGCACCTTGATCCCCTTGCGCGAATTGGTGGCACGAAGACGTGGCGACTTGTGTGTTACAGGGAAAAACGAACTCTGTTAAAGTTTAAAGCTAGCGTACTCTGCATGCTTACAGATTCGACTGATTTATATGTGGTCCACGTCAACTTGTATTGTCCTGATTTCAGTATGGTGGTCGTGGTTGCAGGTCTGAACAGCCACCTTTAATTGATCAACTTGACCTTTCGGGAAATATATGGGAAGATCGTAGGCGACCCTTCAATTTCGAGGACCTGGATCCTGGATCAGGGTCTGCTATCCTTGATGACTTAAATGCCGGAGAATTTGGGGCATCGAGAGAGTTAGAGTGTAGAACTTCATCTAGGATCAAGAATCCAGGATCAGGAAGTCTCAACCACGACCTAGGATCAGGAGTCTTGACATCTCGGATCCAGGATCTCTAGTCATTGGCAATCACTCTTGGGCAAATATCTTGAAGACGTGGAATAAAGTATGTTCCGCTACCAGGATCAAGATTTGTATCTTGGTTTGACGGTGTGTAACTTGAATCCAGGATCCTGAACTCAGGACCTGGAATTCCTGGATGGAATCCGGGATTAGGGAGCCATTTCTGTTTAACTTCCAGGAAATGCTGAACTTGTTGGTAGGTCTTGGTTTTTGACCAAGGCAGGTGGGACGCACTATCCGATACGTTCGTAATAGGCGTTCTCCTTTCACGTAGAAAAACCCGCTTCAGGACGAGGGCTGGTCCGGACTGAGTGCTCCGAGCACCCGGTAGCTGGCTCAGGATTCACACTTCCAGATCTGGGGCCCCTCCCTAGTTCAGGAATCCAAGGTCCAGATCCTGACCATCGCAACAGTCCTTCCATAGTTTATACCACATAAACAGCTGGCCGCTCTGGCTCTATTTCTGAACCCAAATCAGAAGCCACCATACTTTAGCCAATAGAAAATCTCCATCCGGAAAAAATCAAGTGCCTCGTGTCAGAGGTGTGTTCGAGACCATTGCTCAACAGAACACCACTGCACAAACCAACGCATATAAAACGGGTCCCAGGCTCTACTGGAGCTGAAAAATGTTGAAGGGAACGGCATCTCTCTGTTCGCCGACCAAGCTATCTGGAAAGGAAACTTTGTCGCGCAGTATGTTGGTGAAGTCATGTCCTAAACCCAATACCGCGACCGTCTCCGCTAGGTACGCACCGGCAAATCTCAAGTAGGAGTTTATTGAGTTTCATCTCAAGACCCCTGTCAAAAATTTTAGTTGCGTTCGCACTGGTAAACATCTTTAGTAGTCGCGACTTTCGTCTATTCCACAAAAAGCAGCGACAAGATGGAAGGAGTGGCGGGGGCAGATTAGTTGGCCTGCGCAGGTTTCTCTCATGCGCATTTGATTCTGGAAGCAGCAGCGACGATAGCGAGGAAGACACTGACGAAGAAATGGAGCAGTTGATTAGCTGGGGAGCTGATTGTGTTGCCAGCATTGTTGGCAGCTGTAATTTAGACAGCGATATAACATGGTGGGTCAAACCACGGAGTGGAGAATGGATTCGTCAGTTGGTGGCATCAGAGGCAGTGTTTGACGCCGAGCGCTTCTTCGAAAACTTCCGTATGCAAATATGTGCGTTTGAGAAGCTGTTTCGCATGGCGGAACTTCGCATCGAGAGAGAAAATACAAATTTCCGAGAAGCGATCCCTGCTCGGGTTGTCCTGCTCGTGTTTCTCTATTACAGCGCTCATGGCGTGACGCTGAAGGTGCTTCACGAAAAGTTCGGCCTCGGTCTCTCCACCTGCAGCGAAACACTTTGTCGGGTTGCTGAACGTATCTGTGGACTTGGTCTGATACAGCTACCCACCGAAGCGGAGCTTGTAGACATCGTGATGAGGAACGAGCAGCGCTCGGGAATTCCACGAGCAACATTAAGTGTGGACGGCTCGCATATTCCAATCCTTCAGCCACAGAAGCGCGGAAACAAGTATTATAATCGCAAGGGATTCTACAGCACTGTACTGCATGCTGCAGTAGACGACCGGCGCGAATTCCGTGACGTGGTTATCGGCTGGCCAGGCTCTGTTGGTGACAACAGAATTTTTACCAACAGTTTCTTAGGCCGGAATTTCGAGTCATGGCTTGGACGTATGGGCACCAGGACAATTGCAACATCGCAAACTACAACTGCGCAGCTCCCGATGTTCTTACTAGGAGATTGCGCGTATTCAAATCGGCAGAACTTTGTGACCACATACGAAATGAGCCAAGTGGTCCAGGATGCAAACATAAAGCGCTTGAACAGAGCATTATCTCGGATCAGATACAAGGTGGAGCAGGCGTTTGGCATTCTCAAAGGACGATTTCGCATTCTTCTTCGCGCTAACCCAATTGCTGTGACTGACTTTGAGTTTATTCCAACGCTAGTTTACGCGCTCTGTTCACTGCACAACTTCTTGATTCAGGAAAGTGATCTATACTACGATGACGCTGAAGTCCGTCGCGAGAGAGCAACCAATCCACCACAAACACGGCGACGTGTACCGGAGGGCTCAGCTACAAAATCCCGCGATATTCTGTTGGAATTTAGCAAGAACAGAGTACGAGTTAGTCGCGCTTGCCGAACAACTCCCGCGGCAGTTCCCGATCGCGCTCTTGCTCCCGGTCATGGTGGTCGCGGTGTTCCTGTCTCTCCTTAACTCGCTGGCGCTGCGTTGCTCGGCGGTCTTCCCGAAGTTCGTCGAGCTTTTCAGCCATTACATTAGTTTGTTTCTGCAGCAGATTCATTAAAAATCGCTGGTCGTTGGTGGGATCCGATATCTGCTTTCTCTTTTGCGCCCTGAAATCATGGTTGCTGGTAGAACTGTAGCCTGGGCATTGTTGGACATGTTTTCGGAAGCGTCCACCGCTCCTAGCTCATCGTCAGGCTCAGGCGAAGATGGGATATCGTCAACGACACTCCCGTTCTCTGCACAGCGACGATGATCGCTCGTTTGACTGCTGAGCGTGCTGTGCTCTGTGATGTCGATGAAGAAAGTTTGTTACGACGCCTCGGAATCTTCCCGCTCGAAAGTTGGTGTCGAAGATACCAGCGCTGAGGGCTCCACAGAATCATCGCCACCGAGACTGGCCTTCAAGGCACTGAACACAGCAACATCCATGTCAGCATTGTGGGCGTCGGTTTTATCGGCAGCCTTGATCTGCTTCTTTGGTCTCGGGTTATCTCAAACCAGCTGGGCTGACCGGTTGATCCAACAACTCTGTTGTTGTTGAAAGCAATGATGAATTTGAACGCAATGGGCAGATGATTCTTCTTGTCGATAACAGCCTTCTCACTCCTCGGTGTGCTGCCACCACAGATAGTCTTGAACCTGTTAAACACCCGAGTGTTTAGAAGGGCTGCCGACTCTCCTTTCTCTGCGGGCGCCTCCAGCTCCGTTCGCCAAGCCTCGATGAGGTTCAAGGTCTCTGCTGTCGACCACTTAGGACCACCAGCGTGAGAGTCCGCCTTTGGCTTATCCTGCTGCTGTTGCTGCTTCTTCTTCGCCATGAGCCTCACGCGATCCCCCCTTCTTCAGTACCGCCCTCAAAAGTTATGCAGTAGCGATTTTCCTACTGCAAAAAGCGACTCGTCTGCCAAGATTTTGAGTAGGAATGTAGTGACTTAGGTTAGGTTCTCGAAAAACTCGACTGAAGATTTGCCGGTGCGACCCCCCATTGTACAAGTATTTGAGATTTGAGTGCTGATGAGTCTGCACATTGTCTAGCGATTGAACAGCCCCAGCTTTTACGTGATGGCTGTTACAGGTGACGAAATCGTCGATGCACAGTACGCTGGTGGGTTATCTCGCTTTGCTAATCATAACTATACTCCGACATGTACTAACAAGCAGTGGAAAGTTGCTAGGGAAATCTCCTGCTGCAATTTCGTGATTGAAGACATCGTAAAAGGCGATATAATCACTATCGACCACGGAAGACAGTCAAATCGACAAAACAACGCTGCTTGTGCGGCACACATAACTACAGGGGCGCGCTTTAACTGGTGGGTGTCGAGTCTGGTATTTAACAACGCTTCCCAAGCAGATCGGCAGCCGTTAAAAATTAATATGCATTCATATCTTCGGATTTTGTTGTACTGCGGATTGTAGGTGATGCTATTACGGAGTCTACGTGTTTTTCCTACCATCCCGTGACAAATAAGCAGACTAATTTATCGAGGAGTGGTTCTGTACCTCCGACAGGCTGCTCCAAGATCTGCTCAAAATCCGTAGAAGTGGCCCAAGGTAGCTTGCGCGATTGAAGTTTACGTGTCATTTGCGTTCGGGCTCGCTTGCACGCGGGCACATGGGGCAAGCGATGCAGCTAGAATGTCGCATCAAGGACGCTAGGCGAAAGCTGAAAATAAATGAGGAACGTCCACGGAAGCTGGTAATCTACGTCAACCACAGTGGGCTTCTGTCGGTGACGATGAAGCAAACAGCCCGGGAGAGGATGATGCAGACACTGTGCAGAAAGCGGAATACTGCAAATCAGCAAATTCCTCAAGCCAGAAAAATGACAGGGGCGGTTTAAGTACATGCACCAGCAAGAGCGAGTCGAACAACATGCTTAGTCAGTTCGTTGTGGCTTCGTAAATGCCTGAATGTCTTCTACTACCGAGTCTTGCGCTAAGCATGGTTTGACGTAATAGCTTATATGTGCCATGATCGATGAACCTTTGGCACGTCCGTCCTTTAAGCAAACTCGAAACTTCTGCAGCGTCAGTGGATTTCGGATTCGTGCAAATACAAAGAGAATTGGCGGTGTTAAATCGAATAGAAGCGAGGTTATTTGAATATCAATCTCTATCAGGTTGGTTAACAATTAACGCACAGGAATCCAATTAACTACTGGAACGAACGGGGTGAAGTCGTCTGTGAACTTTTGCGGCCATTGAAACAGAGTGGTGCTGTTTTCCTGGCAGCATGACCTTACAAATCAATCAAGTACTTTAGAGATCATCCGGATGTTGTCCAAGCCGCTCTATGCTGGCTGATTGCGACCGCTGTATATGGACATTCAGATTTCGTAGCAGAATCTGCAACAGCTTGAAGAAATTATTGCTGAGAATGATACCCCCACCATCTCCATTACAGACGAAGACGAGCTAGAGCTCTTAGGTCAAACCCGCCAAGTAAACGATGATTTTCTACCGGTCGATGACCAGCTGACCGTGTCCACCCTCCGGACACCATTTTCTCCCCATCGACGTTGAGGGTTTGCAATATGCATCGCCATTTTCATTGCACGACGCCAGGTCCTGTTTAGATGTTGCTGGCATCTTCATCGAAACCACCAGCTACACCTCCGTCTAAGCCTCGTTCTTCATCACGACAGCTTGATCATCGCCGTCACTCTCTTCGAAGGGGCTGAATGAGGCATAGTATTGTGCTTCTTGGTCCTGGCGCTCTTGTTCGGCATTGGCACACCAACTTGCGTTGCGCTTCTTAACGGGAGCATAGACCTCGACAATCTGCATTCAAACTGAACGCTTCCTTTGGGAATGTCTGCGTAAATCGCAACAGCCGCGACTTAGTGGAAGCGATGTACGGCACCGGGACGGAAAAGCACAATCGGCTTGCCGGTCGCTACATTTTTCTGGCTTGGCATCACACACCGTGGTCTGTGCCAAGAAGGGTTTACACTTCACAGTGGTCAGCCCACGCAAGTTGCCAGCCTTCTTTTGCATGAGAACATCTTGGCAGGTCGCGTTGAGTAACTCCATCGTCTCCGGAATAAATCGTCGCGGTGCAGTGCCTAGGGAGTCGAGGTCATGGCGTGGGGCATTGAATGGAGCGTCGAGGTTAGGCACTGGGCATCGAATTCCGGGCTGCCTGCCGTCCACGACGCAAAAACAAACGTGAGAAGCATAGGCGATGTGAAAGCGTTAGCAAAATCTAGCAAAATGCATGAGCATCTACGTGTTCACCCACATATCGTACCAAAACGGTATCAGGAAGAGCGCCGTGTAGGCCAGTAGTGACACCACCACCCAGAATCCTCGGCAAACACAGCACGCGCGGCTGAAAGGCCCCCAACACTCTTTTTCGACCCGACGCAGTACTTTACGGTAGCTCCAAGATGTCGGGCTGGAACACAACATACAACTGGTCGTAAGCCTCCAACCTCTTGAAGAGTTGACGCCCGAAGCTAACTTCGTTCTCTCCACGAGCTCGTACGACGATGATGGGCGTACTAAATAGAGCTTCATACGTTTCCCAACGACGCTTGCCAGGCGATTTATCTAGCATATTTTTGCTGCCCATATCTCCGCCCACTTGCTGACGAATTCAAGCATCACACTGCTCAGCTGCCCGACTACACTCAAAATTGTCTGAACGATGACCCAGGCGGCGACGCCCTCTATGAAGCAGACAACCACTGCTGATAGCTGGCAACGACGAATTAGCAAGTGCCCCAAGCAACGTTCGCTTGCCAGATGCACCGCACCCACTAGATCCAGCATGTCGTCCATGTTGCAGACCTCAAAAGACTGCAGCTCCTCGTCTCGGTCGACGTCTATGTTTTATGCAGGATTGCATAAGTCTACAATGATTTTCTCCATACATCACCATCAACTGTTCTACGAAAGCACGTATTGTACATGATCTGCTTATGGATTTGGAGTGCTACCAGTTGTTCCGTACCCTCGATGCTGCGAGTGGATTTTGTGCGATTACGATGACCCTACGAGCTCACCAAAATTTATCCTTCTTATGTGCTCTGGGGCACTTCGACTCCTGCAGGTGCCGCTTGGGCTCAAGGATGCGTCCACGATCTACCAGCGAACGATCGATAATGCCCCTGTGGTGGTATGTCCAGCCGAAGGGTGGCTGGTAAAGCCTTTGCTGGTACGGTGGAGCTCTCTACCAGCTGAAGGACAGTGATTTTGAAGTCGGGGTGACCTATCAGCGGCGAAACGTTCATTCGCGAAGCTTCAAGAGAAGATTACGCAGGCTTTACTCATACGCCACTTTGATAGGATGAAGGGTGTGCACGTCATACTATTCGCTAACGAGTCGGCTCTCAGCGCCATCTTGATGTAGATGCTCGACGAGAACCCACTTCCAATTCGGTTCTGTGGGGAATCCTCAAAGACGTGGAGATGAATTACCATCCTGCTGAAAAAAGTACCTGCCTTGCTGTTGATGCTGAAGGTGTGGTTTGCCCAACTATTGCCGCGAACCACCCATGCATATACGAGGTTTTCAACACTCGAATGGTTCTTGAAGTCGAGGTCTCTCTTTAGGCGGTTAGTACAGTTTGCGGTAATGCCATTTTCGCTACAGAGGCTATGAGGTGCCGTTCGACTGCAAGTATGTAAGCTATGGTAGTTGTTTTGTGTATTGCGATGAGCTTCAGAATGGACAATAGTAATCGCAGTGAGCGCTTATCTCGACTCGATAACAGTAAACACCGCTGAGTACACCGGCAGACTCTTCCAGGCGGCCCTTCACCCCAACTTCACGTAGCTGTGATGGCAGCTGAGTCCTCTGGGCTTGCGAGCCTTCCATCTGCTGAAAAGAAGGTAATACCATAGCTGCATAACGTTTTCTCCCCAGGGAAGTTCATCGGCCTTGATGCAGAGAAGTGAGAGGCTCGAAAGAGGGGGAGGGGTACAGCTTTGCTTTGGATTTACAAACGTCCATGCTATTTATACTTGGGTTTTCTATTCTCCGAGAAAAAAACAGATTTCTATCTCTGCTCGCTGATTTTCCATGATAACGCTCCCATACCAAGTTCTATATACGGAGAAAGAGCCTATAGAGAACCTTCCGGAATATGTTATTCTGTCCTACCGTGTCGCAGGGCTTAGGTCACGTGAATATGCAGAGGAAGTAATTGACAACTCGGTGGAAATGTATATTTTATCCATTGATATGACTAACATGCAACCTATAGAAATGAATATGTGCCGCGCGACAGGTGGCCATCTCTCATTGAACTTCCTGTCCGAGTAGTAACCAATAGTGGGCCGATACATACCGCCTAATTTGTAGGATACAGAGTCCCGGGTTACAAAGGTTAAAGGCTACATCTTTGAAATCAAACTTAAATTACTCACTCTGGAAACTTGGCTGTTGATTAAATGATCCGAGCGACAAGATCTTTTTCAGCCCGTGGTCATTCCACTCCTCGATGTGGTGCAGCCTCAGACAAGTCGTGCGGAAGTAGACCCAGAAACCGGCCCATTTCGCCTGTGAGTAGTTTACGCTTTAGCTCAGCAGCGACGACGAACTTCTGGCTTGACACATGTAATGCTCTGACTGGAACGTGCTGAGGGCCGATAACTGTGACTATATTCAGCGCCCCAGCCTGAATTGCAACACGAATCTCCTTGTCAAGAAGATGATCTTGCTTCACGTGTCGGCGAAGGGCTTGCATTAGATGAAATGGATACTCTATAGACTCAGCGTTCGGGAACTGGTTTTGAGCGGCGTCGATCAATGGCCGCTCAAAACCACACATGGAGCAAGCTTTTTGGCAGTATATCAACTCCAAGATATCAAAATACATATTTCCGTGCACAGAATGAAGTACACTGACATCTATAGCTCAAACGCCTGATCATGCACTATTTGAACCTGCGAAGCACACAGCGGACCGTGTCGTTGACAAAAAGGATACACCATGGTACCTAGGCCACTGACGGAGTTCTTGATGCGCCCAGCCGACGATTGGATAGAGCTTTTCGGTAGGCCACACGGAAAATCCTTGTACTAATTTACTTTGTCTATGTCAGGTACGTAAAGCAAGTGCATCGCTCCGTTTACGAATTCGCAGGCTGCACATAGCCGGACATTAACCCTAAGAGCGACGGTCCCCTTGAGTATCCTATGTCCGCAAGAAGCTCAGCTGCCACTCGCTCTGGTCCAGAGTTCGTAGCGTGTCGTGTGGATGGACTGTGGAGTTTTTGCTCTTTGCAAATGAAGATCGGCTGCTGCCGGCAATGGTCTTGCCAATTCAGACAGATGAGAAAACGTTGGAACCTCTGTAGCGGTAATTCGATGGGCGTATATTTGGAACTGATTTGAGGTGGGTTTTTACGGGTGCAAAGTCTTCTTCTATAACCAGTGCAGCTTTGGTGTCTTCACGCTTCTAGTTAGCATGATCTAACCAGTTCTGAGTTTATGCCCTCTCATTTTTGTTTTGGTCTCGCATTCCGTAACTCAGTGCTCCAAGAAGGCCACACCCACGTAAACATGCCCATGTGTAGTCGCAGTTTCTTATCTTTAGGTCCGGCTGTTACTTAGTTGTTTGTCGATTCGGCCAACAGCGATTTGTGTTGGGCCGTAAAAGTGTAAATCTGAAAGAACGACAGGTTCTTGCCTTCCAATTATGCTCCGATGATGCTTGTATCCGCATACAATGCATACATGAACGCACTTCATCGTTGAGGAGCCGGCTAGTTTTCAAAGTAGAAACTCTCGTCCCAAAAGTTTGGTGAACTCAGCGTCTATTGGCTGTAGTTTTGATCTATGGCACGGTTTGACCCGATTGTGACAGCCAGAGAGAGACAGTCGGTTTTTGACAGCTGTATTGGACATCCGGCAAAGTCGACCAGACCGGAAAATTTGCACCTCGAAATTTCGCTCGCAGCATTTCAACAAGGAAACATCACGGGATGTGAATTCAGCTATGGTATCATACTCAGGATCCAAGACAATTTTTTTACAAAATCTCGATCGTGTCCTTTTCTTCCACTGAGAATAGCAGCTTCCGAATGTTGGTTTGTGAAGGCCATTTCCAGGTAAT
This sequence comes from Phytophthora macrochlamydospora, assembly GCA_011947325.1. Taxonomy (NCBI): domain Eukaryota; phylum Oomycota; class Peronosporomycetes; order Peronosporales; family Peronosporaceae; genus Phytophthora; species Phytophthora macrochlamydospora. The sequence continues at coordinate 40,937 of JAAVTH010000486.1, read as the reverse complement.
TTTCCTTGCGCTTTTTCGACGCGCATTAAAATAATATCGTACAGAATTTCCTGCGACCGATTGACAGGAGCGGCTGCACCATCAGATCAGAAGCATATCAAGAAACATGCTATGTCAAAAGTGCGCTTCGTGTCAGCGTAACGAAGTTGAACGCGCAAAAAAGCTTCTTGTTCTTTTTTGAAGTTACTAGCAACTCAAACGCACAATTCAACCATAATTATTTCCAGGTAAAAAGATACTTCTGAACAAACCTGTGGCAGATATACTATCCAGGATTCGAACGTTAGCCTCATTAAAAACAATCTGATCAAGGGGTTCCACAACTTGGAGTGAATTGCATCGGTTTGACTCATTCATGGTACACGAACGGAGCTGTTAGCTTCTGTGTAGTTTCTTTCCGCCGCATAAAGATCGCCACGGTGTAGTTGTTGAAGATCACTGTTGGTAGTTCCCTACCACTCAGGATATACGAGAATTGGATGGGCCTACTCGGCGAAACGCTATGTCTAGCCCGAAACCAGGCCATACTTGGCTAGGTGGTGCTATTTTAGGAGTTACGAGGGTTTGCAACTCATTCAAATTTTCGCCGAGTGTTGCCGAGATCCAAAACGAACCTTCGTTCGCTACAGAGAACTGACACGATGCGCTCTTTATTTTCAGCGATCAGGACTGTTGGTTGGTTTAAATAGTGTGTTGGTTGGTGGCTGGCTGGATGCCAACGCGACAGGGTGTAGAAGTTTGGGAGGAAGGATTGGCGTAGCTGGATATCTGAAGGGGTGTTCCGGTGGCGGCTGTGGTCTTGGTACGGAAGTTCCGACTCCTGGATGTGCATTCCCAGGAGTCTATGGGCACTCGGTCCCGGTCATCGTTGTCCAGTGTGCGAGTTGCTATTAAGTTAGTGGTCAAACTCCTGCTGTGAAATGTATCCAGCAGAGAGATCTCGCTTGACCGACTGAAAATTATGCAGGACCCACCAAGAATCAAGTTACAAGTGCCAGTGTGTGACTGTGATGGATGTAGATCCTGGCATTAGCAAGTTCTGTGAAGAACTCCCAGGTCCAGTCACATATCCTGGATCACAAGTTGTTTACCCCTGAAGTCGTCGGATCCTGAGATCTAGAACATCAGGTCTCAAGTGGGGCCTCGGGCATTGCCGCAATTTATTATGGTTTGTAGTCGATTGGCAGTACCGTGGTCCCCGGAATCCCGGATTGACTTTTGTGCCCCATGGTGCCCCCTAGTGTGCGAAAGGGTGCGATCTTCACACGATGGGACGTGTTGCCAAATGGGGGACGACTGTTCGCAGGTTGCAACCAGCCATCCCGCTGAACACCATACTGAGACCCAAGTCAAAAAGTTGTGTGGAGCACATAGCATAGAAAAGATGATAGCGGTTAACTATAACAGAGTTCATTTGTCTGTGTCAAGTGCAAGTCGTCGCTGCCGCCGGTGTTGGTGGCGCGCCTTTTTGTCTTTTGCGCGCGCAAGGCCCACGTTAGCTCGCTCAGCAAACGAGTGCGAGCAGGCCCAGGTGTCCTACCGTCGTGCGCCACGGACCGCGTCTGCAAGAGCGTCGCGGGACTACAACCGTAGTCAAGTCGAGTTGGGTTGGAGGTCCTGGACGCGCGCCGCAAGCCAGGGACAAGCTCCCGCCCAAGTCCTCGGCTCAAGAACAAGACCTACATATCGTGACGTATCAAGGAACTCTGTATTTGGCTATTTCTGCTATTGTTTGGAGTAATTTGTGTCTGGAAGTCTGGATTCCTAGATGTCGACCTTGGATTCCTCGATTTCACGTCTGGGATGATGGATTTCAAGTAGGGTCCTGAATATCTGACTGCTTTCGTGGAGTTTGGAGTCGTACCGCTCTAGACCAGCCTCAACATATTCAACTTCTCCAAGATCCAACAGAGGTGGACGGTGTCTCGGGGTTAATCGAACCCACAGGGATTGCACTAGGTACACCCCACCCGAACACATTCCTGGATCTCGGATATTCGAGAGCAGGGCGTCAGCGTTCGGGGTATCTTCGATTTCAAGGTACATATATTAATTTATCATCCAGCCCGCCGACGGGGATACAAGGTGACCACAACTTCAGCATCCCCACGGATATCGGAGTACCCCCCTCCCCCTCCGCTAGTCGGTATCTCGGCGCAGTGGAAGCGGATTTTGATAAATCCCGTAACACCACACTTCTAGTTAGTACTTAGTGAGAGCCCCCTTGACCTTGATAGCTGCAAGGTAACGGCGAGGCATGGACTCCACGAATGTATCCAGGTACTCTTGCTCGATGGGGGCCCACGCTGGTTCGATGGCTTGCTCGAGTTGCTTAACTGCGGGGTACAGCCGGCGATGGTCATACACCCGAGCCGCCATTGCCGACCACATGTTCTCGATCGGGTTGCAATCCGGCGAGCGAGCAGGCCAAACCATGGTGCTGACTTACATTTCCTGCAAGAAACGCGTCGTTTCACGAGAAGCACGAATCGACGAATTGTTTTGCTGGAGAACAAAGTCACACCATAGTTAGCATGAACAAATGGTAATAAATACTTATCCTCTGTAAGGGAAAATGGTCTCATCGACTCCGCCACCCAGATAGCAACAAAATCGTCAGCTCGCTCTCAACTGGAGATGCAGCAGTGACGCTATTAACTTGGTGATGCACCAACATCTGCACTTTTCTTTTCTTGCGCTGTCGTTTTTCAGCCTTCTCCTTTTGCAGTTGTGCCGAGTGAAATTTCTCCACGTGTCTAGTCACATGATAAGAGTTGCTCCGTTCGTACTGAATCTGGGGGGATACCGTGGGCGTGTTAACGGTTAACAGGACTTCTCGATAAGCAACTACAAACCGCTGATAATCTACTGTACAATACTAGTCTCCGGATGTAGTAGCTGGAGGATCAGTCTCGTGGGGAGGAGGTGCTTGCAGCACACCGTCGCAAGATAGAAAGTTGGCTTCGTGTCGTTAAACAAATAGACACGGATGGGGTGTCATGTAGCTCCGTAATTTGGAGCCAGAAGGGAATCGACCGAGGCTGTTAATCAATTGGGTTCGAGTGCTGTTGTCCGCATACCGTAGTAATGAGCGGAAATGTGCGGCGAAAACCGCATAGACTTCGTAAATCCCATGGGACGCGTCCAAGGGGAGGGGATTCAAATTGGTGCTGATTGCGGGCTGTCTAAATCACGTGAATAGTGGTAACAAGGAAAATTGTCCAGAATGCTGTCAATTCCTCGTTATCGGTGCGTGTCGTCCAAGTGGGCTCTGTCGGGAGACAAACGAGGTCGCACGAGATTGCCTCTAGAAGTGTATTTCAATCAGTCGTGAGAAGCTGCCACAAGGCCGCAGCCCTAGGGCAATCGAAAAACAGGTGACGCTCGGTCTCAATAGTGTTGCAACCGTAAATGCAGTTCAAAGCTGCGGGTGAAGAGAGCTGTAGAAACCAAAAACGTGACCGAGTGGGAAGCAACTTCCAACCCGACCGGAATTGAAGATCTGCGTAAATCGGTAGGACAAGTCGGTGAAGGTCCTTCATGGTTTAAATGGTTGCAGCGGTTCACTCTGGGTACTGGGCCGGAGAACGTACGCCGACTAGGAACTCGCAGTCTTCATGGTTCAGTAACTTGGAGAGTAGCAATCCATCCCATTAACCAACCTCTCGACGAGTCAAGAACACTTGTTACTCCGCGGAGTCCAACACAGGATCTACGGCGACATTAAGTCTCCCAAAACGACATGGCGAGCATTTGGCTCGAACTGCGTGGGTAAGTCTTGAAAAATTTGTACTCGCTCGGAGGCAAGCACCGGGGCATAAATGTTATGGACATACATCACTTGTGTACCAGATATGAGGCGAACGAGAAGATATCGACCCGGTATAGTTGCATTGGTGATTTCTACCGCGTCCTCGGTTCCTGGTAGGTCGGGGTGGAGCAGTGTCGCGACACCACAGCTGCGAGGTCCTATTTGGACTGGACTGGAGCTGTTGGCGTCACTAATAAAATTAATTAAATAATAAGCTATGTCGAGTAGTATAAGACAGATGGAACTTGGACAGATGATGCGCGTTGCTAAACTTGGTCTCCTGAATTCCTAAGATGTGGTATTGAGAGACCACCTTTTCAATGAACTGACGTCCATTGCGCTTAATACCATTTGTATTGACGGTCAATAGCGCAATGACATCGTTCCACACTGTTGCCACCTAAGGAGCTGCTGGAGAGATGGTCCCCTGACTCCACATCAGCCTGAAATGAGAATTGGTAAGGGTCAGTACTCCGGTGTCCTAAGCGAACCAGTCCGAGGCAGTCCGAAGCTCGGCGATCGCGTTGATGCAAGGGCGCTCCAGGTTCATCGATGTCACTCAGTTCAGAAGTAGAGTTCCTACTTCGCTTCGTAACAGTCCGAGTAACGCGTTGGGGTGGAGAGACGAGTCGGCGTGCCACCTATCCATGGCGCCTCAAAACCACAAATTGCATGCAAGCACCCATCTTTCGCGTAGATTCCAGGTGCCACCGCCATCACTAGTAACTCGAAAAACGCGAGCGCCTCCGACGCCCGATATAAGTCAACTTCACTGGAATCTAACAGCCAATGATCGGCACGCGCAAAAGCTCCTCTCTTCATGAGGGACAACGTTGCCCAAATTTCACCTTCCACTTGTCCGCAATGGATGCACAACGCTCAGGAGCGTCCGTCGCCACATCTCGCGAAATCAAATGCAGCCGGATAAAGTCGTTCATTAGCGGGTGCTTCGTTCTGAGTAAACGGAACGACATCTCCAAAAAGCGAAGGTGATTTCTGCGCATGCTGGTCCGGAGCGCGTCCGTGGTTACTGCCACCGCTTCTCCTCGCGTAGGTAGCAGGTCGTCAGCTGTCGACAAGTTCTTTTTTCACGGGCAATCATCGCTTCCTGTAGTAACACGTCTTCGTCGAGGAGCGGTAGCGCCTGTGCCAGTGTTGCCGGTTCAGGTGCTGTACGGACCCTTCCGCGGTGCACTTCAGTTAAAAGGGTAAATTCCGTCGATGGCCCTTTCGCGGGGGCGGTTTAATCTCTTGAACTCTGACACAGACGCTACTGCCCGCATCACCAATTGAAACGTCCTTCATTTCCAGGCGCACTGCGACTTCGTCTAGCTCTTTCCAGTAGTTCGGCGACGTAAACGAGTGTAGCTCTGACTTTTATTTCTCGCAATTCGCTTGCGGGGAGAGAGAGTTTGTTAGTACTATTGGGGGTACTGCGACCACGCGTACCCGGTACATTTTGCGGTGTAACGTCGCTTCCATGACACAAACTGACTGGGGTACCTTGCGCAGACCGTCCTCGATTGTTAGCACGTTTTGTACTTCCAGGAGTGGAGGTACATCCATTTTGCTCATTTCCAAAACACTGGCGCCAGTATCTCTTCCTGTGCCATGCTCCACGCCACTTGGCTGCGCTCGAAGTCACGGGCTGTGTTTGAAGTCTCTTTGTCATTAAACCGACTCCATACAAACACCAAGTGAAACGATCCCTCGCCTGAATTCGGGTTTTCTCTGCCCCTTTACAAATATCAAGTGCAACGAATCCTGTCCCGAATTCGGGTTTTCTGTCCATTTTTCGAGAAGAAAGCAACAAGAAGGCCACCGAACATGGGCATGGAGCTCCACGTGCGCGCGTGCTCGGCGCGCAACCTGCTGGACAAGCAGACCTTCGGCAAGCAGGACCCGTACTGCAAGCTGTCCCTTCGCGGCAAGAGCTTCCGGACGCGCGTGCACGACAACGGCCGTACGTGTCCAACGCCCTCTGCTTCTTCAGTCTATTTCCTCACTCTCTTGACTGTCGCTACCCTGCAGACAAGACGCCGGTGTGGAACGAAGTGTTTGTGTTCTCCGTGGTGGACCCGCAGCTGGACCAGTTGGTCATCGAGGTCAAGGACAAGAACTTCACGACCAGCACGCTCATCGGCGAGTGTCGCCTGCCCGTCAGCATGTTCCTCGGCGGCACCGTCGTGGACCAGTGGTACACGCTCAACAACGGCAACAAGCGCGCCGGAGAGATCAACCTCCGAGTGCAGTACAAGGGCGCGGGGGTGTCGGTGGAGAAGGCCCCGAAGCACGGCCAGGCCTACGCGTACCCATACCCGCAACAGCCAGCGGCGGCAGCTCCCGCCTACTCGGCGCCGCAGTATCCTGCCTCGAGCGCTTCCACGGCCGCCGTGGCCGCTGCTGCCGTCGCGGCGACCTCGGCGCCATCGTACCCGCCGCAGCAGCCATACTACCAGCAGCCGCCGCCGTCGCAACCGTACGCGCAGCCGCCTCCACCTCAGCCATACTACCAGCAGCCTCCTCCTCCGGCGTATGGATATCCACCCCGCCGCCAATGACCGTAGCGTATGCTGCCGGGCCCCCAGTGATGGTTATGCAGGGCGGGTATGACCACCACCACCATCACCACCACGGCGGCTACGGCTCCCCGCACGGCTACCATCGTGGCGGCGGCGGCTTTGGCGGGTTCGGCGGAGGTCATCACGGAGGCGGCGGCATGAGCGGCGGGCAGATGGCGATGGGCGTTGGCGCCGGCGTGCTCGGCGGCCTGCTCCTGGGCGAAGCGCTGGACGACGTCTTCGACTAGGCGGCAAGCAGACTGCAGCGCTGTCACCTCCGCAGCCGTTTGTATTGCCTATTCATTGGATGGACACCGGCGTTCCGCGCCACCCGGAAACAAATAGCCCTTGCATGTATTGTATAGCCCGGTGCCTTCCTTCCGCAGTCTCATGCAGGCGAAAGTGGTCGATCGTCAACAGGTTGCAGTCCTCGGTGGTCGCAAAAGATACGGATTTGAACTGGATATTTTGAAGCCCTGCTGAGAATGAGTGACGAAGGTCCGACAAGGCCTTCCGCGTGTCATTCTCGCAAGCGCGTCCTCGAGCCGAGACACCCGACCGCCCTACGATGGAGCTGCAAGTGCGCGCGGTGTCGGCGCGCAACCTGCTGGACGTGCAGACCTTCGGCAAGCAGGACCCGTACTGCAAACTGACGCTGCGCAGCAAGAGCTTCAAGACCAAAGTGCACGACAACGGCCGTACGTCTGCGTCAGCGCGCACAGTCTCTCTCTGTCTCTCTTTGACAATAACACGCCGTTCGTACGCCCTTTTAGACAAGACGCCCGAGTGGAACGAGGTCTTCATCCTCCCCGTCGTGGACCCGCAGCTGGACCAACTGGTCATCGAAATCAAGAACAAGAACTTCACCAACAGGTTGGATTGCCTACGGAACACAGTGCTCGTTTGCCAGCTAACACGGACCCGATATGTTCTCCCCTTCGCAGCAAGCTGATCGGCGAGTGCCGACTGCCAGTGAGCCTCTTCCTCAACGGCAGCATCGTGGACCAATGGTACTCGCTCACCAACGACTCCAAATCTGCGGGCGAGATCAACCTCCGCGTCCAGTACCGAGGTCCCAGCAACCAGCAGGAGCCGGAGGCTGCACCAGTGGCCTCTGCTGAAAAGACCTACGAGAAGCAGTACTCGCACTCGTCGTCGTCGTCGTCGTCGTATCAGCAGCAGTCGAGCACCCCGAGCTACTCTGGCGCCAGCTATCCGCCCCAGGAGCAGTCGGCAGCACCTGCGTATGCGTCCCCGAAGAAGCAACCTTCTCAGGGATACCCGTCCGCTGCTTCCGCCTACTCCGCCCCAGAGAAGTCGTCGCAGCAGTACCCGGCTACTAGTTCTGCTGCTCCTGCAGCACAAGCTTACCCAGCTCAGCAGCAGCCACCGCAATACCAGCAGCCCCCGCCACAGCAGCCGTACTACCAGCAGCCGCTACCTCCTCACTACAGCCAGGCACCACCTCCTCACTATGGCCAGGCACCACCTCCGCCGCAGTATGGCCAACCATACTACCAACATCCTCCTCCGCCTCAGGGCTACGGTTACCCACCTCAGCCCCACGGAGCGTATGTAGCTGCGGGACCGCCCGTGATGGTAGTGGAAGGTGGTCATCGCCACCACCATCACGGATATGGATCCCCTGATCACTCTCCTCGCGGCTACGGCGGCAGCTATGGTGGTGGCTATGGCGGTGGCGGCTACGGCGGTCGCAGCGAAAGCAGCGGATTCAGTGGCGGCCAAATGGCCATGGGCGTTGGCGCAGGCGTTGTGGGCGGGCTTGTGCTTGGCGAAGTGCTGGACGACGTGTTCGACGACGACTAAGCTTGTTTGAAAAGGTTGTGCAGACGGCAGGAGGAACTTTACTTTTCAATATCCAAAGTGTTGCGTTCTGCACTTGCTTGGTCCACATGAAGATCAGCATTTTGTTCACCTGCCAAAGCTTGCCGGGATTGCGAGACGTCAAATCTCGGGATCACCTGGTTGATCAAGTTGCTCTTGCTGTTTGACCACGCGCTGATTGTGCGACAAAGTTCACCCACGCACGATTGAAAATGATCGGACAACAAACACGGCCGAGATCGGAATGATCGGCTCGCTGGCGGAGTTTGTGACTCATTTGCCCAACAGCACCAACAAGCTCAAGCCAGACAAGCGCCGATGGAGAGATACTTGAAAGTGCGGGTGTACGCGGCGCGCGACCTGCGCGATTTCCACTCGTTCAGCCGGCCGCACCCGTTCTGCAAGATCTCGGTCTCCGGCGAAAAGGTCAAGACCTGCGTGTCCGAGGACGGACGTGAGTGACCCCGTTCTCATGATGTGATTCCACCGGGGACTAACCTGCGCAAAACTTGCCTGCAAACCACATCAGACAGGTCGCCGGTTTGGGACGAAGAGTTCGTCTTCCGCGACGTCGACCCCCAGCAAGACCAGATCGTGATCAAGGTCAAGGACAAGTCGCACTCGTCCAAGAAACTCATCGGCGAGTGCCGTCTCCCCGTGAGTCTGTTCGTCAACGGCAACGCGGTAGACCAATGGTACCCCCTCAGCTACGACTCGGAGCCCGTGGGTGAGATCAACCTGCGCGTGCACCTCAAGGAGAAGTACGAGATGCAGCCGGTGACCATGGTCACCCCCGCGACTGTCGTTGCGCCTGCATACCCGCCGCAGCCGCAGCCGTACTACCAGCAGCCACCCCTCCAGCTTACGGATATCAAGCCCCTCCTCCTCAGTATGGCTACCAGCAACCACCCCTCCTGCGGTGGCTTACGCCGGCCCTCCAGTCATGGTAGTGGAAGAGCGCCGTCACGGCTACGGCTCTCCGGGTTGCTCTCCTCGCGGCTACGACCGTCGTGACTATGGCTCACCCCGCCGATACGACAATGAGTCTCGAGGCTTCAGCGGTGCGCAGATGGCCATGGGCGTCGGCGCCGGCATGCTCGGCGGCGTCGTGCTTGGCGAGATGGTGGACCGGGTCTTTGACGACGACGACGATTAGCCCGCCGTTTGTTGCTCGCGGTGTTAACTGTTCAACATGCTGCGGTATCAGTCTTGTGTCACTTGCGCGTTTGTGAACCATTCCAGCGGCGAAGTGATCCTGGTGCTGCGATCGCTCTTCGCTCCACTACTATTTCTGTCGTCCAGACCACGAGGCTGCGGCGCGATGTCCGAGTTCCCCACCCACTCGCGATCCCCGTCGATTGCCTCGTTAAAGTCGCCGTCGCGCCAGGTCCTGGACCCCGTGCCCGACTTGCCCTCTTCTCCCCCTTCTGCGCATCGACACCGGGACTACTTTGTGGTTGACCCGGACGAGCCTCACTTCCGACCGGACCTGCATCGCAAACTGCCGTTCCACTACCACGGAGACGTATTCGCGCAGCATGGAGAATACACGGACGCCGGGCTGTATATGTCGCGCCTTCCGCCCTCCCGCAAGGAAAAGCAGCCGCTGACAGCTCTAGCTGGAGTCGGCCACTACAAGCATCACCATCAAGTGAAGTTGGCACCCGTGACCCCACCAAGTCTGCGGCCTTGCAGCAGCAGTCGGAACGAGAAAGCGGGACGTCGATGCTGACGAATGGTGTGGATCCAAGCCCGAGCAAACAGGGTAAATCCAAGAGCAGCAGTCGCAAGCGTCAGTACGCAGTGGCCGTGGAGACGATGGCGGCGAATCACTCGCTGCACGGAGCACTGCTCAGCGACAATGTGGTCCCCAGTGTGATGGCGCTCTGTCGCTCCAAGGACGTGTCCACGTTGAGTGCCTGCGTGGCCACTCTGTGCCATTTGTCATGTGAACCGGAGGGTCGAGCGGTCCTGCTGACACACAACGCACTCCCGTTATTGGCGGCGCTGGCGCTTTCGTCCGCGCACACCCACGAAAAACTACTGCTGCCCAATTGTCTCTACACTTTGGCCAACTTGACGATCGAGGACGGCAGCGAAAGCGTGTTTATCAAGGAGAAGGCCCTCGACTGTCTAGTGAAGCAGCGACGGTCGTCCGCTCTAGCTGAGCGGGCCTGCACGTTTGCCATCTTCAATCTCTCTTGCCCCGAGTATGCCTATCCGCGTGTGGATGATGCTGTCCACGCACTCGCAGAGCACGGAAAGGATGCTCGGGATCGAGAAACCCTGAGTCGAGCCCTGTACAACCTGGCGTGCACGAGAATGAACCATGTCAAGTTGGTGGAGCCCGAAGCTGCATCATTGCTGCGCCTCCTGATCAGTTACCAGCAATGCGAAGCTGCGCGGCTTAATGCGCTCGGTGCGTTTTGGTACCTCGTGGAGAGTGGTGCGGGTCGCCGTGCGCTGGTAAAATCGGGGGACTGCATTCGCGTGTTGGTGGAAGAACTGCCTCGGTTGGGGCTTACGGCACGACGTGAAGAGTATGTCATTTGTGCTCTGACGACGTTGATCCAACTCACGCATGAGGTCAATGCCCGAGAGGTCATGGGCAACGCTGGAGCCTTGCATGCGCTGGCTGCACTCGGCACGACAAATAATCGCCATCCCGACGCCATGCTGCGCATCTACCGCCTGCTCGCGATTTTGCTATCAGCGCCTGCAAACATTCAAGCGGTGGATGAAAGCGTTCTCCAGTTCCTGCTTGCATTTCGCCACGAGTTCACAGAACCCAGAGCAAATGCCTCGACTGCAGCCATGTCGCGCTACGTGTTGTTTGCATTAGCGAGCATATTATCGTGGAATGACCCAGAGGACTCGTCCGACATGACCGAACAAACACACAAGCCAGCTACCCATGCACCAGCAAAGCCACTATCGCCACCAGAACTTGGCGAGCTGCTGGATGAACCCCGACTTCTTGCGCGCATTTATCAACACGTGGCGTATCCGGAATTTCTGTCAGACAGCGCTCAGGTGCGATTGCAAATGGTGCTTCTCTACAATATGTCCTTCCGATACCCCAAGGCCGACGTTGCACGGTTAGCAGTCGATCGGCTAAGTCATGTTGGAACAACCGCCAAGGACCGCCACACCCTCATGCTGCTGGGTGGGAGTTTCTTCAGCTTGTGCATGGAATATGAGGTGCATCATTTGCTGCTCGCTGCAGCTTACGCTGCTACAGGCGAGGGAGATTTTTACTGCAGCGACTCGTCCGCAATGGCGATACCGGAGCGCAGAGCATGTGTCTGAATGCTGTTTGCATCCTTTTCGACGGCCGATCGTTTGGCCGAGGTGAACTCCTGCAGTTTATCGACCGAACGTATCCAGTTGTTGTGGGAATCTGCACTCGCAAATGGGAATTGAACAAAGGCGAAGACGACGCTAACTATTGTATCAGCCACGTGGCGCTGCAAGCAGCTTGCGCAGCCTGCTTGACCCGTTTCGCAAGTGTGGCAGAATATCGATTGGTTATGGTGGAGAATGGTCTGATGGATGCGTTGACTGTGCTCGCTAGCTCGGAGGATGATGAAACATTAAGACTGTGTGTACATACCTACGCCTTGCTTTCGCAGGATAAAGCAGTAGGTGGGCTATTGCTACGTGGTGGAGTAGTCAAATCGCTTACGCGGTTAGCTGCCGCTCCGGAGGAAGCAGTTCGTCGTGCTTGTGCAGTGACTTTGTGCAATTTGTCCACGGACGTATCGAATGTGGAGAGTTTGGCGCATTTAGGTGCGCTTCGAGCGCTACTAATCCTCTCTTACGTCAAATCGAATGACCCGGAGACACGGCGGGTGTGTCTTAAAGCCGTCTCCAACTTGTTGCGTGTTGTAAACACCGAGACGATGAGGCGCTTGTGTGATGACGGATTGATCTGGGCCTTTGGGATATATACCGACGCAATGGAACCTCGAGATCATGCAATTCTCTCGGATGCCTTTTGTGTGCTGGCCTTACATGCTTCGTCACGAACTGCCATTATGACCAAACCCGCCACGATCGCATCGCTGTTGCAGATACTTGACTCGAGTGCTCCATGCTCGACGAAGGTGACTGTGCTGAAGGGTTTGCTCAATTTGCTCGCAGACCATACAAGTGCGGCTCTGTTTTTAAAGATCGGGGTGGTGCCAGCCCTAATCAAGTTGCTTGACACGGAGGAGAAGGAAGCTGAGGTTTGTGGGGTCGTGGCTGAGCTGGTAGTCCTGATCTTTCAAAACACCCCCGTGGAGAGCGATGCTGCCGCGGCAGCTTACGCAGAACTGGCGACGATGCGCGCGCTAACACAACTTGTTCATTTCGCGGGGCTGGAGGAGCAGGAAGGAAAAAGCACCGTGGCGAGGGAGCTAGCTGCGGCCAAAGTTGCGCCGTATTACTGCATTTACTGTCGCTGAACAATCTCACACGACCAGCGTTGCTGACAACACACGCGCCACTGCAGTCCGCCCTCCCAGCACTTTTGCAGCAGACGAAAGGAGACACCCAGGCACTGCTTCTTCGATGTTTGTACAATCTGACTTGTGATAGCAAGTTGCTAGCACACATTCCGATGCGTCTCGTTATTCCAGCTCTCAAGGCAGCACTAGCACCCCACGAGGGAGACAAGTGTCAAGAAGAAAAAGGAGGTGTAAAGCAAAACGATGGATCCATGACGGCAGCGCTCTGTGCTGGCATCCTGCGCAATACCTCGACAGCTAGCGAGTGCTACGAAGATCTCAGTTCTGAGGCTGCAACGAAGTTCATGTGCGAATTATTTGCGGCCGGAACCACAAGGTGTCGCGAGGACGTGGCAGTGACAACTTGCAACCTCTTTCTGGGACGTGTCAACTCGCACTTGCTGCTTTCTCGGGGTGTTTTACCACTGGTGTTGTCATTGTGTGCACCTGGTTCGATATGCGCATCGGAAGCGCACGGAATGTGTTCGGCTGTGCTACGGAAAGTGGCTATCGCGCCCGGAAATGCCCAGCTGCTCGTGCGCGGTGATGCAGTGCGCCATCTCGTACTGCTCATGAACGAAACCTCTACCCTGTTTGTCAAGACAAATTGCGTTGCAACGTTTTGCCTCATCGCACAAAAGCCGAGCATGCTGACCGTGCTTGCTGCCCACGGAGTGATCGCTTCTGTGCTGGAGTTTCTGGAGCACGTGGAGCAGTCTAGCTCAACTGAAGACTCAGGTGTCGAAAGCATGTGCGTGGATCTACTATCGAAGCTCGCTCGTTTCTCAAATGCCGACGACCCACGAGAGCGTCGCCTTTCGTCCTTGCTTTACCGTGTCGTCGAGAAAGACGACCCAACGATGCCACCACCCTCGCGAAAGCGATGGAAACCTCTTCCAGCGAGTGCTGGCAAACTGACCGCAGCTTCCTGGACCGAGTAGTCGGAGGAGAGTTACCACCAACGTCAATCGCTTCATCGCTCATGATGACACGTAGCATGGCACCAGTTGTCACTCATGCGCCGAGATCCATTTCCTACGCAGGATATGCGATCGAAGTGGCTCACGTTGCGAGCTACATTGAAATGGGCACCATTGAGCCCATGCTCCCCCAGTTGACGCACTTGAGGACGAAGCGAGCGCAGTCCAGCTCGATATTGTTGAATTTACACCACCGCCTGTGTTTCCCAAGACAAGGACCCCATTCACACCACTGCCGATTTCGTCTCCTGCGTCAAAATTGCCTGGGGCGATTGCAAGTCCGATCAAGAGCACCATGGGGACGAAGCCTTTGGGTCTAAGAGTTGTGCCGCCATTGCCACCACGGCAATCAACCAGTTCCGAGGACGGGTCCCGCGCATCAACTCCCAGTTCTAAGTAAGCAAAAACAATCATCGAAGCGTCGCTGACAACGGCATTCCTGGAGCAATGCAGCGACAAACGAAGGCGCCAGCAGCGCCTGCAGTGACGGTGAAGCACCTGCGAGCTACAGGCTCATCGCTTTACAAGCGCTCGACGGCTCAGCACCTGACGCTGGTATCTGTGAAAGGCGAGGTGAAGGACCTGCCGTACGAGTGCGTCGCGGAAGCCTTCGGTGTAGAAAACCACCCGCACCTGCTGCATGCTCTCGAAGAAGGCGAGCCCGTACTGCGGCACCGCGTGCTGGAAGCTTTGTCAACAGTGCTTAAGGTACCGCAGGAGCTCGTCATGTTCCTCAAATACGGCGTCGTGGAGCTCGTGGAAGGCGGCATCACTTGCGCAGCTCTCGCGGAGGAGCCGTCCAATGCCAACAACAACCCCAGTGACAGTGACAAGGAGATACAGGAGCTATCTGCTCGAGTGCTGAGCGTCATCGCCGAGTCTCCGTGCGGCCAGGGAGAACTACTCAAGGGCGAGACAGTCACTCGTATCAAGCCCGTGTTTGCAGCTGCAGCAGACAAGACCACGACTCGATACCTCTACGACACGCTGCTCCATTTGTCCGCCAACTTTGCCGGCGCTCGTCAACTCACCACCGTTGGGTACTTGCCGGTCGTACTTGACCAACTCAAAGGCCCTCGCCAGAATGATGCACTGCGTCTGCGAGCACTTCAGTTGCTCAAGAACTTGGTGAACGACGGCGATGCAAGCACGGCGATGCGCGCCCTGGAGCTCGCTGTCGTGCCGCAATGTGCCAAGAGGCTGTTCTCCCCGAACTTTGAGGTACGTGTGGCTGCCTGCGACGTGCTGAAGTCGTTGGGATTCGCCGACAAGGCACGTAAGGCGGTGGTGGAGCACGGTGGCGTGGTGCCGCGACTCTGCGAGCTGTTGAGCGACCCGCAGTGGCAGGTGACGGCAGGTGCTGCTGGTGCGCTCATGAGTCTGGCGGCTAACGACGAAGTGAAGCGGCAGATCGTTGCGCACGAGGGTCTCGCAGGAGTGAACCAGTTGCTGCAGACAAATCGCGTGCCGGTGCAGTTGCATACGACCAAACTGGTGGCGGTCGTGACGGCGCTGCCTGCTGCGAGGAAGCTGCTGGATGTGTCTGCCACGACGCTGAGACTGAAGACGCTGATGCAGGACGCAGACCCGTTGCTGGCGAAAAGCGCCAAAGTGGCGCTGGCCGCCGTGCAGTGGCGGGCGTGAGCGGTTCAAGCATTTTGCAGGGGCAGTGACGTCAGATGGCTACACAACGGAAGTACAACCATAGGAGGGGTGGCGCATACGTTAATCAAATGTATTTCTTTTCTATACAAACAGCGTGATACTTGTGGGGGCGATTTTTCTTCCCGCTTTTTCGCCTTCAGTCAGCAGCTTCCAGTCCAAGTCTCAGCAGCCCCCTCTCTTACATAACCATGGTGCGTGTGCTCCGTTAGGCACTCCTTGCCAGGGGATAAATCTCTGACCCTCTCCCCCTTACCCCCTCGTAGTCGTCCGGAGTCGGTGTCGATGACGAGGTCATCACGCAGTTCAACGACTTTAAGCTCAAGCGCGCGCCGCACGACTTCCGCTACTTCATCTACAAGATCGTGGACGACTCGGAGATCGTGATCGAGTCCACGGGCCCCAGCACCGAGTCGTACCAGGACATGTCCGACAAGCTGGCGCAGGTGACGGATGACTGCCGGTACGCGCTGGTGGACCTGGACCTGACCACCAAGGACGGCCGCCCCACCAGCAAGATCGTCTTCCTGTCGTGGTCCCCCGACACGGCGCGCATCAAGAGCAAGATGCTGTACGCGTCCTCCAAGGAGGCCATCAAGCGCGTGCTCATGGGCGTGGGCATCCACCTGACGGCCACGGACGCGTCCGAGCTCTCGCTCGAGAGCATCGAGGACGGCGTCGCCAAGTTCCTGTAGACGGTGCGGGTAGGGACGAAGAAAGAGTGCGGAGATTGCGTCATTTGGTAGAGTGGAGTGGGGTCGTGGCGTGTGGTCCCCTCAACACAAACAAGGCTGGCGACGTCGCCAGCTACAGCTAGGGATTGAGTAATCGCAGCGCTTGCATTTGTTTTTCCCCACGGTGCGATGTAATGCGTGGAGTTCTCGTCAATATGCACAGCGCAGCTAGCTCTTCTTTGCTTTAGTCGTGTGTCGACGTGGCTTTGCAGAGACCAGTGGTCTCTCTGACCAGGTGGTTCTTATATGTATCCATGACAAATCTATCGATTTATCATCGATACCTGTGGGCTCACGTCGTTATAGCGAGGATCGCGCAGTTCTCAGATCGCTTCCAGCAGCAGCATGGCGCCCGCCGAAGCCGCGCAGGTCGTGGGCGTGTGCGTCTTCGTGGCCGCCGGCGCCTTCCTGTTCTCCGTGTATCTGCTGCCTCGCTGGCTGCTACGCTTTGTCGAGTGGAATTCCCACCCGTCTGTGCTCTGGAGCGTGCGCACGTCCGCTCGCGTGTGCTCGCTGACTATCGACGACGCGCCGTCCCCCGCCACAAGCGCCATCCTGGACGTGCTCAAGGAGTTTGATGTCCACGCCACTTTCTTCATCATCTCCAGTCACATCCAGGGCAACGAGGATGTGCTGCGACGCATCGTGAGGGAGGGCCACACCCTGGGCAACCACCTGACAGAAGACCGCGCCAGCATCTTGGACGAGCTCCACGTATTCGAGCAGAAGCTGCAGGAGTGCGACCGAGCCATCGCCGAGTTCCAGTCGACAGACGATTCAGAGCCTCTGCAGACGCAGCAGATTCGACTGGAGGAGAAGAAGGGAGCGGCGGTGGTGCAGCCGGTCAATGAGGTCAAGATGACCCCCAAGCAGACCGAGCTTCAAGTGGATGCGACCGGCGTCCGGATGGTTCACGACGCCCATGAGGGAGATCACGGCTCGGCATGGCTACAGGATCTGTCTGGGCAGCGTGTACCCGCACGACGCGCAGATCCGCAGCGAGACGGTGAACGCCATGCACTTGAAGGCGAGGACGGACTGCGGCTCGGTGATTATTGTCCATGACCGGTCGTGGACCATTGGCGTGCTGAAAGATGCGCTGCCGGTGTTGACGCGCAAGTTTTCCTTTGTGAGTCTAGACGAACTGGTGTCGCATCACAATCAGGACAAGCTGGCAAAGTAAATCTTGTTGCTGGACCTAAATGAACGCGTCGGGATCGAGGGAAGTGCTTTTCTTGGCGTCCTCGTTGGTTTGCTGCATCTCGACAGCCTCGGTGGTGTCTGGAGCTGAAAACTGCATGTGTTGGGCTAACATGAAGTTGCGGAAGAGCTGCGAAGAAGAAGAAGCACTCAAGTCAATAGACAAACATGATCCTTCCGTGCTCAGCAGCAGCTTACCTCGGTGTGGAAGAACTGGCGAAAGAAGTCGCGACATCCGAGCTCAGTGTGGGCATCCAGAAATGAATCGACCTCGAAGAGGAGGAACTCGTCGGCTTCCGTGGATATGTCATGGGATTCCATCGCAAAGTTCTGCTGAAAAGAGCAAAAGTAGTAAACAACGTCTCCAAACAGTGTCTCCAGGAACCACAACGAGGCCAGCCGAGTGCCTTCGTCTAGTGATGGATGTGGCGGCCATTGCATGCCGCTCTCATTCTCTTTGGGTTCCGCCAACATATCGGTCATAAAGTTGGGGCCTTTGCTGGGGTTGAAGAGATGCGAGTCAGCTCGAACGAGACGCGCGCTGTGGACTGCCGTATTGATGGCGCTTTCTAGCGACCGAACCTGTGACTCTGCAGACAAACATATTAGCCACATTTATTGCACTGGGTGGAGACGACGAGCAACGTACGCGGCAGTTCCGGAATCTCAACTTTCTCTGGCATGTAGACATCATCCGCGTCGATATCGATAACAATCGCTGGGGTCTCCAAGAGGTCAGGCGGATAGGCGTCCGATCCTGACGATGGCAGCGATTGGAGTTGTAGTGAAACCTTGTGAATATTGTAGAGGTTGTTCCCTAGTTCACAAAATAGAGGTCGAAGTCAATAAAGCAAAAGTTGCCATAGCCGCCATACCGAATGCGTGGACGTACGAATTCGATATCGCTGATCGGAGCCAGAATCCTTCTTCTGGTACGTGAGGACTCCTTCGAAACCGAGTAAAAATGGTGACGAGTTGGCCTTGGAAAATATGCCAGCATTACATAGATTCATGGCCGTCGCCGCGGGACATAGCGGCAAATAAAAATGCTTACAACATCCAAACACCGGTTTTGTCAGTCCGATTGAAGATGCTGACACAGGCAGTGAGCGCGTACCGTCAATTGAAAAGGCTTCAGAAACTCTCGGAGAGCTTCCCGATCAACACAACAGTCGACGAATGCTCGGACACCATTACGATCGATTTCCCAGCAAGAATGGAAGCCAGAATACTGATGAAAGTCTTTCATATCACAAGCAAAATAGATCAGGGTGATGGCGATATTTTATAAGCAGCGTCAGACTTACCTGGGAACTCATTTCCTTAAAGATATTGTGCAAAGGAAAGTCAATTTCAGGCAGAAATGGCTGCAGATAAAATCCGTCGTATTTTGCGCGCAGCTGCAGCCCGTTACTAGTAGAATTTGTGGCGAATGCTGACGCCACCGACTTTGCAATAAAGATCTCGGTCAAATTGTCCTGAAAACGATTGAGCAATTTCGATTGTCAGCTGAAAGCATTGCATCTAGTCACTGCTAGGCTCGTACCACTCCATTCGTTGCTAATTGCAACAAGAGGCGACGGCTCTTGTTGTAGGTCGGTCGAGTACTGACCACGCAAAAGAAGCGTGGGTAAAATAAACAGGAGTTTTTCGATGGACTTGCAGGCTCCGCTTCCAGCGTGGAAGCATCTACGACAGAATCCTGTTGCTCTTCTAGCGAATTTTGTCGTCTCCACACAGTTAGACACACGCAATATAAGTGACCGTCATTGTCCGTTTCACTCGGTCTGGGCAGAACAAAATCATGAAATGCCGGCTTCGGGGCTGTACACATGTTAGCACAACAATCAATGGCTTGCTTGAAATTGCACACTCACCGGAGGGCGGAGAGGCACGCTTTGTCGGAGAAGAAGGGTTCCCGATTAAAGATGCTCTCACATCATTCTTTAGCCAAAAGTTCTGTGAGAATAACCACATTCAGTGAACGTTAGAACCACGAATAAATAACACAAATGCAAACGCAAAGACCAATTGTGTCGGATGCAATTCCTCGGAGGCTTTTTGTTGGTCTCCAGCGCAAAATAACTCGTAGTTGACTTGATTCATGTTCTCAGTAGACTTGGTTAGAGGCAGCATTGAAGCGACAGAGATACTTCGAATGCCATGTTCAGCAAGCTCATGCACCACGAGCACGTGACTGAATTTGGAACGCTCTCCTTCTCCTTGCCCCCAAGTATTCCTTGGCAGACGCTGATGGATTGGTACAAGCACTGCGTTGGACTTGAGCTGAGTTCCGCTCTTCCTGGTAGATAGTTTCGGGATGGTTTCACTCTGTCTTTCTTGCTTGACAGCAGTGCTTTTTCTCACTGTTGCCTGAACGTGCTCACTCAGTCGGCGTAGCTGTCGGTCTGCCTCCAGGTCCTCAGTCTCAACCACTAACAGCACGTACAAAGTGGACGCTCGGAACTTGGGATAAACCACGGACTGCAGCCACTCCCACACGCAGTCCTGCGCTGCGCGAAACAGATTGGCGTATCGTGGGGGCGAGAAAGCCTCATTCTGCAGACGCATAATCTGCTGAAGTGTAGCACGCTTGACATCTTCAGGGACTTTTGTTACTGCATTGCTGACATCATCCCCTTCCTGCTCGGGGCTGGCAACGAGAAATCTGTTGAAAACGTGTCGAACGTGACGTTGCACTTCCTCAAATAACGCCACAGAGAACAGCGTCGTCTGAATCAGTGGCAGGAACCGGGTCTGCACGTGCACCCAGAAGCGTAAGTTGCCTTCCTCCTGGGAATTCCTGGCTGATAAACTTCATGAGGAACTGGGTCCTCCTTGAATCCACCAACACTTCAGCCAGCGGCAGTTCGCGCCGTGCTCGGAGCGCGTCACAAAGCTGCAGATACTCGTTGCTGCGTAGAAATTTAGGGAACGCTTCCCGTGTCAAATGGCTCCGAACTAGCGTCTCCATACCACAAAGAGGTCCAATGGACAGTACCCCAAAGTCACTGCATGCAACACCTTGGCTCGTAAGGCCTCAGCCGATGGAGGGAGCAGCAGTTGGTCCGTAGACTCTACAGTCTGGAGGTACGACGTGGCAATGTCCTTGGCCTACAGGAAGCGCGGGTGAGGGTATAAGACATGATAGAAGGGAGATTTCGGGTGCTTACAGCTCTCGGGAGCAGGTCTCGCCGCCCCACCAGCCGCTTGTACTGCCGCACTCGATGCAGGAAGGACAGACGCAGCTCCAGCGCCTGCGCCTCCCGCTCTGAGAAGCAGCGTAGGAAGAAGTCGCGGCGGAAAGCGTCCTTCGCGACCGCCTCCAGCGTCAGCTCCATCGCGCAAAAGTATGTTACGACCACCAGGTGGCCAATCAGAATAGCAAGGACAAGTTGAAGGCAACTCAACTCGTTCGGCGATGCACTTTGCTTTATTACCTTTGTCTTGGTTACACACATGGCTGTACTTCGGAATTTCAGCTCAATTCGCAGATATTGACGGGTCGTTGCGGCGCAGGGAATTGCTGTTGCAACGGCCCTGGTACTTGATGCTGCTGCTGAGGAGGCGGAAGCAGTTGACGCTGCACTGGCTGGTGGATCGGCGGCTGGGTCGTCATGGGCGCGGGCCCAAAGTCCATCGCGTGCCGATGCTCTTTTCCAAGCCGACGGTAGCACGAATCGCACAAGGCGTAGCGCTCACAATTCCGACAGGACCAGAACTCAGCGCGTGTGATCAGGAGACTGCACTCGCGACAAAAGACGTTGAGCTGCACCACGTGCTCGTTGAAAAAGTGGTGCAGCATCATCATCGTAGAGTGCTTGGCACGCCGCAACGAGTCGAACTGGTAGCCGGCGTACGAGCACAGCTGGTGGAACATGAAGCGGCTGCCGAAGAAGCGGGGACTTGCCTGCACCATGAAGGCACGAGCTCCTCCGGACGGCACGGTTTTCGTCGCCTTACCGGCCTTGGCACTAGCGGCATTTCCTCATCCCCTCACTGTCCTTGGCTTCATCGTCGCCGTCAACCTCCAACTCCACCACCAGCAAATCGTTTTTCAACCGCTGGACCGCGAACTGCAGTTTGTTGAATAATTCACGCAATTTCACGTTGACTTGTGGGGCTGCAGACACCTCTGCGGAAGGAGCTTCTTCCTTGATGCGCATGAGAACGTTACCGACAGCAAACTTTCCCCCTGCGCGAGCTACTTTGCCGTTTTTGGCGCGCGCTACCGCCATCTTTTGTTTTTGCTAGCCCGCTCCTTCTTCTCGTTCCTTGACACGATGCGCCCGAGAATTCGCTCCAGTTCCGACGGGATGATGTCTCCGTCAAAAATTGGCGGGAGTTGGTTCGCAGGCCACATCAGTTCGTCCGGGTTGACGGACTGTACAGTTGTGCCGCGAGTTGAGACGCCAACTCCATTCTCTTCCTTGACCGATACAAAAGAAGCAGACAGAGAAGAGTCCCCAGTTGCGGGAGACCGACACGCGCTATCACTGAAAAACTGGTCGTACATATTGGTCCAGCTTCTGACAATCCCTTGCTCCTTGGCCTTCTCAAGTAAACTGTTGTACCATCGACGCAGATGCTCCGCACTTGGAGTCTTCTGGAACGGTGGTCGACACCAAAACACGTAGCTGATGCGTTTCTGCGGTGGGCACGACCAAATATGCACGCGAGAGAAGCCGTGCCGCCGCACATAGTCAAAATACGCCAGCATAATTAAGTGATACGCAGCCGTCCGAGCAGACGCAGGCTTCAGATAGCGAACACTATCCAGATACGCCACGTACACACTGCGCCGATTGGCCTCTAGTTCGCACTCATCGCCAAACTCTTGAGCGTATATCGTGAAGAGACAAACTTCCATACCTTCGTGTTTCTGGAACAGATAGAGCCCACGCGAGAGATAGCTGATGTGAGCTGGAACACGCTGCGCACTGGTGTCGACGCCTGGTCGCATCTGACCTAGTGCCTGTGCATTCTCGTCGAATGCGTTCACGACTCCTTCCGGAACTGTCATCCGCTCACCTGGAAAGGAAAGCGCGCGTACATGTAATGTTTGTGCAGCTTCCTGCTCGCCGATATTTTCTAGACCACGGCGCAAAAGTCTTGAATAAATAAACTCAGCTCGCAACTTGGGATGTTGAGGCACGAGTTGTTCTGTGCGTTTTCGTCCGGATCGAGGTGTAGGATCTTACGCATGGGTGACTCAGGTGGCGGAGTTGACCGTTTACGACGGCACCGACACAGCGGGCACACATACGTCTCAGTGGGTTGTATAGTCATGTTACCAGACTCGTGCTGAGAAGCTTCATGGGCTCGGTACGCGCCAACCACGGGGTTGTACAGCCCGCACACCTGATGTAGCCACCGATCACACTCATCGCATTTCACCCACGGCTCCACTCCAGGCTCGCATTTCTTCCTGACGAGAGACTCCAGCAGGGCGTCAGTGTCATCGGCCCCTGGTTCTGTGGAGTTGTTGCGATCTCTTGCCATCCGCGTTCTGCACTTTTGACACCAAACACGAGTGCCGTCCTTAGTACTAAAGTAGACAGAACCCTTGCGGATGTCAGCGCTGCAACCTGCCGAGCACTGAAGATGCGGCTGAGCAACTGGCAAGCACTGCTGACTGCAAACAATACAGGTATTTCCGCGACATACAAGACAGGCGTGTTGTACACGTTGTCGTTTGCATTGCCGGGTTTGCTCTGCGCGCACTGCCTCATTAAAGCGTTTGAGCAAAACTTCAGCGTCGACGTGAACATAATGTGTGATCGGATTGAAGAGCATGGCGTTCTCAAACACTAGTCGGACGTCCGCAATAAAATCTTCAAGCTCCAGGTATTCTCCAGCAGCAAGGTTGTGTTTAATCGTACCAAGATCCATCGGGTGTTTCACGATTGTCGTGTAAGTCGGAAGCTCCAGCGCCACAGGGTCTACTGGAGAATTGAATACGCCATGCCGATTTCGCGGGTCAGCCATGAGCTTCAATAACAGGTCTGACACTTTTTCAAAACTTGTGAAGATACCTTCACGACGAACTGCCTGGATGTGTTGCGCGATCTCGTCTGCGGTCATCTGCAGCATCGGGTTCACTTCCACAGGTTGAACGTTGTGTGTTCTTCTGTCTGCAACTTGGCCTCCCATATAATTTGCTCGGAATTCAGTCTCAGGATCTCGCCATCCAATAGGCAGACTCCTGTTCTCACCAAGCGTACGGCAATTGTATGGGAGTGGCTCCATGAGTTTCTGGCTGATGCTCTGGCCGCTACTGCTCTTGGCCCGCACAACCTGGCGAGGAGTCACAGGCGGGACACCCACAGCGCCATTTCTCCTTCGGTGCTTGCGAGGTAAAAATTCTGGCGACTGCTTGATGCCATTTCCATGATCCACGTTTTCATTGTACGTGCGCTTTTGCTTGCTCGCTGGAGACTTTGCCTTCTTCTTGGGACTTTTTGTAACAAAGTTTGAGCGTGCACCTTTCCCAGCCAACGTATTCGCCATCGCAATTGCCTTCTCTTCTGCCGTCGCTCGTGGTGACGGCGGTGCATTCTTCGCTGCAATTTCTTTGGTTGGAGTTCCATTCCCAACGGATAAAGAGCGTCGTCGTGGCTGTTTCCTCGCCAACTGCAGTGGTCGGACTGTGATTGTGATCGGTCTCGGTAACAAATCCGGCCGCGGCATTGGACCTGATCGACGACGATGGGAAGGCACTGGGCAACTGAAGACGATCTTCGTCCACTCGGACTGCACGAGTCTCTCACTCGCTAATCCTGCTTCGACCGTCGTGTTCAATCTGCACCAGAGGACGTACTTAATGTACCTCGACAGGAACAAGTCCGTGGCTCCCACGCCGCACTCGATGAGTTCTGTACCGCATCACAGCATCAAACGTCAGTGGCAACATCAAACCAAACACCGCAGCAACAACGTACAGACAACACTTGCCTACAATGAGCCGCAGAATGTCGGCGCTGGGGCTCTCTCTGTCCCCGTAAAACAGCAAGAACGCCGCGTCCTCCTCGCCCAGCCGACGCTTGCGCACGCCGTTGGGCTGCTGCTCCCACACAATGGGCTGCCGCTGCTGCACCACCGGACGCTGCTCTTCGTGCTCTTCCTCTTCCTCATCTTCTGACTCGTACTCTTGGTCGTCCTCCTTCTCCTCCAGATCCTCCTCCGTCCTCCACTTGGGATGCCAAACCTCTTCCTCTTCCTCCACCTCCGCTTCTTCTTCTTCGTCGTCGCTGCTCTCAATCGTCACAATCTCTGGCTCGGGACTCTCCGCCTCCGCCTTGACCATAGGACTCGGCAGTGAGGACTTGACGACAGCAGCCGTAGTGGCTGCAATGGCTTCCACTTCACTGTCGCTGTCGCTCTCGTCGCTGCTGATGCTGATGTACACCTGTCCGTCCTCCACCGTCTCCTTCCACGCCACGGCGAGCGGCCGCTGGATGGCGCGCTGGCGCTCGGCCTCGCGCTCGCGACTCAGGCGCGGACACGCCAGCAGGCGACTCGCGGCCTCCTGCACCTCCATCGCGCTGCTCGTTGGTTGCTGGCTGCGCGCCCATACAAATCAATGCCAGGCCATACAGAAGCCGAGACAAATCAAGGCGCCGCCGACGATTGGCCGAAATCTTGTTTCGAAAATAGCCGACGTTCAACATGCTGCGTCGACTCTACCGAGCGGAGACTGCAGCAGTGAGGGCCAAGCAGCAAGCGGATGAGAGAAGCAGAGCTTTCCAGACAGGTAGTGCAGCGCGACTTTGATCGGCATACAGTCCGATTGCCACAGAGATCTGCTTCTCGACAACGTGGAGCATATCTCTAAATTTGGAAAAAAGATACATGGCTACAGTCGAAGGGACACGGTCGGGATCACACTTGACAACGTCGAAGCGAGCTGCCCGTAGTCTTGATGGAGGAGGACTTGCCGCCAACGCTGGCGAGTCCGTTGCTGTCTTCCGACCTCGGTCTCAGCTGCAGTGCTCTCGCCTCGTCGCGCGTGACGACACTGATGGGCGGCAGGAGGCCCCAAATGACCAGCAACGACACTTTCTCCGCCGGGCCACTTTGCAACTGGCGCTGGTTGGTCGAAGATGCACGCCCCGAGAGCTACTGCGCCCAAGAGAGAGTCTGTGGATCCGAGCGGCTTCCACCACCTGCCGGACCTCAGTTGCCTGGCGTCCGTCGGAGGTGATGCCGCCCCGTCGTAGGCTGGCCGCTGAGCGCTCCGCCGCATCTTCTTGGGCCGCCGGTTGCAGTGTCCACATCGCCGTCGCCCCCTCCCCCAGCGTTGACGTTGTCCACGTCCAGCAGTGCGCCCACACTGGAAGCCATGGCCGGGACCGGTTTCCTAGTCAAGCGAACCAAGTGGACGCGTCGACTGGTCATCACCAAACAGCCAGCGTCCGAGTTCTACAAGGACGAAGGCGGAAAGGCCAATGCGCTGGAAGTGGAAGTGACGCTGGTCGAGTTTGACGAGCACGGGGAGCCAGCTCGCTCCCCGACGAAGACTTCATTGACATCCCGCTGCGGATCTTGCTGTTCTTCGAGTCGGGCAAGCGCGTGGATGACACGGACCAAGAGATCTTCCGCTTCGTGGGCAACGACTACGACTCGATTGTCATTCGTGCTGGAACACGCAAAGCTGCGGTGCAATTCCGATTGGAGAAGGTCAGTCGACGCAAGGACGGCCAGCGATTCAAGCTGCGGATCGAAGTGGACCAAGAGCAATGCACTGCGAACGTTGCGGATCTTACTCCTGTCTTCACGAACGCGATCTGCGTCTTGTCCAAGCGGAAGCATCCAAACACGTACACAGCTGACGCAGCTTCCCGTGCGAAGGAGCCTGCTCCGAAGTTGATGAGGCGAGGTGGGGTGCACGGACATTACTAAAAGTCTTACTGACGCGCAACCTGTTTTTTTTTCCAGCAGATTTGATTCGTTTGGAGGAGAAGATGACCGGGAAGTTCGACGCACTTAGTGCGCAGCTCCACCACGTTTGTCAGCTTGTCCAGAAGCAGGTTCGTTCGCTTGCCCACTTTGACTTGTATCCGCAACACAAAGCTAATCCTGCAACGTGGTGCAATTTCCCGGTTTCCCGCACTAGAACGAGCTCATTGTCCGGTGCCTGGGTCCAATGCATCCGATGGGAACGCCAATGCACGGCCCGCCCAGCGACAATGGCAACATACTCGAGTGGCTTCTTCGGTCTGGCCCAGACGAAAGCGCATTCATCAAGACGGAGGTTAACCAGCAGCTCTATCCGAGCTCATCCATGCCGTACTTTGAAGTCCCAGATGATCCATGCCACGATGAACCGACAACAGCCGTCTCGCCTGAGCAAGCCGCTTCCCCGTCGCCGACCATTCCTGCTGATGCCCACACTATTGACTTGGCATCACCTCCGATCCCGTTTAGCGACATCTGAGCCACAGCTCGGCGGCGCTAGTGTGCATCAAAAGACTGTAGGTTTTCCCTCCTTTTCGTTGGAGGACCGACTCACCGAACTCTGCAAGGAAATACAACTGCGGCTCGCGTGGCCTGCTCTTTTTTCTCATTTTACCTTCGTGATGTTCTCCTTGACCATTTTACTCTTTTGGTAACTGAGGCGTCGGGTTGGTGCCCGTCTCGAGGAAGTGGCGGAAGTCGCCCACCACTTGGGCCAAGTTGCCTGCTGTCTGGATCTGCCGGTGCAGATCCACATTCTTGGGACTCTTCTCCATGAGATTCAGAAGTTTCTCTTTTCTTCTCAGCTGCAGCAGTATACACTCAATTAATCATCTAGACAATGACCACCTTCGAACAGCAATATTCTCCCGTACAATTTCCTTGTAGAGCTCATCGCACACAGAGTTAAATTGCTCCAACTTCTTGACCACTTGGTCTTCCACACCCGTCTGAGCGTCTCCCTCGCTGTCCAAAGCGCAGCACACCATAGCGTTATCGAAAGAAACCATACTTCCAAGAGAAACCGGGAAGGTTACGCACGGAGTCTGCTCCTCGGACTGCACGAGCGTCAGACACTCGGACACGAGCTCCTAAAGCATACAACACAGTCAATTGAGAAGGCTTCAGGGAGACAGAGGTTCTTGAACTCGGTAAGCGGATGCTACACACGTCGAACTTGGTGCAGACGTCCTCCACGCGCAGCTTGAAAGGCTTGTTCGGGTCCTTGGCCGTCTCGCTCGTCAGCATCACATTCGCCATGGTTGCCTCCTGTGCGTCTATTGCAAACTAATCGCTCAATCATTCCAGCACAACTGTTCTTGAAATGACTATAACTTTCTTATTATCTTGCGCTTTGTATACTCCCCCTTTACACCGGAAACTAACGCAGCAAGCAAGGGCCAAGGCAGCGGAAGCATGGCGGGCCAACGCAAGCTGCTGAGCGAGATCGACCGCACGCTCAAGAAGGTGAGCGAGGGCGTGGACGTGTTTAATGATATCTGGGACAAGGTGTACGCGGCTACGGCCCAGAACCAGAAGGAGAAGCATGAGGCGGACCTGAAGAAGGAGATCAAGAAGCTGCAGCGCTTCCGGGACCAGATCAAGACGTGGATCGGCAACTCGGACGTCAAGGACAAGCGGCCGCTAGTAGATGCGCGCAAGCTTATCGAGCAGAAGATGGAGGAGTTCAAGGTGTGCGAGAAGGAGACCAAGACCAAGGCCTACTCGAAAGAGGGGCTGGCCCAGGTGGAGAAGCTGGACCCGGAGCAGCAGGCCCGGATGCAGAGCCACGCCTGGATCCAGGACTGTCTCAATCAGTTCAATGTGCAGATCGAGGCGCTCGAGAGCGACGTGGAGCGGCTACACTCGGCCAAGGGGCGCAACCGCAACAAGGCCGAGATCGAGGAGAAGGAGAAGCTGCTGTCTAGGCATAAGTGGCACATCCTCAAGCTCGAGCAGATCAACCGACTGCTAGACAACTCGGCGCTAGAGCCCGAGCAAGTGGACGAGCTCAAGGAGGACGTTGAGTACTATCTGGAGGCCAACGAGGAGCCGGATTTCTTGGAGACGTATGGGGAAGACGACATCTACGAGCTGCTGGATCTGGACTCGCTGGGGGCTGCTGCACAAGTGGCGCTGCCGACGGAGCAGGATGTGGGGATTGACGACGCGAGCTCGACCCGCCAGCGGCAACGTCAGCTCCACCTGCTCCCACTGGACGCGGCAAGACGCCGAGGAAGAGTCAGACGTCGTCGCTGTTGACAGGTATCGGCCGTGCAGGTGCAGTGAAGCCGATTGATCTCAAGACGTCGACGCCGAGTCGCTCCAGCAGCTCAAGCAAGAGCGACACGTCGCCGCCCAACGGAGTCAAGTCGGATGACCTCAAGATCGGCAAGGGACGGACCACGCCGCAGCGAGCAAAAAGCGGCTCGGCCTCGTCGGACAAGGGAGCGAACAAGGCCCCCACTCCTGTGGCAGCATCACCCTCTGTCTCCGAGCAGCGAACTCCTGTGCGCAAGGTGTCACCACCCACACCGCAGCGCACACCGTCGCCCAGTATCGCCAAGGGACAACCCGCAGGGACCAGCTCGTCGTCCTCATCGGCGTCACCGTCAGCGAACAAGCCTGTTTCGGCTCCTGCACCGTCACCTGCTGCCTCCAACGCGTCGTTGCCGCCTCCCGTGCCTACGCCATCTCCTGCTACCAGTTCCAGCGCCCCGACGATCGCCATTCCCCAGACGACAGCAGCTGCATCTGGCGCACCAGCGGCTACCCCGACGGTGGCGGCATCAAAGCCGCTGCCTGCGGAGGCATCGCCCGAACTGACTGAGGAGCAGAAGCAGGTGCTGCGGTTGATCGACGAGAGCTTTCACTTCATTCCCGAGAGCCGCGACTCGGAAAAGGCCAACCGCTACGTCCCGCGCAACTTGTACCCGACGCCGGCATCATTCCCAGCCACGCCGTCCACCTTGTTCTCTAGCGCACCGATCTTTGAGAAGTTGGACGTGGACACGCTCTTCTTCATCTTCTACTACCAGCAGGGCTCGTACCAGCAGTATCTGGCAGCACGCGAGCTGAAGCGACGAACATGGGGCTACCACAAGAAGTACAAAACGTGGTTCAAGCGCCATGAGGAGCCGCAGGTAACAGGGGAGGACTACGAGCAGGGCACCTTTGTCTACTTCGACTACGAGACCGGCTGGTGCCAGCGCATCAAGACGGAGTTCACCTTTGAGTACAGCTATCTCGAAGACGAGCTGCAGTAGCTTACAAGCCTTCGCACAGTAAAAGTAACAGTGTCCACACCATTCCCATCTGTGCCCATGAGCAGCAGCGCCGTGAAAAAGTACTGGAGGGGGGATTAGTGTCATTCTCGATCCTTCCAAGCACATGGCGGACTACGCGATCTCCCTCGAAAGTGTGCAGGCTGCAGCCCAGCGCATCGACGGCTATGCCCACCGGACGCCCGTGCTCACTAGCCATGCGCTAGATGCGATCGCGTCCGAGTCATCCCCAAAGCGGCTCTTTTTCAAGGTGCCCGCTACTATTGTGCACGATGATACGCGTGTTTGACGGCATTGACCTCGATTTTGATCAGTGTGAGAACCTGCAGAAGGTCGGCGCGTTCAAGTATCGGGGCGCTCTGAACGCCGTCAAGAAGTTCCTGCAGGAGAAGGAGACAAGTAGCGACAAGGACAAGGAGGCCCCGACATTCGTCACGCACTCGAGTGGAAACCACGCCCAAGCATTGGCGTTAGCTGCTAGAGACGCTACTTGCAAGGCTGTGATTGTCATGGTGAGGAGAATTGGAGGAGCTCTTGTTGTGTTGGACTCACCTTGTTCTGTCGGTTGCAGCCTGAGAACTCGCCGAGTGTCAAGCAGAACGCTGTACGAGGTTACGGCGCAGAGGTTGTGCTGTGCGCCCCGATATTGGAAGCTCGCGAAGACGCGGCCCACAAAGTCGAGAAGGACCGAAACGCTTGCTTCATCCATCCGTCCAACGACCCAGATGTGATGAGCGGCCAAGGCACCGTCGCGTTGGAGCTGCTGGAGCAGGCCAAGGAGGAATACGGCGTCGACTTGGACGCTATCCTTGTGCCAATTGGAGGCGCTGGGCTTTGCTCTGGTGTTGCCATGGCTGCCAAGGTATGATCATAGCATATAGCAGCAACAACGGTGTGCTGAGCATTTGTTGGTTGTATTGCAGTCCACTCAGCCTGGAATCAAGATCTTCGCTGTGGAGCCTGAGGGCGCTGCTGACGCCTACAACTCGTTCCAAAAGGGACAGCTAATGGGTCATACGGGTCCTGTCAACACTGTTGCTGACGGGCTCCGCACGACGTTGGGTAAGAAAAGTTTGGTTGGCAAGAGCTTTAGACGACGTTACTGATGCCAAGACAAACTTTGTGTGCTGACAGGTGACAATAACTGGCCGATCGTTCGCGATTTCGTCGACGAGATCCTGCTCGTGTCCGACGACGAGATTGTTGCGGCGATGAAGCTGATCTGGGAGCGCATGAAACTGGTACGCTCGATCCTTTGCTTGCTCTCGGAAGTTCGCTCAGTTTTTGATTGCTCGGTAATAGGTTGTGGAGCCCAGCGGAGCTGTGGCGACTGCAGCTGTGCTCGCGAACAAGTTGCCTGCTGGGGTCAAGAACGTGGGCATCGTGTTTTCAGGCGGCAATGTTGATTTCGAGAAGCTGCCGTGGACGTCCACACCTTCTGCCTGAGCAAACTGAGAGCATGGACTTAGCGCTTCCTGAAAGCCATTTCCATTTTCTGCGCTGTCTTCATGAACTGGTGGACTGTCTAGTCGTCTAAAGCACGTAATTCCAGATCACGTACACCGCAATGAGGTACACGAATCTAGGAATGTGCCAGCCAGCAGGCTTCTGCACCTCTGGCTCCGGAGTAGCAACACTGAGGAGTTCTTCTGCAGCAGCCTTCGAAAGCTTATCCGATCCAGGCGTATCAACATGCACGGCTCCATTCGAGTGCTTTTCCATTTTCAAGCGCTTCCTGGCAGCAGCCGGCAGCGAATCCGTCTTTGCAGGCTCCGGACGGCGACGGGAGGAGGATGCCACCTCGCCCTGGAGCTGACGCATTCCCAGCAGAATGGCCTGTTATGTCAAATTCAAATCATGAGTTTCAATAGATCTTCACGACACCAATGCCACTAAACTGCACGCACCTGGTTGCTCTTGAGCAGCTCGAGGCTCAGAGCAAAGTTCTCTCGGGCCAAGTCTTGGTGGAAGTATCCTCCAACAGCACGGCATCCATTCAAGAAAGGAGGCAGCGCCGAGTGCAGCACGGTAATAAAGTCGTGCACCGTCATCCTCGGGAAGAGGTAGGGCGGCAACTGGCCGTCTCCGTAGATAAGGTTGAGCTCAGTGATCAGACAAAGCGTTCCGCCAGTGAGGGACCAAGCACGCGCCTCGCCCGCGCTGTCGCCCATGGTCAGCATGAACGTGAGTACGGCCCAGATGGCGTAGTAAGTCAAGGCCCCGACGAGCGCCTCCAGCTGCACGTTGGCCAGGTCCTTCTCCACGGCGTCCTCACCGAAGTGGTCGTACAGCGGCCGCTTGTTGGCGTCTCCTAGCACATCGAAAGCCAAGCGAAGGCGGTTGAACTCTTCGGAGGCGGTGGCCGACGGGTTCTTGTCTGGGTGGAGCTCCACCGAACGCACGCGGAAGGCGCGCTTAATGTCTACGTAGGGGGCATCTCGGTCGACGCCCACGATATGGTAAAATTGTCTCCTTGGGACTGGAAGTCGTACGTCTGCACGGCACCAGCACAAATTCAGTAACCAACAAATATTCCCACGCGAGAACTGCAGCAGACGCACGATGGTGACAGCGGCCAGCGCCACGAGGAAGCCCACGGCGTACAAGAACGCGCGGCGCTTAGGGAAGCGGCCAGGCTTGAGGATCCACGACACGATCGGGGAGACAACGAACATGTGCAGAAGCAGGTTCTGCGACGAGTCGGAGGTGGTCATCTTGGCAGGCGGAGGCAGACGCGCTGGGGCGGGGCTTAGTGGGCAGCGCCAACGACTCGGTACGTGGCAGACTTGGAACTGGTGATGAAGCGGGTGATGGGGAGCATGAACAGCTGGGTTCGCGGAAGTTCGACTTGGTGTTTGTATGCCGCAATGTACGCTTTGTTTTGAGGGTGTATACGGGAAATTGTTCGCATGCTGCACTCATGCTCGGCCAGCGCAAAGCTTTCCACTGGCAACCGCGTTCACAGCAAAACGGAAGTCAAGTCGATCAGCCACAAGTAGTTCTAGCAGTAGCAATCTCCGTCTTCGCCAAACTTTTCCAGACGCGGCAAGGGTTGGGCTGCGTCGATTCATCCGCATGCTCGTTCTCGCCGCTACCTTGGAAAGCTTGTGTACAGACCTCATTGGCTTCCGTGCGCACACGCCCCTCCGCAGTGATTCCTCTGTGACGACGGCAGGTCCAAGTGCAAGTACTCAACCGCAGCGTGTCCGTACACTTGCCGTGCTGGCTTCCCGGCCAGTCAGTTCCGACGCCAAGCAGAACTATATCGCTTGGCGTTAAACATATTTCGCGACTCGCCTGGACTCGAGCCTGCCTCGGGAGGCATCGTCTCGAACCAGCTCGCAGCATCGACTCGTAGCAATGCCCCGCCCTGACACGGTCAACTTGCGCAGTGACGCGCGCGAGTGCCAAGCGCGGGCTTGAGCAGGCGCAGCAACTGGATGTCGTTCAGTGGTTGAAGTGAGCCACGTCCGAGAACGAGCTGCCCCGACGTGCAGCGCGGCGATGGTGAACGCTGGCCAAGAAGGGCATGAGCAGCAAGAAGTAAAGCAATGTCGGACTCGACCAAGCGAGAATGCACCGTTCCTCTCGGTACTAATGAGCAATCCCTGCGTCCCGCCATTGCCCTCGAGGCTGAAGTCTCCCCTTGATCAGGGCATTGTCGGCGGTACCACCGCCTCGCAGTGTCTCTACAAGCTTCCTTGGGCAGGAATCAGCGCAGGCTCGAGGCGCAGCGTGAGCTCAGTGTAGATAAGAGGTTACAGAGAGGCTTGGTGCCAGCCGTCCTGTGGTTGCAAGTCTACCAAGCAGAGGGCCGAGTTCCTCTTGGCTGCTACGCTCGAGCTAATCATGGCAAACATGGCATGGCTTGTCGTTGGGGAAGACGGTCTAGGCGTAGCAGAGATACGCACGTGGGCATCGTCGGAAAGCATGTGGCTGCTGAAGAAGCTTGCATTTCACGGCGCTGCGTGTTGCATCCGACGCCTTCTTTTGCGTGGTGCCTGCTCGCATTTCGACTGTGGAGATCCGTGAGCCATGCGGCTTGAGCACTCAGCTAGCGGCGACCGAGCCGAATCGCGTCATCGCGGCGCGGGTCTCTGCAAGCAGAGCAGCAGCGAAGGCCATCGAGCGTCTCCGAGCCAAGGGGCTGCACCGTCCTCGACACCCGCCCCTGTTTAACACCGCCCCTATCCAGAATATACAATGTGTTCCGGCATGACAAGAATTCGCGCAGTGCCAGCCATTTGCTGTGTTAAGACTTCCCCTCTGTCGGCATATCTCTGCTCGAGGCGTGACGTAGGCCGTCGACGCGCAAGGCGAGCGGGCTCGAGGACGAGCAGCTCACTCTGCAATCTGCCGCCCAGCACGCAAGGCTCAGCACTCGCAAGCCCGCTGCCGACGGACACGCGCCGGCTCCCGTCTCTTACTACGCATTCGACCGCATGGAGAAGATGAACACCAGCGCCGCCGCCTCGATGCCCCAGCTGCGCACCCACAAGACGCGCGAGCTGCTGGCCGCCGTGCCCAAGGTGACGACCCAGCAGCCGAGCGTGCTACAGTCCATGTGGATCGGCGCCACCGCCGGCATGGGCGGCATCATCGCCGTGTACCCCGTGGACGTGGTCAAGACGCGCATGCAGAACAGCCGCGTGGCCGCCAGCGCCGTGCAGACGCTCACCACCATCTTCCGCCAGGAGGGCGTCGGCTCCTTCTACAAGGGACTGGGGCCGCAGCTCTGCGGCACCATCCCGGACAAGGCCGTGTCGCTGGCCACGCGCGAGTTCGTCAAGAGTTTCTTCGACAAGCCCAACGAGTTCACGGCATCGCTCACGTCCGCCGCCGTCTCTGGCGTGATGCAGTCCGTCGTCATGAACCCCGTCGAGGTCGTCAAGGTGCGTATGCAGCTGGACAGCACGCTCAAGCCCCTGGGGGTGGTCCGTGAGCTTGGCGTGCAGGGACTGTACGGGGGTACTCGGCCTGCCTGTGCCGTGACGTCATGTTTGCGTCCACCTACTTCACGCTCTACGACATGGCCAAGACGCAGCTCGGCGTGCAGGACGGAACCTCGCTCGGCTGGTCCATGGTAGCAGCCTCCACTGCAGGTATCCCCGCCTTCCTGTCCACTCCACTGGATCTGCTCAAGACCCGCATGCAGTCCAAGGACGCTACGGTCCGAGGATTCATGAACACGTACAGGCAGGTCTCTGCAGAGGGCGGACTCAGTGCACTCTTCGCCGGCTGGGGCCCGTGTGAGCCGTATCGCACCACAGTTCGGCATCGTGCTCGTGAGCTTTGACTGGCTGTCGCACCGCTTCAGCAAGCCTGTCATGCCCGAGCCTGCCGATGCCGACGCGTACGCCGACTATTAATTGGACTGCTCTCCCAAGTCAACCCCTCTTATTAGTTGCCGCGACGGTGCCAACATCCACCGCGAGCTTTCAGGTTTCGTCGAGATAACATATCTTCTACACTAGTTCATGTCTAAACTATGAAAATATTCCCCCACAGCTTGTGTTGTACGAGTCGCTTCTTCTTGAGTGCTTTAGTGATCGTGATGGCAGCGAATTCGTTGGAGGTGAGCAGCAGATCGCGCCAGGGCTGAACCCGATGGTTGCAGTTTGCGGTGGATCAGAGAATCCTGGACCGGATCACCAAAATGCATTGCTGGCCGTGCTGGTGCTGCTTCAAGATCTCTTCGTGGCAAAGAGAGTTGGGATCACGTCGCGACACGATATCGGCTGCACGAGTCTATCTTAGACAACTACAAGAGACTTGCTGTCTGTCCGTTTGTCTGTCGGTCGGTCGGTCCGTCGCCGAGTTTCGATGGACAAGATCCGGCGCTGCCATTGGCTGCCGAGCGCCAGCGATGGCGGCGCCCATTCGCCGAAAGAGTTTCGGCCAATCGCTGCCGAGCGGAGCGAAGGCGGCCCGAGAAGTGGACCACACCAATTCGTACTTTACTGGAATAGTAGGGTGGTCCACACCAATAGTAGGGTGGTCCACACCAAACGTACTTAATGAAGAGGTCGATAGTAGTCCCCCCTCCTCCTCCCCCTCAACAAAACCAAACGCGATGGAGCGTGGGAACGTTACCTGCGCTCGCTACCCTGCCGAATTGACGCGTGCGCCGCTCGACCTCGACGGCCTTGGCAACCAGTGCCTCCGCTGCGTTTGCTGCGAGCTCCTCGAGTGGGACGCCTTCGAGAGGCCACGCGCCAGGAGTGCATCGCGGCGGTGTCGGGCGTGCGACGGCCAGCGCCGCTTCTGGCACAGCACCGCCGCCGAGCAGCCGCTGCCACGGTTGGACCGGCGGCAGGAGACCATGGCCCTGGTGGCAGTCACCATCGGCCCACCGCCGCTGCCGCCGCCACTACCACCTCGCGAAGCTCGCCACCGTCGTCGACGCCGCCGAGTCCGCCAGCGACAGACCGCGCGTCGCTGTCGCTACCATCAGGCGTAGCCTATTGGCTGTAAATAACCAACATCAATACACCCATTTTCAATTGGGTTAAATTTGTGTCATATTGTGAATTGATCCAAAAACAGTGGTAGAACGGCAACAGCGTAAAGTTCGGATAGGACCGTGATGACGATCGTGGTCGTGGTCGTTCCAGGTGATAGTCGTCCGTTGGCCGACCCGTGCGAGGAACCAAACGATGAGGATATCCTCTCTTTCTCTGATTTTGTGCTTGCCGTTACAGAGGGTCGGCATGAAAACCGCGCTGACCTTGGCAATGACTACATTAAGATTCCTGCTGATATGCTGATCCCGAATCCTCCTGTAGAAGACGAGGACGGGAAATTTCTCCAGGGGCAATACCAAGGTATGACCCGCATCATTGACGCAATGTATGCCGACGTTGCCAATCCGGAGGTAGCGGCAGGTGATTATTTTGCCAGTCGGACGATTTTGACGACTACGAATGAGACGGTACGGAGAATCAACGAGGCAGTCGCAGCTCGACTTCCGGAGACAGCGCGGGAGTGTTTGTCGGTGGACTTGGTGGAGGATGATGACGGAACGTTTTTCGAGCAGGAGTTCCTCCACTCGGTGAACAGGAACGGGATTCCACCTCACAGACTACTGCTCAAGAAGGGCATCCCCATCATGATGATGAGAAATCTGAACCCGGATCTTGGACTGTGCAACGGAACGCGTCTACGAATCGTCGACTTGAAGGACCACGTCTTAGAGCAACAATTATGACTGGAGAACGAACAGGCCAAGAAGTACTCATCCCGAGAATTATGTTCGTGAGCGACGACGACAGCTCCGACTTCCCCTTTCGGCTACGACGAAAGCAGTTCCCCGTGCAACCAGCATTCGCCATGACGATTAACACGGCCCAAGGTCAGACGGTGTTAAACTTGGGGCTGTACTTGGCTTCCCGTGCTTTTCGCATGGCCAGTTGTATGTGGCGTTGTCTCGCGTGACGTCCCGAAGCAAGTTCAAGGCATTGATTGAGTATCCAGAGTTCGTAGACCCGGACGGAGGAGTGTACACAAGAAACATCGTTTACACGCAGATTTTCGATTAGGAGTCGAGGTGTATTTCTAGGCTAGATGTAGTAGTTTGCCACTACGAACTAGAACCTAGCTTTATGTTGGACAAATGACACTTGGCAGCTTTCATGAAACATTTTATTCGCCTGTATTATTTAGATTGCACTACTTAGTAGTTCGTGTAGAAAGCTGAATCATCCCGCCGGAGCGTAGCGGAGGGCGGTCCACACAGCTGCATCCAACCATAACCCACCGCCGCGTAGCGCGGCGCTCAGCTAGTCTTAGACTACTACTAGAGACTTGCTGTCTGTCCGTTTGTCTGTCAGTCTGTCGGTCGGTCCGTCGCCGAGTTTCGATGGACAAGATCCGGCGCTGCCATTGGCTGCCGAGCGCCAGCGACGGCGGCGCCCATTCGCCGAAAGAGTTTCGGCCAATCGCTGCCGAGCGGAGCGAAGGCGGCCCGAAAGTGGACCACACCAATTCGTACTTTACTGGAATAGTAGGGTGGTCCACACCAATAGTAGTGTGGTCCACAAACGTACTTAATGAAGAGGTCGATAGTAGCCCCCCCTCCTCTCCCTCAACCAACACCAAAGCCAAGCGCGATGGAGCGTGGGAACGTTACCTGCGCTCGCTGCTCTGCCGAGGTCACGCGTGCGCCGCTCGACCTCGACGGCCTGGGCCACCAGTGCCTCCGCTGCGTTTGCTGCGAGGAGCTCCTCGAGTGGCATGCCTTCGAGAGGCCGCGCGCCAGGAGCGCATCGCGGCGGTGTCGGGCGTGCGACGGCCAGCGCAGCTTCTGGCACAGCACCGCCGCCGAGCAGCCGCTGCCACGGTTGGACCGGCGGCAGCGGCTGGTGGCGGTCACCATCGGCCAAGTCGGTTAAATTTGTGTTTATTGTGTATTGCTACAGAAACAGTGGTGAAACGGGCAACAGCGTAACGTTCGGATAGGACCGGGATGACGATCGTGGTCGTTCTAGGTGATAGTCGTCCGTTGGCCCGCCCGCGCGAGGAACCAAACGATGAGGATATCCTCTCTTTCTCTGATTTTGTGCTTGCCGTTGGAGAGGGTCGGCATGAAAAACGCGCTGGCCTTGGCAATGACTACATCAAGATTCCTGCTGATATGCTGATCCCGAATCCTCCTGTAGAAGACGACGAGGACGAAATAGCTCCAGGGGCAATACCAAGGGTATGACCCGCATCATTGACGCAATGTATGCCGACGTTACCAATCCAGAGGTTGCAACGGATGAATATTTTGCCAGTCGGACGATTTTGACGACTACGAACGAGACGGTACGGAGAATCAACGAGGCAGTCGCAGCTCGACTTCCGGAGACAGCGCGGGAGTATTTGTCGGTGGACTCGGTGGAGGATGATGACGGAACGTTTTCGAGCAGGAGTTCCTCCACTCGGTGAACATGAACGGGATTCCACCTCACAGACTACTGCTCAAGAAGGGCATCCCCATCATGATGATGAGAAATCTGAACCCGGATCTTGGACTGTGCAACGAGACGCGTCTGCGAATCGTCGACTTGAAGGACCACGTCATTAGAGCAACAATTACGACTGGAAAACGAACAGGCCAAGAAGTACTCATCCCGAGAATTATGTTCGTGAGCGACGACGACAACTCCGATTTCCCCTTCCGGCTACGATGAAAGCAGTTCCCCGTGCAACCAGCATTCGCCATGACGATTAACAAGGCCCAAGGTCAGACGGTGTTAAACTTGGGGCTGTACTTGCTTCCCCGTGCTTTTCCATGGCCAGTTGTATGTGGCGTTGTCTCGCGTGACCTCCCGAAGCAAGTTCAAGGCGTTGATTGAGTATCCAGAGTTCGTAGACCCGGACGGAGGAGTGTACACGAGAAACATCGTGTACACGCAGATTTTGATTAGGAGTTGAGGTGTATTGCTAGGCTAGATGTAGTAGCTTGCCACTGCGAACTAGAACCTAGCTTTATGTTGGACAAATGGCTCTTGGCAATTTCATGTATTTTATAAAACATTTTTTTACGGCTGTAGATTAAACTACTTAGTAATTCGTGTGAAAAGCTAAATCATCCCGCCGGAGCGGAGGCGGGCGGTCACACAGCTGCATCCAACCATAACCCACCGCCGCGTAGCGCGGCGCTCGGCTAGTCTTAGACTACTACTAGAGACTTGCTGTCTGTCGGTTTGTCTGTCGGTCCGTCGCCGAGTTTCGATGGACAAGATCCGGCGCTGCCATTGGCTGCCGAGCGCCAGCGACGGCGGCGCCCATTCGCCGAAAAGAGTTTCGGCCAATCGCTGCCGAGCGGAGCGAAGGCGGCCCGAAAGTGGACCACACCAATTCGTACTTTACTGGAATAGTAGGGTGGTCCACACCAATAGTAGGTGGTCCACACCAAACGTACTTAATGAAGAGGTCGATAGTAGCCCCCATTCCTCTCCCTCAACCAACACCAAAGCCAAGCGCGATGGAGCGTGGGAACGTTACCTGCGCTCGCTGCTCTGCCGAGGTCACGCGTGCGCAGCTCGACCTCGACGGCCTGGGCCACCAGTGCCTCCGCTGCGTTTGCTGCGAGGAGCTCCTCGAGTGGGATGCCTTCGAGAGGCCACGCGCCAGGAGCGCATCGCGGCGGTGTCGGGCGTGCGACGGCCAGCGCAGCTTCTGGCACAGCACCGCCGCCGAGCAGCCGCTGACACGGTTGGACCGGCGGTAGGAGACCATGGCCCTGGTGGCGGTCACCACCGCCGCTGCCGCCGCCACTACCACCTTGCGAAGCTCGCCACCGTCGTCAACGCCGTCGAGTCCGCCAGCGACAGATCGCGCGTCGCCGTCGCTACCGCCAGGGCCAGACCATTGGCTGTTAATAGCCTTCGCGAATACTTTCGTTTCATTTCGGCCAAGTCGGTTAAATTTGTGTTATATTGTGTATTGATCCAAAAACAGTGGTAAGACGGGCAACAGCGT
This sequence comes from Phytophthora macrochlamydospora, assembly GCA_011947325.1. NCBI lineage: Eukaryota > Oomycota > Peronosporomycetes > Peronosporales > Peronosporaceae > Phytophthora > Phytophthora macrochlamydospora. The sequence continues at coordinate 948 of JAAVTH010000486.1, read as the reverse complement.
AAAGTTCGGATAGGGCTGTGATGACGATCGTGGTCGTTCCAGGTGATAGTCGTCCGTTGGTCCGCCCGCGAGGAACCAAAATGAGGATATCTTCTCCTTCTCTGATTTTTTGCTTGCTGTTGGAGAGGGTTGGCACGAAAAACGCGCTGACCTTGGCAATGACTACGCCAAGATTCCAGCTGATATACTGATCCCGAATCCTCCTGTAGAAGACGACGAGGACGAGGAAATAGCTCCAGGGGCAATACCAAGGGTATGACCCGCATCATTGACGCAATGTATGCCGACGTTGCCAATCCGGAGGTTGCGAGTGATGAATACTTTGCCAGTCGGACCATTTTGACGACTACGAACGAGACGTTACGGAGAATCAACGAGGCAGTCGCAGCTCGACTTCCGGAGACAGCGCGGGAGTGTTTGTCGGTGGACTCGGTGGAGGATGATGACGGAACGTTTTTCGAGCAGGAGTTCCTCCACTCGGTGAACATGAACGGGATTCCACCTCACAGACTACTGCTCAAGTAGGGCATCCCCATCATGATGATGAGAAATCTGAACCCGGATCTTGGACTGTGCAACGGACGCGTCTGCGAATCGTCGACTTGAAGGACCACGTCATTAGAACAACAATTATGACTGGAGAACGAACAGGCCAAGAAGTACTCATCCCGAGAATTATGTTCGTGAGCGACGACGACAACTCCATTTCCCCTCGGCTACGACGAAAGCAGTTCCCGTGCAACCAGCATTCGCCATGACGATTAACAAGGCCCAAGGTCAGACGGTGTTAAACTTGGGGCTGTACTTGGCTTCCCGTGCTTTTCACCGGCCAGGTATGTGGCGTTGTCTCGCGTGACCTCTCGAAGCAAGTTCAAGGCGTTGATGGAGTATCCAGAGATCGTAGACCCGGACGGAGTGTACACAAGAAACATCGTGTACACGCAGATT